>CP139501.1:94040765-94344250 GCA_021014915.2 Artemisia tridentata subsp. tridentata
CGAATGTTTTAAAGGGAAATCCCCCTCACCCACGCGACTAATACACATAATTAAGTAAAAGATAGTTGGGAGTAAGGAAATCTAAAACACATTTCTCTAAAAATAAGTTTCTCACCACTTTTCATTTTTGTTATTTTTATTTTATTTGCATTTGTAGTAATTTGGGTTAGTTGACTAGCAACTAATTCCGCCCACTCCTTCAAAACCCGAGATTTTACTTGCTTTTATAAAATTATAAAAACAATAAAAAGAATCTTCCTCACCCTTAGACCTAATTAGAGTAGCCTTTCACACCTAACGAACACTATTCCCTGTGGAAAAACGATCAATCCCCCGTACTTACCACTACACTATACTACATCGGTCAGGTACACTGCCTGGTGGGGTTGTAAGCCTCTTGAGATCCCTCGAGAGGTAAAACCTGTTGTAAGGTTGCAAAACCCACGCATCAAGTTTTTGGCGCCGCTGCCGGGGAATAGTTATTGTTTAGGTTGAATTTTTATTTCTATTAGGTCTACTCACTAGATTCCTTTCTAGTGAGATTTTTATTTTTTATTTTTCTAGGTTTTCTTTAGTCTATCTATTTTCTTTGTGCTTTTGTTCGTAACAAATTCTCATTGACTATTCAGTTTGCCATTATGGAAAACGCGAATCCACCCCTTACACCTGGCGAAGTAGCTTTGTTGCGTAGCCAACTTGAGAATGAGATTAGTGAGCTCAGGGAGCTCAGTAGAGTGATTGATATTGAGCTTGATTATGCCTTGAACAACTTAGGGACCGCCATATACTCAGATAATTACTTAGTACGTAATAATCTTACGGTTGATAAGTTGGTTGAGAAAATTGAGGAAGTAAAGGTAGATCCTAGGTTGGAGATTGTTTCAACGAATACCCCACTAAGGAGGAGATTGCTTACTATAACAACCTAGTTGATAACCCTCGACCACCTTTTGTTAGAAATTGACCCAAAGATTAAGAGAGGTGATCCCGGGAATGTGGAAGATACCATGTATGATTGGGTATCAATACGTTGAGCATGCTTACATTGACTGTGAATCCCCAATCAACGTTATGTCCTCAGGCCTTTATAGCCAAATCATAAATACACCAACTTGAGCCTAGGATGGACCCCAAATGTCCAGGCGGAGTTTGCAACTTCGTTGGAAGGATTAAGGACATACATATCCTTGTTGGGAACTTTACCTTTATCACCAACTTCATGATTTTAGAAGATATGGCAAGTGTTGTTGACTGCCCGCCTATCTCGCGTTGTGTTAGGTAAGCCATTTATCGAAGCATCCAATTTAAGGTATGACCGTTCGAAAAGGCACGTTCAGTTTTCTAATCACATAGATAGGATCACATATAGGATGCTTATCGGGTTAAAGAATTTCGTTTTGTGCCTCGATTTGACATGGAAAACATTGGTGCGATGAGGAATCAATGAAAGGGTAAAAAAAAGGCAGGGCCCAAAGTTTTGGAATAAGAAAAACCCTTTATTATAAAGATTGCTTAAACCTTGGCCCTAAAAAAAAATTGAAGGGAGGTTGTTAGGATGTTAGAGGGGCAATTGAGAAGCAAAACGGAAAAAGAACCCCCTGACTTTGATTTAGCTACAAGATCGTTAATAAGAAAGGGCCCTTTGGGAGGAAACCCCAAACTTTTTTTTTTTTTTATTGCCTTGTGTGTTTTTTTTATTTGTTTGTTTGTTTTTTTTGTTTCCTTTTTGTGTTTAATTTTATTCTTATTGTTCTTTTTCAAAACTAATTGTGAAAAGGGCTTTATTTTTTTTAAATTCGTTTAACTAATAAAAAGGTATTTTGCAAAAGTTAAGTGTAAGGAAATCTAAATGGGTTTTATTGAAACATATAAACATGAATGTAATAATAATAAATTAACATCATACCCCTATTTGTTTGAGTCAAATGTTGTATAGTCATAATGATGTTTTGCAGGTTTTCCGGAAGAAAGGAAAAGGGTTTTTTTCCAGAATTTTTTCCGGAAACTTAAAATGAGAATTTTTGTCAGTCATTTCTGCGGCGTCAGGGTTTAAACCTGACGCGTCAGTTTTAAATTTTTCAAAATTTTTGAAATTTTTTTTTTTAAAAATTTTTTTTAAACCCCAACTTAAAAACTCCAGGAATCTGCAAATTTTCATTCCACAAGTTTATTCCTTTATATAGTTTTATCCCCCGATGTTTGCAGGTTTCGTGTTTTTTTTCTCGGTTCAACGGTTTTATTTTGGAAAAGGAAAATGTTTTGAATAAGCTTTTTGGCGATGAAAATTTCATGGAGTTAAACTTTCTTTTTGGGGAAGTTTTAAAACCGTGTAATTTCATTATCCAACAGCGAATCGGGGGAGTATTTGATTTCATTCTTTTACTTTATATTTTACTTTTTGTTATTTAAACTTTGGGAAATTTCATTTAAGTGTAAGGGGGGGGAAAAGTACGATTAGAGAATGCTATCACGTTTGATTTTTGTTTGTTTAAAGTAGATGTTAAAAAATGAGAAAAAATACCTGTTGGGTAATTTTAGTGCCAAATTTAAAAATTTTACAACATATAGGAGTGAAATTTTTATCTTAATGAGCCTCACGGATGGGGTTATATGCTAGCAAAAAAACCGTACCACAAAAAAAATTTTTTCACCCCCAAATATGTGAGGTTCGCCCCTAAAAATTGGAGGAAAAGATTTATCTATGATGTGGTCCGGTGCATTAGATTCTAGAACTTGCGTTGGGACCATTCCAAAGGGCCAAAAATGAGACACATTGTTTATTAGATTTTATACATGATAAGAGGCATTAGATTAACCCATTGTTTTACACTTTTTTTTTGTTAAATTATTTTGGTACATTGGTCAAGTAATTTCCTCCCACCCCCTTGCGTTGTATCATTTTTAGTAACAAACCCCCTAGTCCAAACCCCTCGGCCATTTTTTCTTTTTCACCTTTAAGCATTTTACTTAAAGGAAGAATTTGTTACACCCCCACTAAAATGTACACCCAAATGCTTAGCCTCCCTTTGTAGCACCTTTTTAGTGCATTATTGTTACAACATTTGTTTAAAAACCCAAGTTAATTATCTAGTCATTACAGGGTTGCTAAGTCAGTATACCCTTTGTACTATTTTTTTGGGCGATTGGGACTCGGGGGGTAAAGTATATGAAGGAGTAATGGGGAAAAAACAACATTATTAAAAAACCCCCATATGTGCAAATGTTTTAAAATACCCCAAAGTTTTTCAATTATCTTAATTCGAGTATTAGTTTAGTATTTTGAAATTAAATGAAAAGTTCAAGTGTAAGGGGATGAAAAACCCCCTAGATTTTATTTGGTGGTAGGGAAAGAGTGAGCAAAAAAAAAAAAAAAAAAAAAAAAAAAAAAAAAAAAAAAAAAAAAATCAAGAAAAATACAAAAAAAAAAATGAAAAAAAAGAAAAGAAAAAAAAAACGACTACCATCCCGTTTCTTTTTATTTTTTATTTTATGTTTATTTTTTGTTATTTTCTTTCATTAGCTTAAGACAGTCTGTCTTGGTTAGAAATTTTATAGAATTTAAATTGATAAAATTTTTTTAACTCCCACCGAAAATATCTTTACCCAAACCCAAAACCGTTTTTTCCCTTTTTCCCCTACACCTAACTTAAAACCCCTTTTAAAAACCCCTCTTTATATTTATCTTGGGCTTAGCCTATGGAGGAGGTTTTCGACCCTTTCCCCAAGCCTATGGAATTATTTGCATGAATAGTGAGAGATATTTTTCCCCTTTTTCATTTATGGATTATTTTGATGCATTGGAGATGTAGTATCTAAACACTTTTGTGAGGTCTAGTATATAACTCCGTGCTTTTATGATTGAAGTGGAACGAATTTTTTTAATTTTACTTTTATGTTGCATTAAATGACCCCTAACTTTATTTGTTGAATAAAAGCGCATTTGTTGAGGACAACAAATCTCAAGTGTAAGGGTTTTGTGAGGCGAAAATGTACCGTTTTTAAGGGGGTCTTTTTAACCCCCAAATCGTATTTTTTTGATAAAAATATTCCCCAAAAAATCTTCCTTTTGCTTTTTAGGTACTTTTGAGGAGAAATCGGGAAAAAGGAGGCTTTTTGGGCTTTTTTTGGAAAAAAAAAAGGGAAGAAAACGGCAATCTCAAAATTGTTGAAAGTCCCCTTTGAGGCTCAACATTAATCCAGACGGCGTCATCCCTTTGGAAAGAAAAGGGGAATGAAAATTTATATACGGGCCAGTGAGTTCATGAGAATTCTGACGGCGTCACGCTTTTAACTAAATAAAAGGGGCAGGCTTAAATCATAAGGGGACGGCGCACTTTATAGGTCCGCGGCGTCAAGCCTTGATAAGCAAATGGATTTTTTGAAGAGCTAAAGGGGGACGGGTCAAGGGGTCATCCGGGAACCCAAAAAGGGGCGAGGTACGGCGTCCAATGCAAAAGGGACCCGCGAGTCAAAGTCTATATAAGTTTTTAAATTTTTTTGTCTTTAAGGGGAGAGCTTGTGTGGGAAATTTTTGGGATAAAACCCTAAACGATTTTAGCTATTTTTCAGGGTTTTTTGCCCGAGACTTCCATGTTTCATTGAAAGATAATTATCAATTAACTTCAATATGTCTATGTGTTGTTTGATTCTATTTATCTTGCTTTTTGTTTAACAGTTAGGCTAATTTTATCTTGTGTTTGTTAATCTAAGAAACCTGTTTGTTTTATTGGTTGTTAGTGTGTTATTATTAATGGTGATTGTTTATCATGTTATTTAAGAAAACGGGCTAATTTCTTTTGGGTAACTTGCTTGAACGTCTTAAGAAAATGAACCAAACGCGCAAAGGGTTTTATGGTTGTATTAAGCACAACGAATTCTATGACCCCAGTTAGACCCCTACCGGGGCTCGACATAGGGTGAAGTAGGATTGTAGATTTTGGGGGAATAAGACGCCACCCACGAAGAAATTAAGGAATACCCCCTCACCCGGGAAAATACCCCTAATTTAACCCGGTAAAAGATTTTTTGGAGAAAGGGGAAATCAAAAAAACACTTTTCTTACACAAAGTTTCCACCACTTTCATTTTTTTTTTTTTTTATTTTTTTTGATTGTAGAAAAATTTGGGTTAGTTGACTACAACAAAATTCCCCCCATTTTCCTTAAAAAACCCGAGTTTTTTACTTGTTTTTCTAAAATTATAAAAAAATAAAAAAATTTCTTCCTAAACCCTTAGACCAAATTTAGAGTAGCCTTTCCACCTAAGAACACTATTCCCTGTGGAGAACGATCAACCCCCCTACTTCCATACCATAAAAAAGGGTAGGTACATGCCGGGTGGGGTTGAATCTTGAGACCCCTCGAGGGTAAAACCTGTTGTAAGGTTGAAAAACCCCCACCATCAGTCACATAAACCATAGGCAACAGATTAAGTGTGACCAAAATTCGATAAAAAAGGTCACGTAAGTAAATGTGGTTAAATTTAAGAGGGTTGCCCCCTATTCCTAATGTGATGGTCACTTTTAATTGAGCAAAATCATGTACTAAGGTATACAATAGTCACACAACCACAAATGTGCATCAAATTAGTTTATGGCCACATTAAAAGGGGTAAAAATTTTTTTGTAAAAAAACCAAAAACAGGAAATTTTGAAAAATATTTTAAAAAAACCAAAAACCCTTTTGGTTGAAAAAAATTTAAAAAGGGTTAAAAATAATTTAAAATGGTTTTTTTAGCAAAAGATTTTTTTTTTTTGGGAAAATTTTTTTTCATTAAAATCAATAAAAACCCCTAAAAAATTTAAATTTTAAAGTGAAAAACAAAATGAGTTTTTGTGGGTTAAAAAAAAAAAATTTTAAAAAAAGGATTTGGTTTAAAAAAAAAAATTTTTTTGGGGTTCCCAAAAAAAATTTTAAAAAAAGTTTTTAAAAAAAATTTTTAAAGGTGTTTTTTAAAAAACCCCCAATTAAAGAGTTCAAATATTTTTTTTTAAAATTTTTTTTTTTTTTTTTTTTTTTTTTTTTTTTTTTTTTTTTTTTATTTTTTTTTTTTTTTTTTTTTTTTTAAAATTTTTTAAAATTTTTTTTTTTTTTTTTTTTTTTTTTTTTTTTTTTTTTTAAAATTTTTTTTAAAATTTTTTAAAAAATTTTTTTTTTTTTAAAATTTTTTTTTAAATTTTTTTTTAAAATTTTTTTTTAAAAATTTTAAAATTTAAAAAATTTTTTATTTTTTTTTTTTTTTTAAAATTTTAAAATTTTTTTTTTTATTTTTTTTTTTTTTTTTTTTTTAATTTTTTAAAAATTTAAAAAAAATTTTTAAAAATTTTTTAAAATTAAAATTTTTTTTTAAAAATTTTTAAAATTTTTTTTATTTTTATTTTTTTTTTTTTTTTTAAAAAAATTTTTTAATTTAAAATTTTTTTTTAATTTTAAAAAATTTTTTAAAAAAAAATTTATTTTAAAAAAAATTTTTAAAATAATACTCTGTATAGTATTTGTTGCAACTTGCAAGTAATTATGGGGAAGGCTATTTCATCATTACACACTATTCACATTGCTAGGCTCGATACATCTTCCTTCCTCTAGGTGTTTCTTGATTGTTGTTGTATATAAAGCAACATACCTCTCTCATAATTTTCATCTCTTCTTAACAAACCAAAATAAAATTTAAAAATTACAAAAAATCTCAAAATTTTTTGTTATCAAAATCATATATGGAAACTAAACTAGTGATTTGTTCTGAATTGGCAACAGTTGCAAACTCAAAGATTGTGAAAGACATGATGCTAGTTTACTATGAGCGACAGGTTGAAGCTACTTCCAAGGAAGTTCATGATTTGAGGCACAAGGTTTCTGAGAAAAGAATGCTGATAAACAATAGGGATAAGATGATCAAGGAGTTAGAGCTTTTATATGGTTTTAATTCTGCTCTTGAAAGCATTGCTGATTTAAGGAGGATGCAAGAGGAGGACATGATGGCATCTGATAGGTTGCTTGTTGATATTGCCCAAAAGCATAAGCGTCTAGGTGATTTGTGCAACTTTATCACGAAGCTTGGATCAATGGACTACTGATGTGGTTGATATGCTAGTTGTCTATGTTTATGTCTTTTGTGTTTTGTGGTGTCATGGTTGATGTTGTTGGTAGTTTTTCTGATGTTTAAGATGGGTGCTTTTTATTATGTCTTTTGGGAAGTAAATGGAATGGTAATGATAGATGTATGATGTTAAATATTAATGGAGCTATGTTAATGTCAATATTATTTTCTAACTGCCTTTTGATTTGTAAGTTTTTTCTTACCACAAATTTAATATGTATAATTTAACTGATTAAGAAAAATGTGGGATTAGTACAAGTTACAATGTCAAGTGTTTATTACACCTAAATGCAGGAAGTTACCTGCACATACCAACCAAGCCTTTAATGGCATTTACTTATACATTGAACTATGTGATCATCTTTACTTTAAATGGCCATTACATAAACACAACATTACACACAACATTACACCATCAAAAACCTGTCAAACACTAAACCTCATCCATAATGACTTCCAAGCCAAATGTTATTGAAATATCCTCTGATTCATCAGAACTAATGTCTCCTAAACCTGATTGGAATTTCCCCTACCCTCCTACAGGTAGCTTTCATAAGAGAATACCACCTAAGGGAAAGGTTGTTGACTCAAGCTCTGACGATTTTAGCTCCTTTAACAGTAGCTTTTTTAATGATAGCTGGGTTTCTAGCTATCATTCAACATCTGAAGATGAAGTTGTCTCAAAAAAAGCCACAATGTCCAAAAACCATCCTCCAGTTCACAGTCTGTCAATCCTAGGAAAAAGGGAACAAGTTCTAGGCCTACAAAATCAGGCAACTTGGGAAGAAATCCAAGCAAAGAAGAGAAAGGGAAAAGGCCCAATTGAACTCACTAAGGGTAAAGGGAAAAGGATAATTGGCTGAGCTTTACTAGTCTTGATGTTATGATGCTACTATAACAAGTACTATGTTTTCTCCTTGGATGTAATCAACTATGCAATCAACAATGCATCTATGTATGCAGAATTTTGTTATGTAATAACAGTTGGTTTTTCAAGTTGAAGATGCTATTTTTCATTCATGTTAAACCCAAAATACAACTTTAAAAAACTATATATCCTACAAGTCACAAATTAAACCAATATAAGCATCAAATCATTTGTGTATAATTACAATGGACAGTGGGTATTGTAGTGGGCAGAATTTGCTATCTTTATAATTGTAAAAAAACAATTTCGAGAATAATATAATTTCACCATTGCATAAAAAATAAATGATTTCCTAATTAAAAAAATTACCTAATTTAGATCTAAATGAACCTCCCTCCGTTGTTGATGGCCGGACCGGCGAGTGGTGGATGGTGAGTGGTGGCTGTGATTGGTTACTGGTGAACGGTGGATGGTGACTGGTGGCTGTGATTGGTGAGAAATGTGCGAAATTTGAAATTTGCTAAAAAAAATATGGGGGCTTTAATTTTGAAATTTTCTAAAAAAAATGGGGGCTTTTTAAAATTTTTGGGGAGGGAAATACCAAAAAGGAAGCCACAGCCCACAGGTATCGAACCTGTGACCTCCCCCTTCACAACACCAACAACTCAACCATCTCCGCCCTTGGGTCTTTTTCGATTATACCTTCTTTTGTATTCCTCTTATAGACTATCTGTTTTATTAAAGAAAATTGTTACAAAATCCAAATATCTTCTATACAAAGTTAAACCTGTTAGTACAACGTTAAACCTAGCAGAACTAATATTTACACAAGCAGTAATAACATTATTTCCTTTTTGCTTGTCTGAAGATCTTTCTCAGTAACTCTCTTGCCATTACTGAGTCTTCATCAGTAACTGTGAGCTTAGCATCTAACATAACAAATAAGCTAGCTGCCCTTAATGGATAATGTTTTTCTATCAGCATGTAGACATCCACTCCATTCTTTGTAGATACATGGTGAACACCACATGTATCATACAGTCTCCATTTTGTACTCAACTCATGAGCTCGAAAATTCCATAAGATATCTTTTGGATCAGGTTCATACAACCTCTTCAATTCCACCCATAGCTCCTTTTCTTTGTCTTGTATACGATCTGTAGATCTGAACATTTCTTGAACCAGACTCCATAGATCGTCCAAGTCTTGTCTATCAAAAATCTTCAGCATATCTTCAAAATACTTATAAATTTCTGAGTGTCCTCCAACCCTGATTATCTTCCAAGCTTTCCCAAATGTATCTTTGTGTATCTCCAAATCAATAATTGGATGTTTAGCTTGAATAGGATGATGAATATCCAATGCTTCTGGGATTATAACAATCATATGCTGCTTGAGTTTTTCGTCAGTTAATTCCTCTGCTGTTTCTTCTTCCTCTTCTGTAGGTACTTCTTCTTCACCAATCTTCTGTTTCTTTGAAGATTCAGACTCCAATATTATACCATATCTTCTTGTAGTTCTACATGGTTTTTCTGTTCCCATGGGAGTAAATGTGTTCATTCTTCTGTAAACCCTTTCAAACTCACTCTTGATCTCCTCAAAACTTCTACCTTGGAAATGCTTCCTTTTGTATCCAGCCATGTTCATCATGTAAACACACATGGTGTGTCTTTGCTGAGCTTTACTAGGTGGTTTACTCCTCTTTTCTTTGGCTTTTTGTTCTGCAGCAGACTTTCTTCTGGAATTTATTAGTTCAGCAAGTTTTCTTGACTTCTCATCAATGGACAACACTTCATCTGCTCTGAGTTCACCAATATTTTCCTTTAAAACATCATTAGCATCAATCATATACTGAACTTCTTGAGCGTGATCAAACATTGCTTGAGTTGCTTGATTTGTAAGTCTTTTTTGATCAAGGAAATTTGCAATATCATAAATTTCTGATCTTTCATCTTCCTGTGCTTTATTAGCTACCTCTGCATCAAAACTAATGCCCTTTCCTTTATCTGCCCTTTGCCTTCTATCATACACATCCATATCTTGTTGATGAGAAGTACCAATATTTTCAGCATCCAAATCTTCTTCACCCATATCTTGCCTCCCCTGAAACTCAACATTCTGTTCAACCAAAGAAATATTGGGGTCTTGATCAATATCAGCTGTCTTCCTCCCCTGTTTGGAAGAATCATCCATGTTATCATCTAAATCATCATCATCTGAGCTTGTAGACTCCACAATACTTGCCTTTCTCTTTGCTTTAAGTGACTTGAATTTAGACTGCAATTTCTTCACTTTTTCAATGACCTTCTTGTAAGCAGTACTATACAATTGCTTTGTCTCCTTGAGTTCTTTCTCCAACCCAATCACCCTTTGATTCAATTTGGTACAAATATCCATCAATTCCTTTAGTGACACTCTGCCCTCATCACTGCCAGGTATGTTACCTCCCGATCGAGGTGAATCATGGGGCATTTCCCCCATATTTGGTTGTGAGGCTGATTGAGAACCAGATGAACCTGTGGGTGTGTGATGGGACTCAACTGGGCTTGTTGATCCTTCACCCTGAATGTTTTGATTTTGAACCAACATTGTTTCAAAAAGTGGAACTACTATCCCATTAAACCCCCTAGAAGCCATGCTCATGTTACGGAACAGTTTTTGAGTAAGGCAAGGAGTTAGATAAACAATTTTATGAGATAGAAGCAAACTTTTCTATCTATTCAAAACCGTTTGTATAAACCTTGGATACAATAAAAACTTGTATTTGTTATCCACATTTTTCACCATACCATCAAAAATTAATTTTGAAAAGTTGAAAGTCCTGTTTGTTGCTAAACAAATGAGAGCAGTTGCAATATTGCTACTGAATTGCTCCCATGCGGTTTTCTTTGGACTTAAACAATGAAGGATGGTATGTATGAAGAATCTCCATTTTGGGGCAAAACATCCTTTTTGAAAAGTCAGAATTTGAGAAGATGTGTCATACCCCATTCTGGAAAGGAGATGAAAAATTTCAGTATTAGGCAAAGAACTAATACCATTTTCATCTGCTAAATGGAGATGCCTCCTAACAGATGCCTCAGTAATAGTTATTGTTTTGCCATCAACTGTTGCAATTAACTCTTTGTCTCCATTCTCAAATGTATTGGTAGTAACAGTACGCCAAAACTGTTTGATTTGAGAGACATAGATAGTAGGATTGACTGTAAGAGCATACCTGATGTGGGTAGTGTTTAGAAAATCTACTATCTGGTGGAAGTGTTGACTACCTTCTGGTTTCTCCAAGAATGCAACCTGGTTATGCATATCACAAAACTCTAAATTTGCCATGAAAATTGAGTAAATGCTTGATTAGAGTGCTGGGTTATGATTGGACCGACTTCAATTAATTGTTTCTCAAGTTTGAAGAAATTGTATAAATTATATAAAGAAAGAGAGTTACCCAATTTGTGAAACCCTAACGCTCTGTTCTCGAGTTTTTTTTTAAAGTAATGGAAGGGGATTAGAAGGGAAATAAAAAAGTGAAGTAATTGACAAAAGTTACCCACGGTTAGAAATAAACCACGATTAAAACCCAGACAGTAGTAACGGCTACCCAGCAGTACAACGTTTTACGCTAGCAGAACAAAAGTTTGCCTAGCAGTAAAAACTTTGTGTATCCACTCCATTCTCAGCAGTATGATCGAACTCAAACATTCACAAGCAACCATAAACTATTAATTAAACATCAAATATTTCATTGATATTTTTTAAAGGCTACAACCATATATACATCTAATTATCCAACCTAAATACTAAACATACTAAAAACTTAAAAAAACCATCATCCTAAACTGCTTCACTCCATTTCACCCCAACTTGTTAGAACCAGAGCTCTCTTCCCTGCTTCCCATCAATTTCTTCCTTTCCTTGAGTCGTTTAAACAAAATTTCAAGATCGCTAACCCTCTTTTCTAGATTATAAGGGTCCTGAAACCCATCTTGTTGCTCCCCCTGGTTTTGAGGCACCACCACATTTTGCTGCTCCACCACATTTTGCTGCTCCACCACAATTTGCTGCTGATCCTCTTCATTTTGCTGCACCACCTCCTCCACTTCACCTTCCTCTTCCTCTTCACCTTCCTCCTCCTCCCCGTAGTCACTCAATCCCCAAACCTCATCCCAGTAAAAGTCTTGCGCATGCAGCCAGTTCAAAATTTGACCCCTCATCCACGTATCTACCTTCCTATACGACCCATATTCTGCAACGGGTTCATACCCAAAAGCATTAAACACTGCGTCAAACTGCAAATTGTTGTTTAACACCCACTCGTACTCTTCAGCATCATTTTGAAAGTTAACATTATTTGCTGCCATTGTTGAAGTTTTCTTTGAATTGAAAGGGATATATGTGTTTCAGTGTTTGTGTGTGTTCTATGGTATACAATCGATAGGTATAAATAGGCTGGAGAGGTAGATGAATGGTTCCCAAGACTTTAGGCGGGAAAAGGGACCGACAGCGCACGCCAAAAGTAAACTGTGTATTGAAGTTGGACGAAAAAGTCTCCAATTTCCTTTTACCAAGTATTGACTTTCCATGTACAATGAGTTGATGCAACAACTACTTGTATATCATGCTTTGTGAATAATAAACTTCTAAACTCAATATTTCCAACTAGTTGTTGGTGAGGTTTGGGATGATTTGGGATCGGGTTCATTATTATTGACCCGAGGGAATAAATGTTTGACCGTGACTCGAAAGGAAATATTAACTCATTTCTTGCGGCTTGATATTGACTCGACTTGGATAAAAATAAAAGAAAGAAATAAAAACAATTGTTAAATTAAAAGTTAGTTGTAGAGATATTTGTTATTAAATTTGGTTAATAACAAAGTAAGGAAATTAGAAGTGTACGTGAGACCATGGTTGTCAGGTTCCCAATCCTGATCTTAGGATCTTACGATTTTACGATACTACAAAGCAAAAACGATCCGAATCTTACAAAGGATCTTTAAAAGCTTAAGATGAGTCGATTGGTAATCGTCGATATTTTCCCATAATCCCGTTTATTAGTACAAGGTATACTCGTTTTATGATTTAAAACAAGTTTGGACTTCCGACAAAATTAATCTTTGGAAATAACAAAATTTCGCCAAGACCCTTTCATTTATCGAACGTTTCCAAGTCAAAATACTTTATTGAAAATCAATTTCCCGAGTAATTTATAATATAATGAGTATTTATATAAACCCTAAACCCTAAAGCCTAAAGCCTAAACCCTAAACCCTAAACTCAAACCCTAAACGCTAAACAAATCCGTAACTTAAACAATAACCAAACGAATAGTCCAATAAATCTAAATATGTTAGTGTACGGGTAGCATGTCTCAAATAGTCCAATAGCCCTCGTGTGTTCCGTTTTTATCCCAAATGTCACACGAAAGGTTTTCAAAATCGGGATCTTTACCATATGATCTTAAGTAGGATCCCGATTTTGAAAACCTTGCGTGTGACATTTGGGATAAAAACGGAACACACGAGGGCTATTGGACTATTCGAGACATGCTACCCGTACACTAACATATTTGGATTTATTGGACTATTCGTTTGGTTATTGTTTGAGTTACGGATTGGTTTAGCGTTTAGGGTTTAGAGTTTAGGGTTTAGGGTTTAGGGTTTAGGCTTTAGGGTTTAGGGTTTATATAAATACTCGTTATATTATAAATTACTCGGGAAATTGATTTTCAATAAAGTCTTTTGACTTGGAAACGTTCGATAAATGAAAGGGTCTTGGCGAAATTTTGTTATTTCCAAAGATTTATTTTGTCGTAAGTCCAAACTTGTTTTAAATCATAAAACTAGTATACCTTGTACTAATAAACGAGATTATGGGAAAATACCGACGATTTCCAATCGACTCATCTTATTTGATATGTTTGTTGTTAGTTATCTCTTTGACTTGTTTTCGTCATCTCGTCTCGACTCGAGTTATTGTCAATACTCTTATCGACTATTAATTCGGTTATTCGTTTTTTTGGAGTGAGTACTCATGAGTCCGTGTTCTCTACCGTTACACGAATGAGGATACCAAATTAAATCCTTTTAAAAGGCTAAAACGATATTATTTTTTGAAATGAGAATGATTAACTTTTGAAACCTCTTGCGCATTTGATTTTTTTGGTGAATATCGTGCCGAGTACATTGCGTTGCGATACGTTGCGTTAAATCGTTTGATACGATATTCATTTTCTTTATCTTTTAACTACGGATAACCTCGATACCCGTGGGGAAACCCGAAAAACCGATAGATAATATTATTTGGGTATCATGTGGGATATAGGGCGGGTACAAGTATATTATAAACGGGTTCGGGTACGGGTACCCTAAAACCCGCCACGAACCCGAACCGTTGGCATCCCTACTTACCGGCTATAGTCGGTTTTCACCGCCACGTCAACTCCATTAGCCTTTTTTTTTTTTTTTTTTTTTTTTTTTTTTTTTTTTTTTTTTAAACTATTATTCTTTTTTTTTTACACATCTTGCCACGTCTTAGTTAAACCAAACCACGACTTGATCAATAGTAAAGCGGCAATTAATCCCTTTACCGATCAATTGTAAACACACACAAAAATCAATAAACCCTAATCAAAACACACATTCTTCTGGCAAACAAAAACACGCAAACAATGAATCCAAATGACAACAAAGGTATGTTTTTTAATGTTTTCACATATCAGTTGATGATTCATTGCACAATAATTAGTAACAGGCTTTTGATCTATAAATGGTGATGTTTGGGGTTGTTATCGATTCTAATGTAAAGCTGTGTGAATTTATTGTTAAATGTAAAGTTGTGTGAAGTTTTAATTTATTCAAGTTTATGCTTTAACAGGTTCAAAGGCAAAAATCCCTAGGTCCAAATTCAAAATCATTTCCTACAAGGTATACTAAAGTTTTTATGTGTTTGTGGCTAAAGTTGTATACCTTTATACCATTAATTAATTTTTTTGAAACACATGGTATGTTGAACTATTAGGAGGTATGGGAAAACACAGATTGGAAGAGACAGAGCCCTTTCTATTTCTCTAGCGATGAAGAATCTGGTGATGCTGACACAAAAGGTGTGAATTTATTGTTGAATGTAAAGCTGTGTGAAATTTTTATTTATTCAAGTTTATGCTTTAACAGGTTCAAAGGCAAAAATCCCTAGGTCCAAATTCAAAATCATTTCCAACAAGGTATACTAAAGTTGTTATGTGTTTGTGGCTAAAGTTGTATACCTTTATATCATTAAATTAATTTTTTTGAAACACATGGTATGTTGAACTATTAGGAGGTATGGGAAAACACAGATTAGAAGAGATAGAGCCCTTTCTATTTCTCTAGCGATGAAGAATCTGGTGATGCTGACACAAAAGGGGTAATAATGGTCCATTTAATAAGTGTTGTTTCGCTACCTTTATCACATTCTCAAGACTTAATCCATTATACTCGTTCAACTTGTAGGTAAATGACAAAGATGAATCCTCTGAAGCTACTCCCAAAACTCAACCCTCTCAAGTACCAGTTGAAAAGGCACACAAAAAGAAATTTACTCGGGATATTGTCTTGGGACTGCCGTGTAATTAAGAAGATGTATCAACCGATGGCCGTGAAGAAGACTTCTCGTACATTAAATGTGTTGAGAATTATGTAAAGGTGGTGATCATCTCGACTATTATGAACTAGAGGATAATTAGTTTAATATGATGGTACGTAGTAGCAGTTCTAATATTTAATTTGGATAAATGTAATTATTAATGGTGCAATAACTGGTAACTAGTAGTTTAACTGTATCTATTTTATAACTGTAATGATAGTATTTTGGTTTGTTAAATGGTAGTAGCAATTTGTGTTCTTGATGTGATGATTGCACAGTTAGATCTAATGGTAGCAGTTTCTGTTTTTGATTTGATGATTGCAAATATTTATTTAATGGTAGCATTTTGTGTTCTTCATTTCATGTTGGTTTATGATTTAATGGTAGCAGTTTGTGTTAAATGGTGTCAAGTTGTGTTCATGATCTTGGTGTAATTGTGTAAATTTGAGTTCTTGATTTGATATGCAGTTTGTGTTCATGATCTTTGTTCTAGATCTTGGTTCATGATTTGCGATTAAGATAATGATATATAACATTTGGAGCCAAAATTTTTATTTTTTCAAATTTATGCTTTACTAAACAGGTTCAAATTAAAGGCAAAATTTTCAAATAATTCAATTGTTATTTTGAAATTAGAATTTGGAGCCAAAATTTTGAAATCGCCTAATTAGAAGCAGGTACCAAGAATAAGGTACAATTCATCTTCTTCCTATACCCTCTTTTCTCTCCTTAAAAAAAAAAAAAAAAAAAAAAAAAAAAAAAAAAAAAAAAAAATCAATTCTTATATCACCATTACTCTCAAAGCCAGAATCATTTTCTTGTACCCATTGTTACTCAAGAGTCATGGGAATTCAACCCATTGTTGATAATCATCTTTTGCTTCCTGCTGATAATGAACATGATGATAACAACATAGACTATGAATCCGAAAAGTATTATGATGAGGAAGATCTAGATGCGTCTGGAACCAATCAATCAGATCGGATGCTAGCTAAGAGAGGCATGACCAGGCTATTTAAGTTTCGCATGAAATATGGCAACCCTGGTGGAATAAAGCTCAAGGTAACCTTCGATGCATTGAATAGGGTACCAGGGTTACACAGAGCACTGTTTTCGAGTTTTTTAGGAGATCTGGTTCGTGAGCACATATGTTTGAAGATTCTTTCCTGGAGGAATGTGAATAAAGAAGAAAGAGATAAACTATGGACTGACATCACTGTACATATATACTATTTTTTAACCCATTACTACATAATTTTATCTATGCAGTTACATTATGTGCAACTAATTAACAACATTGTGTTAATCTTTACAGCGATATTTTTATGTTGACGTGACATTCAGAAAATTGGTAATGACTCGTCTTGGTAAACTGCTAAGGACTTTCAGAACGAAGCTCAGAGAAGAATACATTTTGCCCCACCTAAATACACCTTCCAAACTGAATGAAGTCCCGGCCAAGTATAGTCGATTTGTGAAATCAGAAGACTGGGTCGAGTTTTTAAACCACACGACCACCGATGCATACAAGGTTTTAATTAGTCATCTTTATTTAAGTCTATATGTTTCATAATTTTCAGTTTGCAGCATTACCACATGTAAACGCCTTATGATTTTGTGTTTTTAGAAGATAGCTGATCAAGCTAAAATGTCGCGTTCCAAAAATATTTATCAGCATAAAATGGGACGAGGTGGATATGTTTATTTGAAAGAGAAAATGGTAAGATCACATGTGTATGCATCTTCATATTTTCGTTTATCTTGTTTTAACTTTACATGTGTATGCATTTGATGTTTATTAGATCGAAAATAAAGAGATTGAAGCAGATGAAGAACCCCCGCGTGGTATAATGTGGTTGAAAGGAAGGGTAAATAACGATGGCGAATTTCCAGATGATGAGATCACATCAGTGGGAGATACACTTGTAAGTTTGACTGCAACTTCTGTTATTATGCTTATATACCAGTAGGATTAACTGTGTACTAGCAGTAATAACTTGTGTACCAGCAGTATTAAGTGCGTACTAACAACAGTAACTGTGTACTAGCAGTGGTAAACACTAGCCATATTTGTAATTGAAGTTTGTGAGCATCACTAACTCCAGCTGAGCAGCATTGACACAAATAAGAGCATCAGTTACTCTAACAGCATCAAGAAGACTTTTAATCCCAACATTTCCTATATTTTTTTTTTGTAGAAAGAATCTGATGACCAGATCAAGAAATTGTCCAATGAGATTACAGAAACAAAAAGAATACTTACTCAACTGATGGCACAGTTGAGTCAACAAGGGGTGCAGTTAAATTTGTCATCTCAATTGCCAGTAGCCTCAAATGCAAGCCAACAAGGGTCTACAGATTCCCAATCGGAACAAAATGTGTCTCCAACACAAGCACTGCCAACAGTATGTATTTCAACATGTTTCTTGTTATTCTTTTGTTTAAATAATTTCTGATATGTACATGCAAAAATTCTTTTTTTTAGCCATTTAACTGCAAACTGTGGCACTTAAAGAAATCAAATATCGTTGCTTTGGGTACATACATGTGTTTTTTCAACGTACATATATATAATTCTTGATATATAATTCAATGTTTGATACAAGCGTCTTTTGTTACTACAGGTTACACTGCCAACTACAATGCAAAAGAAAAGTGACAACAACTGTGGACCAACAGCACCATCGAAGCGCAAAAGTAATGTCTCTATTGAAGCCCTAAAGCAAGCTATGCCGGCGAAGAGTCAAAAGTCTTTAAATTATGGTACTTGAGAATTTGATTATGTACGACATTACAATTGTATATTCTGTTCAGTTATATACATTCGAGTTTTATTCAATTTCAAATTTCTTTTTGTTTATGATTCTTAATTGTCACACAAAATACACATTTCATCACTTTAAACAGCATATGGTCGCACTTATCAACACTTTTGGCCACTTTATGCTTAATTGTATGTGACTAAATACCCAAAACAAACATGCTTTGTGTGACTAAATATTACAAAAGGCCACACAAACTAAAAATTCATGTGACCATTGGATGATCAATAGTCACACAAAATACACATTTCTTCACTTTAAACAGCATATGGTCACACTCATCAACACTTTTGGCCACTTTATGCTTAATTGTATGTGACTAAATACAAAAAAAAAAAAAAAAAAAAAAAAAAACATGCTGTGTGTCACTAAATATTACAAAAGGCCACACAAACTAAAAATTCATGTGACCATTGGATGATCAATAATCACACAAAATACACATTTCTTCACTTTAAACAGCATATGGTCACACTTATTAACACTTTTGGCCACTTTATGCTTAATTGTATGTGACTAAATACCAAAAAAAAAACATGCCTTGAGTGACTAAATATTACAAAAGGCCACACAAACTAAAAATTCATGTGACCATTGGATGATCAATAGTCACACAAAATACACATTTCTTCACTTTAAACTGCATATAGTGACACTTATAAACACTTTTTGCCACTTTATGCTTAATTGTATGTGACTAAATACCCAAAAAAAAACATGCCTTGTGTGACTAAATATTACAAAAGGCCACACAAACTAAAAATTCATGTGACCATTGGATGATCAGTAGTCACACAAAATACACATTTCTTCACTTTAAACTGCATATGGTCACACTTATCAACACTTTTGGCCACTTTATGCTTAATTGTATGTAACTAAATACCCAAAAAAAACATGCTTTGTGTGACTAAATATTACAAAAGGCCACACAAACTAAAAATTCATGTGACAATTGGATGATCAATAGTCACACAAAATACATATTTCTTCACTTTAAACAGAATATGGTCACACTTATCAACACTTTTGGCCACTTTATGCTTAATTGTATGTGACTAAATACAAAAAAAACATGCTTTGTGTGACTAAATATTACAAAAGGCCACACAAACTAAAAATTCATGTGACCATTGGATGATCAATAGTCACACAAAATACACATTTCTTCACTTTAACAGCATATGGTCACACTTATTAACACTTTTGGCCACTTTATGCTTAATTGTATGTGACAAAATACCAAAAAAAAAACATGCTTTGTGTGACTAAATATTACAAAAGGCCACACAAACTAAAAATTCATGTGACTATTGGATGATCAGTAGTCACACAAAATACACATTTCTTCACTTTAAACAGCATATGGTCACACTTATCAAAACTTTTGGCCACTTTATGCTTAATTGTATGTGACTAAATAACAAAAAAAAAACATGTTTGTGTGACTAAATATTACAAAAGGTCACACAAGCTAAAAATACATGTGACCATTGGATGATCAATAGTCACACAAAATACACATTTCTTCACTTTAAACAGCATATGGTCACATTTATCAACACTTTTGGCCACTTTATGCTTAATTGTATGTGACTAAATACCAAAAAAAAAAACATGCTTTGTGTGACTAAATATTACAAAAGGCCACACAAACTAAAAATTCATGTGACCATTGGATGATCAATAGTCACACAAAATACACATTTCTTCACTTTAAACAGCATATGGTCACACTTATTAACACTTTTGGCCACTTTATGCTTAATTGTATGTGACTAAATACCCAAAAAAAAATGCCTTGTGTGACTAAATATTACAAAAAGCCACACAAACTAAAAATTCATGTGACCATTGGATGATCATAGTCACACAAAATACACATTTCTTCACTTTAAACTGCATATGGTGACACTTATAAACACTTTTGGCCACTTTATGCTTAATTGTATGTGACTAAATACCCAAAAAAAACATGCCTTGTGTGACTAAATATTACAAAAGGCCACACAAACTAAAAATTCATGTGACCATTGGATGATCAGTAGTCACACAAAATACAATTTCTTCACTTTAAACGCATATGGTGACACTTATAAACACTTTTGGCCACTTTATGCTTAATTGTATGTGACTAAATACACAAAAAAAACATGCCTTGTGTGACTAAATATTACAAAAGGCCACACAAACTAAAAATTCATGTGACCATTGGATGATCAGTAGTCACACAAAATACACATTTCTTCACTTTAAACTGCATATGGTCACACTTATCAACACTTTTGGCCACTTTTGCTTAATTGTATGTGACTAAATACCCAAAAAAAAACATGCCTTGTGTGACTAAATATTACAAAAGGCCACACAAACAAAAATTCATGTGACCATTGGATGATCAGTAGTCACACAAAATACACATTTCTTCATTTTAAATTGCATATGGTCACACTTATCAACACTTTTGGCCAGTTTATGCTTAATTGTATGTGACTAAATACCCAAAAAAAAACATGCTTTGTGTGACTAAATATTACAAAAGGTCACACAAACTAAAAATTCATGTGACCATTGGATGATCAATAGTCACACAAAATACATATTTCTTCACTTTAAACAGCATATGGTCACACTTATCAACACTTTTGGCCACTTTATGCTTAATTTTATGTGACTAAAAAAAAAAAAAAAAACATGCATTGTGTGACTAAATATTACAAAAGGCCACACAAACTAAAAATTCATGTGACCATTGGATGATCAATAGTCACACAAAATACACATTTCTTCACTTTAAACAGCATATGGTCACACTTATCAAACTTTTGGCCACTTTATGCTTAATTGTATGTGACTAAATACAAAAAAAAAACATGCTTTGTGTGGCTAAATATTACAAAAGGCCACACAAACTAAAAATTCATGTGACCATTGGATGTCAATAGTCACACAAAATACACATTTCTTCACTTTAAACAGCATATGGTCACACTTATTAACACTTTTGGCCACTTATGCTTAATTGTATGTGACTAAATACCCAAAAAAAACATGCTTTGTGTGACTAAATATTACAAAAGCCACACAAACTAAAAATACATGTGACCATTGGATGATCAATAGTCACACAAAATACACATTTCTTCACTTTAAACTGCATATGGTCACACTTATTAACACTTTTTGCCACTTTATGCTTAATTGTATGTGACTAAATACCAAAAAAAAAAATGCTTTGTGTGACTAAATATTACAAAAGCCCACACAAACTAAAAATTCATGTGACCATTGGATGATCAATAGTCACACAAAATACATATTTCTTCACTTTAAACGCATATGGTCACACTTATAACACTTTTGGCCACTTTATGCTTAATTGTATGTGACTAAATACAAAAAAAAAAAACACGCTTTGTGTGACTAAATATTACAAAAGGACACAAACTAAAAATTCATGTGACCATTGGATGATCAATAGTCATACAAAATACACATTTCTTCACTTTAAACAGTCGTATGGTACACTTATTAACACTTTTGGCCACTTTATGCTTAATTGTATGTGACTAAATACCAAAAAAAAATGCTTTGGTGACTAAATATTACAAAAGCCACACAAACTAAAAATTCATGTGACCATTGGATGATCAGTAGTCACACAAAATACACATTTCTTCACTTTAAACAGCATATGGTCACACTTATCAAATTTTTTGCCACTTTATGCTTAATTGTATGTGACTAAATAACAAAAAAAAAACATGTTTTGTGTGACTAAATATTACAAAAGGTCACACAAAGCTAAAAATACATGTGACCATTGGATGATCAATAGTCACACAAAATACACATTTCTTCACTTTAAACAGCATATGGTCACACTTATCAACACTTTTGGCCACTTTATGCTTAATTGTATGTGACTAAATACCAAAAAAAACATGCTTTGTGTGACTAAATATTACAAAAGGCCACACAAACTAAAAATTCATGTGACCATTGGATGATCAATAGTCACACAAAATACATATTTCTTCACTTTAAACAGCATATGGTAACACTTATTAACACTTTTGGCCACTTTATGCTTAATTGTATGTGACTAAATATACAAAAAAAAAAGCATGCTTTGCGTGACTAAATATTACAAAAGGCCACACATATGGTCACACTTATAACACTTTTGGCCACTTTATGCTTAATTGTATGTGACTAAATACAAAAAAAAAAAAAACATGCTTTGTGTGACTAAATATTACAAAAGGCCACACAAACTAAAAATTCATGTGACCATTGGATGATCAATAGTCACACAAAATACACATTTCTTCACTTTAAACAGCATATGGTCACACTATTAACACTTTTGGCCACTTTATGCTTAATTGTATGTGACTAAAATACCAAAAAAAAAGCTTTGTGTGACTAAATATTACAAAAGCCACACAAACTAAAATTCATGTGACCATTGGATGATCATAGTCACACAAAATACACATTCTTCACTTTAAACAGCATATGGTCACACTTATCAAAATTTTGGCCACTTTATGCTTAATTGTATGTGACAAATACAAAAAAAAACATGCTTTGTGTGACTAAATATTACAAAAGGCACACAAACTAAAAATACATGTGACCATTGGATGATCAATAGTCACACAAAATACATTTCTTCACTTTAACAGCATATGGTCACACTTATCAACATTTTGGCCACTTTATGCTTAATGTATGTGACTAAATACCAAAAAAACATGCTTTGTGTGACTAAATATTACAAAAGGCCACACAAACTAAAAATTCATGTGACCATTGGATGTCAATAGTCACACAAAATACACATTTCTTCACTTTAAAACAGCATATGGTCACACTTATTAACACTTTTGGCCACTTATGCTTAATTGTATGTGACTAAATACCCAAAAAAAACATGCTTTGTGTGACTAAATATTACAAAAGCCACACAAACTAAAAATTCATGTGACCATTGGATGATCAATAGTCACACAAAATACAATTTCTTCATTTAAACAGCATATGGTACACTTATAACACTTTTGGCCACTTTATGCTTAATTGTATGTGACTAAATCCAAAAAAAACATGCTTGTGTGACTAAATATTACAAAAGCCACACAAACTAAAAATTCATGTGACCATTGGATGATCAATAGTCACACAAATACACATTTCTTCATTTAAACAGCATATGGTCACACTTATCAAATTTTGCCACTTTATGCTTAATTGTATGTGACTAAAATACAAAAAAAAAAAGCTTTGTGTGACTAAATATTACAAAAGGCACACAAACTAAAAATTCATGTGACCATTGGATGATCAATAGTCACACAAAATACACATTTCTTCACTTTAAACAGCATATGGTCACACTTATCAACACTTTTGGCCACTTTATGCTTAATTGTATGTGACTAAATACCAAAAAAAAATGCTTTGTGTGACTAAATATTACAAAAGGCCCACACAAACTAAAAATTCATGTGACCATGGATGATCAATAGTCACACAAAATACACATTTCTTCACTTTAAACAGCATATGGTCACACTTATAACACTTTTGGCCACTTATGCTTAATTGTATGTGACTAAATACAAAAAAAACATGCTTTGTGTGACTAAATATTACAAAAGGCCACACAAACTAAAAATTCATGTGACCATTGGATGATCATAGTCACACAAAATACACATTTCTTCACTTTAAACAGCATATGGTCACACTTATTAAACTTTTGGCCACTTATGCTTAATTGTATGTGACTAAATACCAAAAAAACATGCTTTGTGTGACTAAATATTACAAAAGGCCACACAAACTAAAAATTCATGTGACCATTGGATGATCAATAGTCACACAAAATACATATTTCTTCACTTTAAACAAAATATGGTCACACTTATCAACACTTTTGGCCACTTTATGCTTAATTGTATGTACTAAAACAAAAAAAAACAGCTTTGTGTGACTAAATATTACAAAAGGCCACACAAACTAAAAATTCATGTGACCATTGGATGATCAATAATCACACAAAATACATATTTCTTCACTTTAAACAGCATATGGTCACACTTATCAACACTTTGCCACTTTATGCTTAATTGTATGTGACTAAATACAAAAAAAAAATGCTTTGTGTGACTAAATATTACAAAAGGCCACACAAACTAAAAATTCATGTGACCATTGGATGATCAATAGTCACACAAAATACAATTTCTTCACTTTAAAACAGCATATGGTCACACTTATCAACACTTTTGGCCACTTTATGCTTAATTGTATGTGACCTAAATAACAAAAAAAAAAAACAGCTTTGTGTGACTAAATATTACAAAAGGCCACACAAACTAAAAATTCATGTGACCATTGGATGATCAATAGTCACACAAAATACACATTTCTTCACTTTAAACAGCATATGGTCAACACTTATTAACACTTTTGGCCACTTTATGCTTAATTGTATGTGACAAAATACCAAAAAAAAACATGCTTTGTGTGACTAAATATTACAAAAGGCCACACAAACTAAAAAATTCATGTGACCATTGGATGATCAATAGTCACACAAAATACACATTTCTTCACTTTAAACAGCAATGGTCACACTTATCAACACTTTTGCCACTTTATGCTTAATTGTATGTGACTAAATAACAAAAAAAAACATGCTTTGTTGTGACTAAAATTACAAAAGGTCACACAAACTAAAAATTCATGTGACCATTGGATGATCAATAGTCACACAAAATTACACATTTCTTCACTTTAAAACAGCATATGGTCACACTTATCAACACTTTTGGCCACTTTATGCTTAATTGTATGTGACTAAATACCAAAAAAAAAAAAAAAAATGACTTTGTGTGACTAAATATTACAAAAGGCCACACAAACTAAAAATTCATGTGACCATTGGATGATCAATAGTCACACAAAATACATCATTTCTTCACTTTAAACAGCATATGGTCACACTTATTAACACTTTTGGCCATTTATGCTTAATTGTATGTGACTAAATACCAAAAAAAAACATGCTTTGTGTGACTAAATATTACAAAAGGCCACACAAACTAAAAATTCATGTGACCATTGGATGATCAATAGTCACACAAAATACATATTTCTTCACTTTAAACAGCATATGGTCACACTTATTCAACACTTTTGGCCACTTTATGCTTAATTGTATGTGACTAAATACAAAAAAAAACATGCTTTGTGTGACTAAATATTACAAAAGGCCACACAAACTAAAAATTCATGTGACCATTGGATGATCATAGTCACACAAAATACACATTTCTTCACTTTAAACAGCATATGGTCACACTTATCAAACTTTTGGCCACTTTATGCTTAATTGTATGTGACTAAATAACAAAAAAAAAAAAAACATGTTTTGTGTGACTAAATATTACAAAAGGCACACAAACTAAAAATTCATGTGACCATTGGATGATCAATAGTCACACAAAATACACATTTCTTCACTTTAAACAGCATATGGTCACACTTATCAACACTTTTGGCCACTTTATGCTTAATTGTATGTGACTAAATACCAAAAAAAAAACATGCTTTGTGTGACTAAATATTACAAAAGGCCACACAAACTAAAAATTCATGTGACCATTGGATGGTCAATAGTCACACAAAATACACATTTCTTCACTTTAAACAGCATATGGTCACACTTATTAACACTTTTGGCCACTTTATGCTTAATTGTATGTGACTAAATACCCAAAAAAAACATGCTTTGTGTGACTAAATATTACAAAAAGCCACACAAACTAAAAATTCATGTGACCATTGGATGATCAATAGTCACACAAAATACACATTTCTTCACTTTAAACAGCATATCGTCACACTTATTAACACTTTTGGCCACTTTATGCTTAATTGTATGTGACTAAATACCAAAAAAAAACATGCTTTGTGTGACTAAATATTACAAAAGGCCACACAAACTAAAAATTCATGTGACCATTGGATGATCAATAGTCACACAAAATACATATTTCTTCACTTTAAACAGCATATGGTCACACTTATCAACACTTTTGGCCACTTTATGCTTAATTGTATGTGACTAAATACAAAAAAAAAAAATGCTTTGTGTGACTAAATATTACAAAAGGCCACACAAACTAAAAATTCATGTGACCATTGGATGATCAATAGTCACACAAAAATACACATTTCTTCACTTTAAACAGCATATGGTCACACTTATTAACACTTTTGGCCACTTTATGCTTAATTGTATGTGACTAAATACCAAAAAAAAACATGCTTGTGTGACTAAATATTACAAAAGGCCACACAAACTAAAAATTCATGTGACCATTGGATGATCAGTAGTCACACAAAATACACATTTCTTCACTTTAAACAGCATATGGTCACACTTATCAAAACTTTTGGCCACTTTATGCTTAATTGTATGTGACTAAATAACAAAAAAAAAAATGCTTTGTGTGACTAAATATTACAAAAGGTCCACACAAACTAAAAATCATGTGACCATTGGATGATCAATTAGTCACACAAATACACATTTCTTCACTTTAAACAGCATATGGTCACACTTATCAACACTTTTGGCCACTTTATGCTTAATTGTATGTGACTAAATACAAAAAAAAAAAAATGCTTTGTGTGACTAAATATTACAAAAGGCCACACAAACTAAAAATTCATGTGACCATTGGATGGTCAATAGTCACACAAAATACACATTTCTTCACTTTAAACAGCATATGGTCACACTTATTAACACTTTTGGCCACTTTATGCTTAATTGTATGTGACTAAATACCCAAAACAAAAATGCTTTGTGTGACTAAATATTACAAAAGCCACACAAACTAAAAATTCATGTGACCATTGGATGATCAATAGTCACACAAAATACACATTTCTTCACTTTAAACAGCATATCGTCACAACTTATTAACACTTTTGGCCACTTTATGCTTAATTGTATGAAATAAATACCCAAAACAAACAATGCTTTGTGTGACTAAATATTACAAAAGGCCACACAAACTAAAGATTCATGTGACCATTGGATGATCAATAGTCACACAAAATACACATTTTTTCACTTTAAACAGCATATGGTCACACTTATTAACACTTTTGGCCACTTTATGCTTAATTGTATGTGACAAAATAACAAAAAAAAGCATGCTTTGTGTGACTAAATATTACAAAAGGCCACACAAACTAAAAATTCATGTGACCATTGGATGATCAGTAGTCACACAAAATACACATTTCTTCACATTAAACAGCATATGGTTACACTTATCAAAACTTTTGGCCACTTTATGCTTAATTGTATGTGACTAAATACCCAAAAAAAAAAACATCTTTGTGTGACTAAATATTACAAAAGGCCACACAAGCTAAAAATTCATGTGACCATTGGATGATCAATAGTCACACAAAATACACATTTCTTCACTTTAAACAGCATATGGTCACACTTATCTACACTTTTGGCCACTTTATGCTTAATTGTATGTTACTAAATACAAAAAAAAAAAAAAAAAAAAAAAAAAAAAAACATGCTTTGTGTGACTAAATATTACAAAAGGCCACACAAACTAAAAATTCATGTGACCATTGGATGATCAATAGTCACACAAAATACAAATTTCTTTATTTTAAACAGCATATGGTCACACTTATTAACACTTTTGGCCACTTTATGTTTAATTGTATGTGACTAAATACACAAAATAAACATGCTTTGTGTGACTAAATATTACAAAAGGCCACACAAACTAAAAATTTATGTGACCATTGGATGATCAATAGTCACACAAAATACACATTTCTTCACTTTAAACAGCATATGGTCACACTTATTAACACTTTTGGCCACTTTATGCTTAATTGTATGTGACTAAATACCCAAAACAAACATGCTTTGTGTGACTAAATATTACAAAAGGCCACACAAACTAAAAATTCATGTGACCATTGGATGATCAATAGTCACACAAAATACACATTTCTTCACTTTAAACAGCATATGGTCACACTTATTCACACTTTTGACCACTGTTTTTTAAATTGTTTGTGACTAACTCGAAAAAAACAACACACGTTGTGTGACTAAATCATCACAAACGTCACATTTATTATATTTTCATGTGGCCATAGGATAGGAAATAGTCACACATACTGATGAATCCAACAAAACTTGTGCCTAATTAGTCACACGTATTCGGGTTTTGGTCACTCTTTTTTAATGAAAATGGCCACAAACTAAGCAATGTGACCATATGATACCTACGGTGGCGCGACTTTTTGTCACACACACCCAAAAAAATGTGTGTGACTATATGCATATTGTCACGCATTTTGGGTGTGACGAAAGGTGAAATCTGTACTAGTGGAACAATCACTAGATCATTTGTCACATGCCACAAAACGACCACACTAACTACATACACAAGAACACCAAACTATCCAACTGCTACATTAGATCAGCATCATCCTCTCCTGTAGATCATGCAAAATGCTCTTCCTATCTTCCTGCGTGAGGAGGTCAAAGTCAACATTCTTACCCAACCAAATACTGGTCTTCCTGGGAGGCGTCCCCACATTTTTCCTTGTATCATCAATTAAGTATTCAACTTCATCACTGTCACTTCCAGTATCCACTTTTATACTTCATATGTCACCCCCAAGGTCCCAAGACAAGTTTGTTTCATTTTTTCGCACAGCCGAGGTATCGAATTCAACCACATCATTTTGGTCCTTTAAAACATTAAAGGGTTTCTTAGAAGATATATTTAGGGCTGTAAACGAACCAGACGATCACGAACGGAACCTTGTTTATGTTCGTTTATTTAATTTTAACCGGACAAATAAACGGACACGAACGCTTGAACGGACGAATTTTCTTGTTCATGTTCGTTTATTAAGAAAATGAGTTGTTCATGTTCGTTTATGTTCGTTCATTAAGACACTAAACGAAAATTAAACGAACATAAACGATCAAACATAAATGAAAATAAACAAAGAAACATAAACTTTGTTAAATTATGCACAATATTTTGTTTTATAAGTGTTGTTTTGTTTAAACAAACCAATTTTAAAATTATACAATTAAAAGATATGATATACGAGCATAAATAAATAAATGAACATAAATGAACATTAACGAACGCATAATCGGACGTTCATGAACAAAAATGAACGGACGCAACTTTTGTTCATGTTCGTTCATTTAACTAAACGAACGTAAAATATTGTTCATGTTCGTTCATTTAATAAATAAACGAACATAAACGAACTTTTTATCGAATGGTTCAGGAAATGTTCACTGAACGTTCAATTCGTTTATAGCCCTAGATATATTATTAGTAGCTTGAACATTCAAACCACCATTACTTGTGGTAGCCTGTTTACCATTCGATGTAGATGCTTGATTTGCATCCTTAGACTGAGATGAAGAAGCCTCATTAGCAGGGTTGTAAACGAACTGAACGTTCAGTGAACATTTCATGAACCGTTCGGTACAAAGTTCGTTTATTTATTAAAATGAATGAACATGAACAATATTTTACGTTCGTTTAGTTAAATGAACGTACATGAACAAAAATCGCGTCCGTTCATTTATGTTCGTGCACTTCCGATTATGCGTTCATTTATGTTCATTTGTTTATTTATGTTCGTATATCATATATTTTAATTGTATAATTTTAAAATTGGTTTGTTTAAACAAAACAACACTTATAAAACAATTTATTGTGCATAATTTAATAAAGTTTATATTTGTTTGTCTATGTTCATTCATGTTCGATCGTTTATGTTCGTTTAGCGTTCGTTTAGTATCTTAATGAATGAACATAAACGAACAAGAACAACTCATTTTCTTAATAAACGAACATGAACAAGAAAATCCGTCCATTTAAGCGTTCGTGTCCGTTTATTTGTCCGGTTAAAATTAAACGAACGAACATGAACAACGCTCCGTTCGTGTTCGTCCGGTTTGTTTACAGCCTTACTCATTAATTTCGATAGGAGTCGAAGTATTAGGTTCCACTTGATTATTATTCGTTTTACCAATAGGACGATAGAAGTAATTTGGTTTGGGTTTTATTCAAACGAACCCCATCTATATGTCGCGGCTTAGATGGTTGCTCCCCTTTCCCATTCTTACGAGTAACTTCGATAAAACCATCATCCATAACCTGAGAAAGGGTAGAAACCTTAATCCGTTTAGGACATTGATCATCTCTATGGTAAAAAATATTACAAGTATCACATCGAGGAGGTTGCCATTCATATTCTACTTCAATAGTTTCCATAGAGTGTCCCAACCCATTAGGCAATCGTATAGGCAAAACCAAATTGTCCAATATAGCTGATTTGGATGAAATCTCAATAAGAGCACAAGCATAAGTATTACGACCCCAAGAGTTAAGGCACATTGAACTAGTGTAGGCATCAAAGTTTATGGGGCGTCCCAACTTAGTAGTAATCAAGCTAAGACCAACTTTTGAATACGCAACAATAGGCACGTTATGTAGTTTAACCCAAACTGGAGCCGTGGTAATTTCCTCCTTTTTTAAAACCGTATTGAGTGTACAAACATTTAAGACAATAAGCACTAACCTAATAAGCCACATACCATTTTCTAGAACTTATTCCATACCCGTCTTATTAGCGAATTGTAAAAAGAAAAATCCATTTCTATGCATAACACATTTCAAACCGAACTTAGCCCAAGTATTTTTAATATAATTTTCCACAATGGGAAACGCAAGACGCTTACCAATATAGTACCCATATAGGGTATTAGCAAAACGTGTACTAACCTCCTCTACCGCTTGCCATGGGATAGCAATATCAGCCCCATCCACACGCTCATCATTCCTATCTCCGTAACTTGAATCGATTTCTTTGGAACATTATCCTTAAATATGGAAGCAAATGAAGACTTACTGCATTACCATTACGTATCAGCATCAACATTCTTATCCCTTGAAGCCAAGTTACTCAACAATGAAGCAGTAGCCTCCATACTCTCCAACCCGCAATCAATTAACAACGGACACAAAAACAAACAATCGACTGAAAAAAAATAATGAAACCCTAATAAATTAGGATTTAGCTAGCGGGAAGAACCAAGCCCTAACCAGCACCCATCATAATGATTATCCAGGAATATTGAATTAAGAGTAGTAATGAACCTTTGCAGCAATTAAGACGAGACCCTAGCAAAAAATTAGAATCTAGAACACTAATCCTAAGTGATTAGCACCAAATAAAGGACATGTTAACGAGATATAATCAAATGATTAATCCACAGAAACAAGAACGTTATAAGGTTTATAGAATCAAAGAGGAAGGGTTAAATGATCGGATATGAAGAGATAGGGTAGTCGCCAAAATCGCTCATAGTAGAGAGAGAGAGAGAGAATTAGGGTATACTTGTTTGAAATGTTTTAATAGCAAAATGTTAAGAGTTAGTAATGTTATAATGAATTAGAATCTTTGTTTCGTCTTTTGGTGTTAGTGTAACCAGATTTCCATTGAGTGTCAAAAGACAGTAACATGTGAAAATTCTACTACTTGAAATCAACATTCTTTTGTATTTATAAACTCAACAATGATGCATGAACTTATTACAAGGTAAACTATGGTTGTTTGATGCTACAAGTAGCTACTTTTAGCAATTTATATATCTGCATACAATGTTTTGCTTTCATGCGATATCATCCGAGTTATGTCTTTGATGTTTTGCTTTCATGCAATATCATCCGAGTTATATCTTTGATATCAAATATAAGATACTAAGTTAAGCTTGCATATAAAGAATAAAATCACTTGACTACATAAAAGACCTAAGCACTTTTAGTTGAACATGTTTTCTTTAATAAGATCATGCAAACATATATGTAGGATTAAAGTTTTGTTTATCAAATTTTACGCCTTTTGATTTGATGGTTTCCTTCTCGGCATAGGTAAATCATGAGATTGCAAGGTTCAAGTACACGAGAGGTTTTGTCGAACCCGATTAGATCAAAGTATGTTATAAACTCAAAACTTTATTACAAATTGTTATTTAACATGTTAAAAGGTAATGTTTCATGCGACAATTTAAGATTTGAATATATATTGTAACCTCAAAAATTGATTTTCAAGCAATAAAAAACAAAAATTGAAGTATAAACTTAACTATTCTTTAATAACTATAGCAGAATGCACACACTTTGCAATAGGTATATTAAAGGAGTTATAAAAGAACAATGTGATGTTTGAGTTGCGTATTTAAGAAATCATATGTGATATAAGTTAAAGTACCCCAAATAAAAAGCAACAAACATAAATTTTGATTAAAGCACCTCAAATAAAAACATAATCCAATTCGATTACACAAAGAACACATTGAAAATGGTAAAAAAAAAAAGTCTAGCCAAAAAGAAAGAACGATACGAAAACATTAAAGAAAAATTCTTAAACGACATTCCAGCAAGTACTTGATTTCATGTTTCCAACTTCTTTCCCTAAACACATATTAATAAAAGAACTTGTTAGGTTGGGTTGTTAGAATTACGAAACAAATAAATTGCATGTGATTTAAAGTAAAAGACTCACCGAGTGTGATGCTACTATTTCATTGAACACGTTGAAAATTGGGAGCTGTCGCAAATGCATAATCTTATAATTGATGTATATTGAATCTTAAATAAAGTTTTACTAATTTAATTAATTATTAAAATAACCTAATATAATTCAATTTAACAATTAGGCCATGTTTACCTAAAATTAAGGAATGTGTGAGTAGTGGTAGTTAGTTACTCAAAAACCTGAGTCGATATATCACCCTCTTTCTACAACATACAATTCATTAACATTGAAGAAGGAGCTTTTCTTCTTAAAAAAAAATAAAAATAAATAAAAAATTGACTAACCATTATTTACTCATCATACAGCTTAGTAAATCCATACCACAACAACAAATTAAAGTTTGAGTTTGTTGGAATTTAAATAACTTGACAATCAATTAAATAAATAAACACATCAAAGAGCATATAGCGGAAGCAAAGATCATTAATTTAACATGTATAAAGTATTACCGAATAATAAATAGTTAACGTACTTTTTAGATCCTAGCAAGAACAAGGATCAATCTTCTCTTCACTTCACTTGAACAACCAAATAGGATTAACGTAGAACCCCTTACCTTTTTGTTCCACAATCCAAGATGTATAACTAAAGTAAGTTATATCCGAGTTCTTGTACACACGTAGTATAACCGATCAAAGATTGATGCTAGTGAATGAACACAATTATTAAACCAAAACTATTTTGTTCAATAAACCTTGAATCTATTATTCAATAAGGAAGAAGTAAAGAATATATATATGTAACACCCCCGTTTTTCGATATACGCAGCGGAATATAAGTTTGGGGTGCTACTTCATGGTTCACAGTCATGAGTATATAAAACGACTCGAAAAGAGACGTTTTTAAATGAAATTGTTATCATTCATTTATTTAAATCAGAGTACATAATATAGGTCCCAACGGGAAGTTTAGACATATGTCATAAAAGATACAATATTCTTTGAATGATAACAAAATAGACACTCTTTTTATTAGAAGAAAGTCCACAGCCACTCCGTGCCGAATCATACTTCTAGTTACCTGAGATAAACATGCTAAAAAGTCAACACAAAGGTTGAGTGAATCCATAGTGTTTTCAGTAGTAATCAGTTTGAACATAAGTTAAGTAGAGAGTAAATCAGTGATATCATAGTTCATTATATATTGCCTTAAGTCTCATGGCACGCAAAACGTTAACAGGTTATCTTCATAGTTATAAGCTATGAGATATAAATTACCCCATAATTAAATGTAGGTAACCTTGCCCCCGAGTAGGAGATTGTCAGTCTCTTTATTTAACTCAAATAAAATGCATTTGGTTACGTTACGGTAACACAAAGGGGTCGTCACACCCAATAGATCTATCAATTATATTCGCGCTCACCCGCAAGTGATTAGAGGTCCATGATTAGGGGTCTTTTTGACAAAAGCAAACTTAGGCAATATAAATCAGTAAAGCATTTAGAAATTACTTGTGTTCGGTTTGTAGCATGTATCTCCCCACAAGTTTGGAAAAACTTAGTAAAAAGTGGGACTATGAACTCACCTGGGCAATCTGGATGGAAAACAAAGTTAACAGAGGTGATAAACGTCTTCGGCTCGCAACCTGGGTTTGTATGTCAAGTTTTCAGTAATCGTTTCTGATTATATAAGTTTTCCAACGTTCGTTTCGTAATACTTTGGTTGATGGTTAAATACTTAATTGAGCCAATATGTAGTTTCAAAAATAAGATTTTATCTTATTTTCTTATTTGTAAGTTTCGGTTCTGTTCGTTCATTAAATAGATACTTTGTTTGTTTGTTTGTTCGTTAAATATAACTTTCGTTCATTCGTCATATCTTGCGTTCGTTCGTTATAGAAATAAACATATTATGATTATATTAGATCGGAGAATAAAAATAGAAATGATAAAAATAATAGTTATGAAAAGTCACACTTTAATCCCTAAGGTTTGGTCAAATGACAGTTTATACCTTGGACTTTTGGAAAATGACAGTTTCTACGCTTTAGTTTCCAAAATGACACTTCCTACCATTTTTATTTGTTATTGACAAAATGATCCTTGATTTAAAATATTTACAAAATCAGCCCATAGAAACTCTAATAAGTTAAAAAAATAAAACGCATGATAATAGTGACATGGCTAGAGTTTTGGATCTAAATATCTACGTGAAAACTAAATCATTTTACGAACTCTCTCTTCCTATAAAAAGTTGGCCAGGTCGACTTTAAAAGGAACCAATTTTCGTATTTTATGGAAATCATCTGCTAATCGAAATATATGTCCAAAGTCGAGCGACTAGAACAAGGTTTAATAAAATCTGGAATAATTGTTTTAAAAGCTAGCGATAGACACAACTTTGAGTGTAAATAACTTTCTATTCGATTGATCATTTTTAGAGATCTTTCTTTCTAAAATAAGTTTGCTGGCTCAACTTTAACATACCAAAAATTCAGGATTTTTAATGATGGTTTAAAGGTCGAAAAATAGGTTGAAAGTTGGTTAGTTGATCGACTATAAAAAAAATCATAATAACTGGAAACCTTAGTTCCTATTTCCAGCGATATGAGATTAACTTTGGAGCCTGATATCTAAATGAAAACTTAGCCGTTTCCCATGATTCTTGTTTCTATTTAAAGTTTGCTGGGTCATATCTAATATGTCGAAAGTATAGTATTTTCAGAAATTATGTAGAGGTCGAAACATAGGTCTAAAGTCAGGGAGTTGGGGCGACTAAAGTGAAAAATAATAACTGTATCAAAGTTTCTGTTTCTAGCGACATGAGACCAACTTTAGGACTCGATATCTTTTAGCTGGATTGACCTTTTGACGAGATTCTTTCTCCTAATTAAAGTTGGCTAGGTGGAATTTATATATATCAAAACTCAGATTTTACCAAGGTCGTTTGGGTGTTGGTTTAGAGGTCACAAGTTAGCCTTGTGGGCTGTTTTTGGCTCGACCAAAAACACAGAAAAGACTCGATAGGGTTTTTGGGTTTTCAAACGTTTTTAACTAAGATTTTAGATATGATATGATAATATGTGATATGTTTTAACATGTTTTAGTACTCCTTGATTGGTTTTAACACTATTTCGAAAAGTTTAGGTGTGTTAAGGTTTCTGGTCGATCAGAAACAAAGAAATGAAATGAAAACTAATGTTTTTGGTTTTGGGTATTATTAACAATTATGTATTAAGGTTTTTAAGTATATATAACATAAATAGCTGAATTAAAAATAGGGTTGCATAGACTTACTTAGGGTTTAGATTGAATAGAGTTTATGGCTTGAAAGGATTTGTATGTAGACACCAGCTGCTCTCTACCTCTTTTATGCTTACTAGGGTTTGCGTGTCTTGTGTACTGGACTGTGATCAGTGCTGGAAATGGAAGGAGGTTGTGTTGTTGTTTTGGTAAGGTTCAAGTAATATGGGGATAGGTTTAGTCGAATTGTGGTGTGAGTAAAAGGGTAAAAGGTAGCTGCTATTTATAGAGAGGGAAATTAGGGTTTTCAAGAGTTGTGGTGTAGGATATGGAGATGTGGCTTAATGCTTTGAATAAAAATGTGAGGAGGGGGCTTGGCCATTGTGAGATCCTGTAAAAATCCCTCGTAATAAATCTCACTGATTTATAATAATCTCAACTTGCGGTTTAATAAAACCCATTTTTATAGGAAAATTTAAACTTTTCTCTTATCGCTATAAATACCACGTTATGTTTTCGTGACATATATATTAAATGGCAACCTCTACTCGAACCACAAACAAATCACGTGATTTCCATTCTCATTTAAATTCAATACTTCGCAAATGATAACAGTTGGTAATAATAAATCTCTATACAAAGATATATGCACTTTCCTAATTACTCTTAATTATATTTCACTTAGTTACCACTAAGTACTAATAAACTCTTCACTAGTTCTTTTTGCAAGCCAAGCGGGCTGACTAAAATTCGGCCCAATTCACATTCCATCAGCCCCTGATCAAAGCCCACGTCCAAATTAATTCTTAACTTTGTGACTTAGGCAAATTCGACCAACCACAGTCCCTCCAAAACGCCTTTGTATTTTTCGATTCTCGAACGCGACTATTAGATATTATTATACCTCTTAATTACCCTCCCGGCCAACAAATAGGATGCCAAATATTAGCTCGAGATATGAACGTTTGTCCCATTTCATAAAAACTCGCATAGGTAAAAATCTCAAAACTCGACTAATTCGAACCCGACTTTTCCTACGCCTTCCCAATGATAATATTAGCACGACACAATGTAAATAAGACATTGAAGTCAAAAGTTTATGAAATCACACGCTAAAGCTATCTAACCTCCATTTAAAATATCAATCGAATATATACATATGCCAACCACAAGAGACAAAGTCCTATAGATCTTTCCACACCTCCTACTGATTGCTAAGTCAGTCAAGATAGCAGTAGACGTGTATGATTTACTTAACCCACTTGACACTCATTCAATGATACAACCGAATATATATCCATGCCAACAACTAAAACCAACATATCTTTGAAACCTTGTTCCCACTCATTCATTCGGTTAGACACTGCCACACTCAACCGAAAATATCCATTGAATATGTGTATAATCCAAAGACTAAAGACAAGCTCTCAAGCCACTCTCATACCTCCTAACGATTTTAAATTCAGAAGAAGAGTTAGACAGCAGGAGCATGTGAGGCTCATCGACTTACATATGAGAATTCGAATGATGATAACGTGTGCATATATGCATCACGTATACATTCCAACAACATAGGACAAACTATATCATACCTCCTAATGATTTAAAGTCATACGCATGCTAACAATCATGATCACTCGAACAGTAAGGGACATGATAAAACTTGAGGGCAATCTAGTCAAAGCATTGTGTAAATACCTCTATAAAACCCACTCAACTCTAGCAACCTTCACTGCCAAATCGATATACATTTCATTCTCACTAAATATCTTAAAAACCTAGCATCACTTGTCTCCCTGTTGGGAAGCTAATCGAGTAGAAGAAGTGATAAGTAAAACGCATTCGAACCCAACAATCTCGCTGCTTTGTTTCTTTGTGTTCTCCCTCGAACCACACAGCTCATCACCACCCTCAAAAAGTGTAGTAAGTATCCTATGACTCTTTTGATTCCATTTCTCACGCACAAAAACACAACATGCATGCATATCCTATTTCATGCTCGAACGTATAGATATTCTAGTTTAGTTTACATGCACCTTCTTTTCGTATAACTCACATTTGGTGTCGAAAACTCCATCATGAAGGGCTAGCATTCGATTCGCAATACCACTCTCACATTTACACTGGATCACATGCATCATAGAACTTTTGCATTCGAACCTATCATTTATTTTGCAAAGATGTATATACTCTTTTATTCGAGTAGATTGCATGAAACCATTTGTTCATAACTGTCACTGAGGACAAGTCCAAAACCACGTTAGCACATGATACATGCATGCACACTCTCTTTTGTTTTTCAACTCGAACGTAACCTTTTGTTTGTTCGCATACTGATTTTGGATTCATGATAACCAAAATGGCGTGACAAGTAACCACTAAGGAGAATATAGAGATCATGCACATTTCACTCTCATGCATCGCATTTCATGACACCACCGAACAAGTAAACATTGTATATCCCTCGCCAAGACTTAACTGGGAAACCCTAAACCACTTTCTAAATAATTTGTATAGTCGAAGCCACCCAAGTAGGCTAGAAACCAAGTCCATATCTCGCGATCTAATTGAACGACCACGTTCTATTTTTACACGACCCATTTCACAACACAACTAGCTATGTTTTTCGTATAAACACCTTACAAAAATACTCAAGTCTCGATCTCTTAAAAACAGCCCAAGTAAAGCGTGTAACCCATGTTTTGAAAAATAACTAAGAACAATATCGGGCTTAGATTTGTAAAATCGATAAGGGCCCAATTATGAGAAATAAGCTACTGATCGATTAAGCTAGTGAAATAAGCTGCTTTTATCTTAAAAATAACTTATAAAAAGTCGCACACTTTTTCTTTACCATTTTGACATTTTTGGGCTAAAAATGTAACGCGTTTTAACTATAAGTACTAAAACTGCCAAACGGTGAAACTTGGGGACTGAAACTGTGAAAACAGTTTATAAAAGACCTAAATTGATCTTTGAATTAACTTCAAGCTTTACATAGACACTTAAACTATTTTTGAACTATTATTGGATTTTATATTTAACAAAGGACTAACGACGTAACGCAACTACAGTTAGGATAAAAAGTATAAATCCGGGAAAGGTCAAGGACCAATAAATTTCACTCGACATTCTTATTTCATTTTTTTTTCATTTTTCATCACTAAATCACTTCACATGCATTTATTACATTCTAGTTACATATATTTAACTTTCGTTATCTATTAAACGATTTCACTCGCATATCATTTCATCATATCTTGAGGAGAAAATACCTCGAGTCAAGTGACATAAGAATCAAGATAATATCATTGTATGATATTATATTTTCTTAACTTGAGGCATTTTAGGCATATCACACTCACATCACCAAATCGTTGTACGATTTCTCACTTTCACCCTCCTCGTTAGTTATAAGTCAGAATCTTAGATATTCCTCATATTCAGGTTTCGTATCAAGGACGTTTCCGTGATCATTTCCATAGATCTTATAATTCTATCTTGTCAGCTACACTCCAGGTGAGTCGTGGCCCCTACTTTTTAATATTTGTTTTAATAACTCTTTTGGGGGAGATACATGCTTCAACTGTTTTAAGTATTTTCATACTTTAAAAACACTCATGATTTACTTAAAATCATCAACTATGTTTTACATGTTTTGAATCACCCTTTGACGGGGATATATACTCGTTATAATTGCAAACTGCTTGCTTAGCTTAAATGCTATCTTTGAAAGATAACATTTTATAAACTACTTGTTGTAACAAGATACTGAGACTCATGTTATGCATTCTTATAACAACTGAATGTACTGTAAACTTAACTATGATGTTTATACATCCCAACTGGAAATAATTGCCAAAACTAAAGTACGCATATTCTATGAGAACCCGAACCCTATATTGCCTAAGTTTAACTATATTGCCATAAAGTCCCTCGATCATGAGCCATTAATCACTGCGGTGAGCGCGAATATAGTGGATAGCTTCGAAACCTGTAAAGGCTGACGACCTATCCCACTAAATACTGGATGGAATGCCGGATGGCTAGTCGTATTTAGTCGCGATACACTATATTCGACACAAATAGGATGAGGCAATCACCTATTATTTAGGGCAAAACCATCAGTAACCCTGATGTGACTTTCGCCGTTGTACGGTACTTTTGTTAACGTTTTGCGCGTCATGAGGCTTAGAGCAATATAACCTTTTGAATATATATGTCTTCTTATATATATTCGGATACAGCTGTATTTAGAAACGACCACTCCCCACTGATAGATATCAGACTTTAAACTATTGTTTTCACTATGTGATTGGAATATGTATCATATACTTGGAACTTAACTGCTATCATATGTGACTTAGTGTGTCTTATGATAAAGACAACTCAATGCTTGGCATATCCGTACTTTTAAAAGTTGAACTATTATTTCAAATCAAGCATATAACAACGTAACTTGTTTAAATTTAAAACTTATGAACCTCTGAGTTCATAAATGAATTATTCGTGGATTTTTACTCAATTACAAACTTGCTAGTTACTGCAAAAAGTACTAGTACCTATTCCAACTATCAACTCTTAAATTCAGTGGAAAAAAAGTGATTTTCTATCAAACTCCACGAACTCACCAACCATTGTGTTGACGTTTTAAGCATGTTTATCTCAGGTAATCAACGGAGCAGGACAAGACATGGAGCGGGCATTTAATACTCTGATAACTTAAATGGTGTAAAAATCAAATATGTCATTCTTTCCAAATTACTATATTTTGTAAGATTTTCAAACCAGATTTCTTAACCTTTGTACCAAAACTATTATTTTGAATGACATATAACTTTCAAAACGCCTTTTCAAGCCGTTTTCTAAAATTTTGACTTCGATCCTCAGTGTAACACCTAATTATTTTCAGCTGCTACAAAACCAAATTAGGGGGTGTTACAGCCATGTAGGTTATGGAGGGGGAAGGTGATGTGTTCTCTTCTTCTCTATACAAGTCACCAAGTGGTGATGTGAAGGAGGAGGGTTTGCAAGTGTGTTTAGGCTAGGTTCAATGTATTTAGGGAAGGTGATATTTAGAAGCTAATTTAGTTGGAGCTTTGGTTGTGTTCGAATTAGATTTTCAGAGGGGAGAGTCGAATGGTTTTAGGTGGTGGTACAATGGGTTTAACATGTTATACTTTAGGGTTTAGTGATGAACTAAGCTAGTTAAGATAGTTGGTAAATTAGAAAATAATTATGGTTGTTGTGTTTAGTATATACATCGAACTATTATGAAAAATATGTTGTGCTTATAGAAGTTGTAATATAGGCTTAAATGGGTTGTACAATTATCTAGAATATGTGAAAAATATAGTTTTAGTAGTTTATTAAGTTGTAATAATTATTTATTAATTTTTATTATGTTTAAAAGTAAATAAATAGAATTTTTGGGTTTTGTGCATTAGGTACTTGTACTCTGGGTTTAAAGACTTGTAAAATTAATATTTTGTAAAAATATTGTATAGATAATTTAAGGTTTGTGAAATGAATACATAAAATCATAATTTTATGAAATTAGGGTTTTATCGGGACCAAAAATAGAATTTGGGTTTCTGGTGCTTTAGTAACTTGTATATTAGCTTAAATAAGTTGTACTTTTATATTCTAGGGTTTAGTTATTCTTATTTGGTGTTGTGATGACTTTAGGGTTTCATAATTACTTCTATCACATAAGATATGTTCAGTTATAAACGTAAGTTAACGAATTAATGTAAAGTGGTAAATGGTAGTTTGTAGAATGTTATACTTGACATAGGAAAATGTTTATGTAAATAAACATTAAATAGGTTGAGGTTTGGTTGCGTGCGAGCACGTTTATCAAGGATGTGAGTTACGTCACATGAGATAGTGGTTATGCCCAGATAGTAATAATAAATTAAAAAAAAAAATTTACACGTAGAAAATAATAAATACTCTAAGAGATAGTGTAATCTAGTGTGGGATTTTCGTAGTGGTTACAATATATATATATATATATATATATATATATCTATATATATATATATATATATATATAATAGGGGAGCTTTATTTTCAGAACTCTCTTAAGTGCGGGAACTGCGAGAACCACCTTTTTACAACTAATAATACACAATGTACATCATTTAATGCTCCATAGTATTTTGTTATTTTTATTTAATTCAAAAGGGTATAATAGTAAAAGACATTTTCATATTACTTTATTTTTTCTTTTTTTTAATTCATGTTTTTTATAAATAATAAAATTCGGAATTTTTTTTATTTTTTTTAATTTTTTATTTTAGTAAAAGACGTTTTTTTTTTTTTTTTTTTTTTTTTTTTTTTTTTTTTTTTTTAAGAAATGTTATTTTATTTTTCAGATGTAGTGCATAGGTGTTTTTGAATAATTTTAGAACATGCATGTTTTTCAAATACTAAGGTACATATTTGTTTTTTAGATAATGTAAATTTATAACAAAACAAGAACATAAATGTTACATACAAAGTTCAATATCAATTGAAATACAATTAAAAAACAAATTTCTAAAAAGTATAAATACATAAATCTAATCGATCAATACATGTCTGCACTAATATATATAACGAAAACGGACATATGTGCACACTCATTATTATCAACATTTTTAGAAGTTGGACATATATGCACGCATTCAATAATCATATTTCTTCAAACGCCGCATTGTATCTATGTGTGCATCCACTTCTAGATCTTCATTGCTATCAGCATCTTCATTAATCTGATACAAACATGACCAAAAACAATTAAACCTTAACCAAATAGTGTAAGTAACTTTTTAACAAACAAATATGTTCACCGAAAAAACAAGTATGTTCAAACACGAATTCCACGTTTAATCTAAACATGTATTATCTACACATGAAAAACAGCTATGTTCAATGTAAAAAACAAACAAGTATGTTCACTGAAACGAGTATGTTCATAAAAAAAAAAGTATGTTCAAACACGAAGTCCAAGTTTAATCTAAACATATATAATCTAGACATGAAAAAACAAATATGTTCATCATCGAAATCCAAAGTCCCCACAACAATATATACCAGAAAATATAAGTAGCCCAATCTAGATTTATTCTCTAAAGCACTAAAGTCCCCACAACTAGAATTCAAAACCAGAAAAGTCGATTTATGCAATCTGATTTTAATTCTATCATCAAAACCATATAACTAATAACCTCAAATCTGCCGTGTACCTCGCAGGAAAAAAAAACCATTTAATTCTATCATCAAAACCATTTAATTCTAAGAAAAACCATTTAACCATCATCAAAACAATTCAAAACCCGGAAAAAAAACCATTTAATTCGATTTATGCAATCTGCATTTAATTCTATCATCAAAACCATATAACTAATAACCTCAAATGTGCCGTGTACCTCGCAAGGAAAAAAAATCCATTTAATTATATCATCAAAACCATTTAATTCTATCATCAAAACCATGAAAAACCCATGTACCTCGTAGGAAAAAAAAAAGATTAACGAGATCTGATTCAAAGAAAAAAAGGAGTTACGGTGGTTGTGAAAACGATTACCTTTTCTGGCAGATCTAGCAACGGGGTCGTGACAAACAACAAGATCTAAATACAGATCTTAGTATTGTCTAACCGAAGGTGACGAAGAGGATAGCCGTCGGCATAAGAACATCGATTATGGGAGATGATTGTTTCTTTTTTTTTTTCCTTTTTTTTTTGTTTAACTATGGGAGAGTATTTTTTATGGAGGCGGTTTTTAGGTTTTGAGAGGAGAGAGAGGACAAGTTACTGTAATTTATTTAGGGGTGAGCAAATGCCTAAATTACCCTTACACTAGTTACACCAATCTACCTTATCTTTTAGTTATTTACATAAATGGCACATTCATTTTTGACCATTGATCAACTCATCTAATGGTGTAGAAAGAGTTCTCGCAGTTCCCGCACTTAAGAGGGTTCTGAAAATAAAGTCTCACTATATATTATATATATATATATATATATATATATATATATATATATATATATATATATATATATATATATATATATATATATATAACAGGAGGCGTTACACGTAGATAATACCACATAAACGCCACCTCAATGCCACATAATCAATTTAATGCCACCTAATCAATTTATGCCACGCAAGCAAGCCTTTTCCATTAATAAAATCATGATTTAAAAAATGACCACAGTAAGATTCGAACCTGCATCTTTAGCTTCCAATGCAAACGTCCCAACCAATGGAGCAAGCTAGAAGTTGTGATACACAATTTAAAAACATATCCATTATATATTCCAAATCCAAATGTATAAACCTAGAACCAGTAATTTAGGCTAATCAACATATCAAAGTAAATTCAGCATTCAAAAAATCACTAGGTACGTTTATATCATTATTCAGAAAATACAACCCTAATAAAAGATATAAACATACTGCACACATTAACCTAGGTACGTTTATATCATTATTCAAAAAATACAACCCTAATAAAAGATATAAACATACTGCACACATTCATCCCTCTTCATTCAGAACTAAATCCTGGAAAAATACCTAGGTCTCATCCCTAATCCCTATTCGATCTAAACAAAATACCGATCTATTTTCCAATTTTGTCGTTGCATAAATAAAACCCTAGAATATAAATCCATATTTATCTTCTATATTATGGTTTATTAAAAAAAATGTACGCCTCTGATTTTTGCAGGTTTCATGTTTTATGTATCCATTCTTCAAATTCGAGATGATTTATGTGTTCATGATTCTGATATCCGGTACTTTTCTTATTTTTATGTGTGGTTTTTGATATTCAATTTTGATTATTTGTTGTTGATACCATAATTCAGTGCTAACCATCAAACCCGCCCATATATGCACTATTTTATCAGATCCGCCCATTGTATCATTAATCTCAACTGCCGCCAAAATCCCAAACCCTGTCCGACAATCAAACGCATGTCAAACCTAACCAAGAATCGTTATCCTACCGGATTCTGGGTAAAACACCAAACCACTAATCAAGATTTAGACAGAATTACAAAAAATTGATTCGTAGCAGTACAAACTTTCCAATTAGCAGTACTAAGTTGATTCACATTATCAGTACAAACTTTCCAATTAGCAGTACAAACTTTCCAATTAGCAAAACTAAGTTGATTCGTGGCAGTACCAAGTTAGCATAAGCCGTACGAACCGATAAAGAGCAGTACTAACCCTCTTTTAATTTCCATAGCTTCCATCAACATTGTATACGTTTGAATTGTGCATTTACAGTTAAACATACGCTTATTGATTTGTTTTCTATGTTGGTTTTTGAAGGTGAGGGTAAATTAGTCAGCTGGTCTTCTTCGACGAGGTTTTGCATTTATGATGCCATGATGCAATTGAAAATGTGGTAATGTCCTTTCTATTTATGATGTTGTGCACACAATTAGATGTAAAATAATTGTAATACCTAAAGTATGACTAAGACACGAAGACCAGTGTACCATCACTGATAGTATAGTGTAAGTGTATAAATTTTTTTTAAGACACCTCGATGTTAAACTCTAGATGGTGTGAAAATTCCAATACTTCAATCTTGTCATCACTTGGCCTTATGAGGATTTGGGGTTTCATTCACTAAGATTAATTACTTAAGCAATTAACAAGTACGTGTTTGTTTTGTTATTGCCAACAGAACTATGAACGATGTTGATTGTTAATTTACTGTTTTCTTCGCCCATTTGATGAAGGGCGTGTTTGTTTAAGCTTATTTATCCGGCTTATTGAACTTTTGTAAAGCTGGTAAGCCCATTTTTTTGGGCTTATAAACTTGAGATTATAGCTTATTTGAGTTCATAAGCCCAAATTTGATAAGCTCATAAGCCCTAATAATTGAGCTTCATAGCTTTTCAAAAGTTCAATAAGTCCATAAAGATAAAAAAAAGTTTCCTGAATTGACCCATTAAAAGGTATATGGGTCGAAAGTTTCATCCATATTCTTACGTATTCCGAATGTCGGTAACAATTTTTAAGACATACTTGTCTCAGACATGTTTGCCCATTATGTACCCTGATCTATACTATCGTGAACTGCTTACTATTTTCACTAGCCGGAAGAATTTTAAGCTTCATGTTTTATGAAGCGATGGAGGTACATTATAATGGATTATAGCAAAAATAGGGTCTGGTGCAATGGGATGCCGTCGGGATCATATGGAGGTCAGTATTTTAAACATGAAAGCACATTACTATCTAACATGTTTTAGTTAATTTATTTTTTATTTGATTTCCCCAGGTTATACCAGCAATTAAGGATGAAATTGTTACTGATTGGGATATTGTCGAAAGCATTTGGGATCATGCCTTTAGGTAATCGTGAATTTGTTGTTGCTAATTTAATTTAGTTTAATTCATTCATGATATGCATATGCATGATGATGTGTTTCAATTTAACAAATATATGATCCATGGTGTACGAAGTAAATCGGAGACTACTAAAGAGGATACCTCAGCTCATACACTATACAGGTTGAATTATAAAACATTTAACCATCGTGTGAAATTGGATAAAAAAAAAAGAATGCGACCTTTGTCACAGCCAATAAAGAAGGAGGAGGTAGTTTGAGATCTTGAATCCCGTAGATTTATGCAATTCTTCTTTTTGATTTGTTTAGTAAAAATATAGATTTCTTTGATGTCATGTAGGCCTCCAGGCAGATCATACAATTCACTTGGTGATACACGGGATGTGCATGCTGGAAGTAGCCCAGAACCCATTAGCTGGGACCGAAACAACTCCAGGTACAAACGCCACCATCCCACCAACAAGTAGTCCTCCATCAGATGCAACTTCAACAAGATACACAACCTTTCCTGCATTATGTTTGTTACTTCTTGCAGCGTATGCTATGGTTTTCAGGAGGAGGAGACGAGGTGCAAGAAGGCTTATGATGATGAGAAGAAGCCAAAACCTAAAGCTAAGGTTAGTATTTAGATGTGTTCATTTTTACATTGGGACCTTACTACTTGTGTATGCTGTCTTTATATACAAGAGCAACATTTTTCACATTTACTAAGACCACATTTATAACTGAAATAATTGTGAACTGCAATTTTTTTAGTTTATATTTGTTCCTGAGATCTTACCAAAATAAGATTAATATTCATGTTTACTTGCATAATTGTTTTTTTATATAATTTCAAAGATATTACGAGTTACCTTAAATGTATGTGTGTGTTTACTTTTTGGTTATTGCTAAAGTTTTCTGAACGACATTATGATTGCAGTGGTTGATGTTGGGCACCAGTTCTTCACTTCTTCTCACGGTGCGAGATGGTTACTGTTGGTTTCCATAATCATTGGCTATGTGGAATTGATTATATTGGAGTTAGTCGACAGAAGGTAACATATTTTACAAGGAATTACCAATATTGATGTTCTTTGTTGTTGTTAATAGTGATATTGCTGTTCTCTTATGTGTTGGGCGCCAGTTCTTCACTTTTTCTCACAGTGCGAGATGGTTACTGTTGGTTTCCATAATCATTGCTTAAGTACATGTGATTATTTGATAGTATAATGTACGTGTTATCAATTAACAAGAGAAAATGATTTGAAATATCGGTGATGCCGTAGTAAATTTACTTCTGAGATGTTTGGCTTAGCTTATCGCAAAAGCTTATGGTTTTCCTTCAAAAAGCCATCCTGAAAGCACTTTTACAGTGTCAAGTAAGCTATTAAGCACTTATTAATAAGTAAACACAACAGTTTTGGGGTCATAGTTAACAGAACAATCCAAATAGCATCAAACACTCTAAAGATCTTGATTCATTTATTGTATGAAAGAAGCAAACACTAGATGTTGAAATGAGTGATGAATCTTCACTGAAAGAAGCAAACACTATATGTCTTTTTACTAGCCCATACCATGACAAATTAAGCCCAATATGTAAACATAACATGAAATTTACAAACGGACCGAATTTGATGTTATCTTGATTTACTATTTGTTAGTAGTCAATGCACAGAATTAAAGTAAATGTTGCAAGCACCTTATTTTCTTTTCTGTTGGAGCAACTGCATTATTTATAATTTCCGTCACTGCTGACTACTATGCAGTGACTGCTAGAACTTTAGACATTTGCAGAAAGAGTTGATTTTTTGATATTACCTTTTCACTCTTATCATTAATATTCTAACACGCAGATACACACTGTTGGAGTGGGAGCTGCTATAAGTCATGCATGTCTCTTACTTGCTGCATAACAAACTGGAAAGAGGCGAGATGTCTCTTACGCAGATAACACGCAGATACACACTGTTGGATATGTGCAAGAAACTGGAAAGAGGCGAGGATTTTTGAGCTGCTAGATGTGCAGTGAAGCAAATACATGTCTGCTTATTCATCGAAAGTATATTTCCAGAATTGAACACATACACAGTTACAGTGAGTTATCCCAAACACCCCTGTAGCCATAGATTGAGCATACTATGTTTCAAAACATGAAGGATAATGTTCAGTTAAGGTTTTAAATATTCTGCTTTGTTTCAGTTGGTATGAAACTGATTATTTGACCGCTGAAATTGCATTTTGTTAAACGTTCTCATTGTAGGTTTTAAGAAGGCATGGGGATGTATTTGAGCGCACGTCTAGAGGATTCTATCGTGCCCATGGTCGTGCAGATGATACCATGAATTTTGGAGGTATCAAGGTATGGTTTCGTCTTCATTTCACACCAGTTTTTGTTTTTCCCCTATTAAAATATTAGTCATATTTTTGCGGTTAAAGACAGTGATAGACTTAAAGCTTATTTATGTAGAACCCTTTATGTTGATTTTTTAGTAATTGTTGTAAATGTTGAGTTTAGTTACCATTTTTTATAAAGAGTTTAATGCAATTTAGTTCAATGATGACATCAATTAGCCCTTTCAGCTTAAACATAATAACTTATGACTTCTTTGGACATCAAAAACCAACTACCAGTTTCTAATCTTTGGATAAAAAAGGGCTCCGATAATTAGCTTGATACCAGCTGTAACAAACATGATTTTGTGAGGATAAACTAAGCTTACCTACCTACCCATTATTCAGTGACCCTAATTATATAGAGACTTTTACTCCCATTGAACAATTAGAAATTGCATAACACATAAACATTTAATTATCCATTTATTACAAGTTTACAACTCGAAGAAGCACAAAGACATCCATAGACTAATATTTTGTAGTTTTATAGCTGATAATTATTGATTCTAATTATATAATAGCATGTAGTTGCTGAAACTGGTCTAAGATGACCAAGTGTGGTTGTGCATGTAAGTTCAGTTGAGATTGAACAGGTATGCATCAAAGTTGATGATAGCATCCTCGAGACAGCCGCTATAGGGGTTACACCAGTGGGAGGTGGGCCTGAGGGGTTGGTTATTGTCGTTGTTTTCAAAGATGCCAATGGTTCGAAACCTGAACTAAATAAGTTAAAGTCGTCACTAAATTCAGCTTTGCAAAAGAATCTTAACCCTTTGTTTAAGGTAGCGTTTTCTCATCTAAGAACTATTAATTCAGAAATTTTAAAACTTTGACATCCTTTAATTCCCATATATATTGGCTTTCGGTTCTTCAGGTTTCTGATGTAGTGCCTCTTGCATCACTTCCTAGAACAGCAACAAACAAGGTAATGAGAAGGGTTTTGAGACAACAGTTGACTCAAAGTCAAAATTCCAAGTTGTGAATATGGGATGTTATTCACTTTGTTATTGGCTACATTTATGGCGTTCACTTCTCTCGACTAACTCAAGTAAGTTTTATGTTCTGCTCAAGGATATAGCTTGAAAATCACTTAATGTTAAAGTCGATTTGCTTTAAAAAAATCCTTTATCATGTGGTTTAGTCGATAAGTATGCAGACCCATTGCAAGAATACAGATTAGAGATGCTAAAGCGATATACATCCCAATCCATAACATAGGTGTGCTATATTTGCTTTCCTCATCTGATCTATATATTTTCATTGTGTAACTTGTTAAGGAATCTATCATAGGTTTTGGAGCGTCGTCTATAGCCGGGAGCTCAGTCACAATTTTCATATAATCATTTGTTGACTCGAAGGCCATAGTTATGTTTCTCCGATAATACTTTTTAAAAAAAGCTCATTAGTCCAGAAAATAAGCTAATCCAAACACCCCCTTAGGCCTTGAGCAACGATTAGATATTACTTTTTTTAAAAAGCAGTCACTGTTTCGACACAAAGCTTTGGTTGTACTCCCTCAGGTCTACCCATTTCACCTTTTTACTCTTATATTTGAACTTTATATATAGGCTTGTGATTGTTGATCGGTAAGTATGTTATAAGAAAATGGTTGGTTGTTATAACTAAGGGTGTGTGTGTGTTAGCTTAGGCTTAAGAGATTAAGTAAATTTAGAAAAGCTTGAGGCTTATTAGCTTATTGGCTTATTAGCTTGTGGCTTTTTAGATTATGAGAATTACATTGATCCATTTCTAGAAGATATTGAACATGATGAAATCGAGATGTTTCAACAGGTGGCCAAACAGATGTTAGATGATTAAAAATTCAATACTGAATGTAAGCAAGTCAAATCAGTCAAACAAGTAAAGATGGGTCCACAAGAAGGAAAAAATAGGGACACCATTCCAATGAGAGGCGGGTATCTCAAGAATGGGGGTGGCATTGGTACCCAACATACTGAATTTGAAAGTAAATTGCCCAAACCAACTGTACTAAATCATGGGTGGAAGGTTAATCCTGAAACACCACCATACATGAGTAACTTTGACCCGAGGAAAAGAATGCAGGGATCAAATTCCTCAAAAAATCAGGTACAACTCTTGATTATTGCGATATAGCGGGCTTTGCCACTATTTTGTTACAAACAACTTTGTATATTTTAATTGTTAGCAGATTCATGATTTAGAGGTCCACACTCTCTGATTACATAAACCTGCTAATTTTCCTATTTTTAAAAAGATTGAGCCGATTCTCATTTGTTGGGAATTAAATATTCAAGATGTTTAATATCGAATTCTACTCTAAGTATAATTCTGCTGATAGTGCAAAACGGTTTCTGCTGATGATGTTGATTCTGCTGATAGAGCATTTCACTCTGCTGATAGGCTTAACAACTCTGCTGATGATTCTGCTGATAGCGATAGACTGTTCCTGCTGATAATGAACAACTCTGCTGATAGAAGGATAAGATCAAAAAGATATTTATTGTATTTTGGTCAACAATATACGGTAGATAATATCTTTCTCCATGTGCTTAGTTAACAAGTTGTATACATAGATACATGTTGTATCTGATGTACTGACACTCAATAGGATAAGTTAACCAAGTAAGTCGGTCAAGACTTTATGCAATTTGTAAAGATCTTTTGACTATAAAAGAGATCTTAGACTAGTGATATTAAGTGTGTGTGAAAAATATAGAAGTATTAAGAGTTAGTCCATGCATATGTTAGAACATGCATAACTGTTAGAACAAACACAAATATATCACAAGTGATAGAAACAAAGGATTCAAGGTTGTAACCCTAGTGATATTTCAAGGTCACTCGTATTATTATCTTTAATAATATTGAATCGTTTGGTGATAATCTTTATATGTGTTCATTGCTAACTAACAAACATAACAATTCCATTTCCATAACATACACAACCTTCTAAGTTTGGTTGAGTGAATTCCGCGCACTTAATCATTTTAACACAACATATCATACACACAAAGTTAGAAGGTTTAACCACCTTAATCGTGTGTCAAGTCATCCTAGCATCATTTCTTATTGAATTGTGTTGTTAACTCTATTTCCTAACAGGTGGGAAGGACACCTGTTACCTTACAGTTAAAAGTTGGAACCAACATTAAGAATAGGTTATGGATTATTGACATGACAAATCGTGCTCCTCATCATCGCCTTGGATTCGTGTTGGAAGTTAAAACGCTTAATTGATACTTAAACCCTTTTCTCCAGGTTTGTTTTTTTCTTTTCTTTTATGCCGACTCACGCACAACACAGCCAAAAATAATCAATCGTTAGTTCTTTTTGGTGTTTTTTCAATTCTTTCAGGATGACATTGATCGATTCAAAGCTATCCAAAGGTACGTATAGCATCTTGATTTTATTGTTTATTGATCCATGTGAGGGTTCTTAAAAAAATGGGTAGGGGCTGTTTGAGTGGTTATATTAAATTTGCTCCTGTTTTAGGAACTAATGAAGGTTCAGAAATGTGATTGCTGAAACTGGGGATTCGTGGTTCAATTGCCAGAAACTTAAGTTGCCAGAAGGATGCGGGTAAGCAGAAAAGAGTGATATTTGGTTTGCATGATTTCTTTATATCTTCCGTTTGATTAACAAAAAATGGTGTCGTAGGTATGAGTTCCAGATGCAATACGGGTCGATTGGGTGGTCTGTTGGTGCTACACTTGGTTATGCACAGGCTGCAACTGATAAGCGTGTGATTTCTTTCATTGGTGATGGAAGTTTCCAGGTACATACGTTTAAATGCTAACAAAATTTATCACTTTAAACTGACATCTAACTAACAAAATGTTTCGCTGTGATTAAATTAGGTTACTGCCCAAGATGTGTCGACAATGCTGCGATCTGGTCAGAATCCTATCATTTTCTTCATAAACAATGGTAGTTACACCATTGAAGTTGAGATCCATGATGGGCCTTATATTGTGATCAAGAACTGGAACTACACTGGATTGGTTGATGTCATCCACAATGGCGAGGGCAAGTGTTGGACTACTAAGGTGAGCATTTTCACATTACTAATTTTGGCCAGTTTACATATGCACAGATAGACACAGATAGATTCAGATACGTGTTACCTTTCATTTGGAGTTGTAGAAGTTTAATATATGTGAAATCTTGCATACAGTTTATTTGATGAATGAATTTACCTCATTTTTATTTTTCAGGCCAGATGAACTCCTTCCCTTACAATGATGTAATTGCAAAGGTCATCTATGATGTATGTGTCAAACTTCTATTTAATCATCTATTTTGGTGATCCATAACCCCGTGTTTAGGATTTTAAGAAATCATGAAACATATGCATTTTGGTGGTGTAATGCATGCAACCTCCTAACAAATATTGGCCCGTTCAACTGAAACCAATCTTAACCCATGACCTGAATCCGCCCTACCCCGATCATGTTGACACCTCAATATGAGATTAAAGGATCTTTGCTTGATAGTTTTCGTAATCTGCTTTAATCATTTTCATTTTTTACCTATTAGAAAAACCACCCAAGAATCCATACGCTTGTCAATTAAGTTGGTTCCATTGCAAACGAGTATTGTGTACCAACATTTGAAGTATTGGTCAGGAAACCTGACATGGCTACAGAGGTGAAGCAGTATGGTGCAACCTTCAAACTCAATTTTGGATTGGCATACTGGAATTCAAGTAACTATATATGCAGATTATTCCTATATGTTTCTCTTAACCATTATATCACTTTATTAGGACTAATAAGAAATTGTTATGCGACAAGGAAGGTGCTAGCTCGAGCTTTGAGAAGGAGAAGATAACATTTAGAAGCTATGATACATGTTTCTCATAAGGGTCATTAGCCAAAGAATCTTATTAGGTTTGCCTTCTATAAGGTATGTTAATGTAATAATAGTTTGATGAAACTGGTGAACTTGAACACACGTTTCTACAATATGTCATAGATAGATTTCAGTCAATGTTGAGAGGCCGAAGAAGGAAATAAACGTGACACATTTGAAAAAAAATATATGCTATATTTGATTTGGTAGTAGCCTCGAGGCCTTGCTACCAGATCGGTTGTTGTGCATCTGTTCTTAAGCGCACTATAGCCATAAGCAAATCGTGTTGTAAATGCAACCGATGGTTTGCATGGTAAGTTGAAAATCATGATTTTCTTAGTTTGTGTTTTATGAATACATTTTTTGTTTGATTTGAATTTGGTAGTGACGAGTAAAGGGTACACTGAAGATGTGAGAATGAGTAATGTGAAATTGTTAATTGGGGCTGTTATTATTATAATTTCTTTGTTTGCTCAGGTTTATTATAAGAAGTTTCCCGATAATAAGTACTTTGGTATTAGATGCATTGGATTATATCATTTTTAAGCATACCTACACTTCTTTGACAGTGTTTTAACTCCCACCTAATGGAGCTATCGAATTCGAATTATGTAGTTCCTTTTTCACTCGAACCCTGTAATGTGTAGAACAAGCTGAATGATTGTATAAACTAATTGATCCAAGCATTGTTGTTAACGGGTTATTTTTACTTATGCAGGATCAATTACTTTTGGGGCATCAGCTTGGTTGCAAAAAGGCGTAAAAAAAGGCAATACAGAATGTGGATAGTACATAACCAAGACAGTATGACTTCTAGACCACTTGAGATGTGATGTTGCAGGATCTTATATTGATGGTCATCTATTGTCTGTTTTATCAGCTCAATGCTAATTCTAAATTATATGAAGATAGCCATTTTGTATATTTCCAATTGTTGTAAACAATATTTAATATACTGTTTCATTTTGATCCATAGATCCAGGAAACCAAAAACGCAACAAAGGCTATATTCTGATTAACTTTGACATATTTAAGTGCATTGTCACTTAATTTAAGTCAAATATAGATGATTGAGATATATATTTTTTTTCCAGGACTGTAGTCATCAGCACCAATATAGGGACTTTTTCTGTGTTTGAATTCATAAAATGATGCAATGGGTCCTAATAGATCCACTTAATGTACTAGACTGAAATGTATGCCACAAAGTTATAAAGAATTGTTTGTTTAGTTGTATAGCTCTTTTATTTAGTCGTATATATTCGTATGGTATTTTGATATATTTTTTTTATTAATATACAATTCATTGAAATAAACTAATAGAGATAGCCCGCCTATCGGGTGGGTCTTGAAGCTTCCAATATTAAAATATGCCAACGATAATTATTTGTATCTAATAATTTATTTATAGAAATCTAAAAGTTTTTATGTACAACCCTTTCTTTCAACATGTACAATTTTTAACCATTTTTTACCACTATTCTTTCGCTATATTAAAATATGTCAACGATAATTATAAGTCATGCCCGCCCTTTAGGGCTTATAAGTCATGCCCAACGGGCTTACAAAGCATGCCCGCCCATCGACATATATATGTATATATGTATACATATATATATGTATACATATATCTCTACATTATATATAACAGGAGGCGTTATACCTAGATAATGCCACATAAATGCCACCTCAATGCCACATAATCATTAAAATGCCACATAATCATAAACTATGCAAAATTCGGAGTTAATTGTGTAAAAAATGTAGGTCTCGCAAGATTCGAACCTTGGGCTGGTCGTCCACTAACAAAAGACTCAACCATTATACCATGTCACAAATTGTGATATGCCATTGAAAAACAAAATTAATATACTGACATAAACATTACCATGCAAAATTCGGAGTTAATTGTGTAAAAAATGTAGGTCTCGCAAGATTCGAACCTTGGGCTGGTCGTCCACTAACAAGAGACTCAACCATTAGACCATGTCACAAATTATGATATACCATTGAAAAACAAAATTAATATACTGACATAAACATTACCTGCTTCACTCATTCAAATCATGACACAAATGAGAATCCAAAATATAAAAGATCATATATAGGATTAAGTGTAAAATTAAAAAACAAAAAACGTGCAGAATATATTTGTGATTTTTTCCTAAAAAAATATAAGATAAATTTGGTATATATCAATTGTTATCTTAAAGATTTTCTTAATGTTTAACCTAATCTTATAGTATATATACAACGTTATTTATTATTTAGCAGCTTCATATTTACAAAAACTTTTCACCGAAGTTCTATCATTCCAACCTGTCATCAAAAAGTCGATTAAGTGTTCACAGTAACATGCATGCGCAAAGATACTCACAAAGGCTTTCAAAAGCAAAGCAAAGTAATGCATCCGAAAAACATGAGGGTGAAAAGAGAAAGACTAGAATGAATTCAAGTTAATTGTGTCGTTTTGATGAGCAGAGAAACTGTTGGTTTGTGTTATATAAATTTGTTTGTTTGATCTTTAAATCTGATATATATTTGTTGTGTATGTGTTGGTTATTTGATAGCAGCAAAGCAACCACTTAAGAAAGGTACTCGACTGGATTTACGAGGTATGTTGGTCATTAAGAATTAACGATGCATTGATTTTTTATTTTTCCGTTAATGCATACAATGTTATTTGTGTTAAATTTACAGAAGCCAAGGATGTTGAAAACGATGTGAGTATATTGGATCGACCAGGTAATCGTTATATGTTTTTGGTTTTGTTAATGTGTGGTATATATCCAATAATAATAACGATCAACATGTAGGGCTGTGTTTTTTGTTACCATCGTTAAGTAATGTTATTTGTGTTAAATTTACAGAAGCCAAGGATGTTGAAAACGATGTGACTATATTGGATCGACCAGGTATTAGTTATATCTTTGTGGTTTTGTTAATGTTTGGTACATATCCAATAATAATAACAATCAACATGTAGGGCTGTGTTTAACACCCTTATTACCAGCCACTTACGAAGTATTATAGTCGTATTGAGTTCCATAAACTTACTAATAGTTCTTAAGTATTACTGTAATAGTTTATGGAATATGAAGAGTTTAATTTTATAATTATGTGGTAGAAGAATGTGCTGGTGTGAAGTCTGTATATGTGTATATGGCCATGACACTATTTTTATCACCTACAATATTAATGCTACTGTAATAGTTTATGGAATATGAAGAGTTTAATTTTATAATTATGTGGTAGAAGAATGTGCTGGTCATCCTAATAATTGTTTGGTTACGGTGTGAAGTCTGTATACGTGTATATAGCCATGACACTATTTTTATCACCTCCAATATTAATGCATTATTGATAAACTCGACCAAACAAAAAACTAGGAGTGTTACATTTTTGGAATATGATAGGGAATATATTTTGTTGAAATTGTAGGAGAGAGCTACTAAGATATGGAGAGTTTCAAGGGATTTTTACATGGGGTTGCACGTTTCTCAACATGATCAGTTTTATAATATGGCCTTAACATGCAGTCAATTTGTTTACTGTTTCTTTACTTTAAGTTTTATTTGTTTAACATGCAATCAATTTGTTTACTGGAAAAGTTAACAATCAACATGCAGGGCTTCGTTCATGATCAGTTTTATAATATGGCCTTAAAATGCAGTCAATTTGTTTACTGGAAAAGTAAGATATATGTAATATTTTCTTTACTTTAAGTTTTTTTTGTTTAACATGCAGTCAATTTGTTTACTGGAAAAGTAAGATAGATGTAATTATCATTGCCCCTTGATGTATCTTTAAGTTTTATAATATGGCCATGTTAACAGCAAGCTCTTAAAACTCAGTGAAAGTATTCCATTGTTCAAATTATAACCACATCATCGAGGTACGCAAGTGAAAAACAGTCCAAACTTATTTTTAAATTACAAAGATATAAGAATCTAGGTTTGCATCTTCTGAGTTTGTATAAAGTTTTATAATATGGCCTTAACATGCATTCAATTTGTTTAACATGCAGTCAATTTGTAGATGCTAGATTTAAGTTTTATTTGTACATAAACAAGTTAAATGCATATATAATTCCTAAGGACCGTTCAAAGTATTAGATTGTATCATGAGTTTTAAGGTGCAATAGAAAAGATTTAAAGAAAGTAGAATCAGTGACAAACCTTGATTTGTATGAAATTTACTCTTGGTCACAGAATCATAAGGTAAAAAGATAATTAGAGTTTAAATATTAAATATTGCAAAAAGTGTTTGAAAAAGACCCAAGGGCAGTTGGTGATTGTGTGTGGTGTTGTGTCTGTGGTAAGGGGGATGTATTGTGTTCGAATCCCATACTCAACTTTTTGCATATTTGAGCTTTTTTAGTGTATGTATCTCAACCATATGATAGCTAAAACCTTGATTGCATTTGGTACAATCTACGAACACATGGTATGAGTTGTTCAAGGTTTTTTAATGCCGTATGTTATGAGTTGTTCATGTGTTGGTTTTAACTACTTCAAGGGTCATGATCTTTGTAAGTAATTCTCATTGTGTATGTGTTAATGATTTGTTAGCATCAAAGCAACCACCGAAGAAAAGTACACGATTGAATTTACAAGGTATGTTGGTCATTAAGAATTAATGATTGATTGTGGTTTTTTAATGTTTTAGTTTATAGTGCATAAGCTATATATTTATGTTGATGTATTTACAGTATCAAGCCACGAGGATATTAATGAGACTATATTGGATCCACCAGGTATTTTTACAATAAAAAAGTAAGTTTTAACATAGATTATGATTTCATAAAACCTTAAAAGAAAATATGTTTTACTTTGCATCAGTTTCACAACGAACAAACAAAGACACTTCTATCGATAAGTCCATCTTTGAATGTGACACACCAAGGAGAAACTATGGATCTCATGCTTTAAATTTAAGAAGGCCAAAGAAAGGTACAAATCCTTCAATTTCACAACCAACATACAAAGACACTTCTATCGATATGCCTATCTTTCAAAGTGACACACCAGGGAGAAACTATGGTTCTAATGGTTTAAATTTAAAAAGGCCAAACAAAGGTACAATACGTGCAACTTAATTTTTTTTGTAATATTTTTCATATAGTGATTTTTTTATTATGCGTTGAGTAATTGTTGTTAGGGAATGGATATTCAAGCAATAACTTTGGCAATCAATCATCATCATTTGAAGGGCATTTAGCTCATGAAAACTCTGAAATACCCAAATCAATTGACAACTATAGATCAAATTTTTCGGATTTACCAAGCTTAACAAAAGGTACATTAATACAAATGTCATGGTACAAGAGTATTTATTATAAATAATTAGTGTATCTTGAACATTGTAAATACTTAATACATTCCTCATTCTCTTTGTTAACAGGTAAAACATCTTCAAGGGGACGCAATATAACTGATTCTGAAAGGCTATCTTACATAAAAAAATCAACAAAGAGATCTGAGAAGTGCATGTTATTTGCCATCAGGAAGTATAACAAAAGGTACAATGTCTAATAACTATCTAATCAACTCTATTAGGTTTTTTTCTCTTTATTTGTTCCTTTTATTAAAGAAATTATGTTTTTTAAATTCTCAAATTGAGTTAAAAAATTAATTTTTAGGAGGAAAACCTCAACAAAATAAAGGATCTGCAATAGAAACCCAAACTTTGGGTTATCAAGAAAATGAGACAGGGTTGCATACGACTCGGTATAAAAAAAATCTTTCAGGTAATTTATGTTTTTAAAATGAATAGACACAATTATATTTGTAACTATGTTATATTCCATGATATATTCCATGTTTAAAAAATGTTTAACCATTGATTTACAGGAGTGAATTCACAACAAAATAAAGGCTTTGAATTAAACACTTCATCCTTTCGTAGTGATTCACAAGGTTGATTGTTAATCCATTGTTAATGCATTTCAATGTATATATAGCATTACATATTGATAATACTTATAAACCTTGATTTGCAGGAGGCAAAACAACTCCAAAAAACCGTTTTGGAATTCATTCTCCATCATTTGAAAGTGCTTCAGCAGGTTTGATTGTTTATGAATTCTTGAATATTCATTGTTGTTATTATTATTTTGCTAAACGTAATTTTACAGCAAACAAACCACAATTCAAAAAAGGATATGGAATGCAAAGTTCAGCCTACGGGAGTTTTTCACCAGGTTGATTGTTTATTCATTTTCCAATATTCATTGTTGTGTGAATGCATTTGTAATTTTAAATATGTTTGAAAAAATTCAGCCCAAAAGAGGAAGGAACTAAAAATGACTCCAATTAAAGAGGTCAATCCTATGGTCAATAACATGGCAATTAAAGGAAGATGTATATCTATTTGGCATTCACACAAACTTAACGAAGAGCATGACCCATACAGTTTGGATTGTATTTTTCAAAATGTTGAGGTAAGTATATTTATTTGTGTACCGATAAATATTATTTTTAAAAACATCGATAAAACATCTAATTGTTTGAATAACATAAACAGGGCGAGAGAATTCAGATTTACATAAAAAAGGAATTCATGTTTAAATTTGAACCTCTTCTTCAAGAGGGACATTGCTATATGATCTCTAACTTCGGTGTAGCAGAAAATGATGGAAGATTGCCGTTGTTACCCAATAGGTGGAAAATAAGCTTTTTTAAAGGAACCGATGTCACGAGAATTGATCAAATTGATGATAACTTTGTTGGATTCATTAATGAACCGTTCACACGTATATTGGACCCAAACAATGAGTACCATGAACATGATTGTGTTGGTATGATTTTTATTCTTACATAGAAAGCAAATTCGTTGATTTATTTGTTTAAAAAGAAAATTACTAATACACATGTTATTGGACAGATGTGATTGGAACAGTTGTAGCTGTTGGTAAAATCGTGTCCGTAAATAGCCATGGTGGTCCTAAAATTCGGCGAACAATTGTCATTGAAGATGCTGAGTAAAAACATTTTTTTTCAATGTTATAAATATTTGTAACATTTACCAATATATGTATATATATAACCATGAATCCATATCATATTTTGCAGATCTTTAAGACTCGATTGCACTTTTTGGGACAACTGGGCACTCATGTGGAATGAGTACGAGAACAGGCTTGAAGAAATTGGTCATTTAGACTTCCTTTTCATGTTAGGGAAGATTAAATATTGGGACAGTAAGTTTAAAAACATGTTTTTTAAAATTTTTAAATACATTAAAGTAGAATTTATGTTTTAAGTTCTGATGATATATATATGTTTTTAATATTAAAATTGATAGATAAACCAGCCGTGCATAATGCATTATTTGGGAGCAAGATATACATTAACAGGAAAATACCTCAATTATTGTCTTTTCGAGAAAGGTAATTTAATTAACATTAGCATATTTGAGTTTTAATATACAATTAATATCATAAAAACACAAACATAAAATAATTTTCATATGAAACAGCTATGAATCTCAAGAGGGATATAATGCCAGCGAATTCAGGATTCAAGAGCATGCGCAAGACATGCATGTAGTTACACCAGCAGAATTTATGCAAGGTTGTGTAAAGAGATTGGTAGGAGTGATTCGTACTATTGAGCCGGTAAGATTGCAATTATGTTTCTCCATTTCGTATGCATATTAAAGCAATATTCATCTACAACCAAAATATGATTATCTAAAATAAATGTACAAAATGCAGGAAACATGTTGTGTTGTTTATGCAACTGTACATAGCATCCAATATGAAAATGGATGGGTTTATAGAGGATGTAAAGAATGCAACACAAGAGTGACACCGATAGCAACAAAAGGTGGAATGAATTCTAGAAACAAAAATCAATTGTGGTTTTGCAAGAGACATAGAGAAACATATGTTGTTGCATGGAGGTAAGAAACACATTTACATATAATTAGTTATCAAATTTGAACAACAAAGCATACAAAATAACATACTAAAAGCATTTGACTTTTTATGTAAAGGTTCAAAATCATTGTGCGCATTGTAGACGAAAGTGGAACAGCACAAGTGGTAATTTTTGACAACAATGTGCATAAGATGACTAAGGTGACTGCATGGGAGATCATGGAAGAACATGACATTAATACAGATGAATACTTTCCAGATGAGCTTAATCAGATTATTGGAAAACAATATCTATTCAAGATAAAATACACAGAATTTAATCACAACAATAATAGCCATATATATCGAACTGAGAAGGTTACTGCTGATGTTGATACAGTCAACTACTTCAAAAATGGCTTCCTAGATGAAGAGGTGATTAAACTTTATTTTTAAATTATATTACCATCATGAAACTATGAACATAAAATTTTATTTGTAGAACATAAAATTTTATTTGTTTATGCCAATTAAAAAAGAGAGAAACTTATTTTTTGTACAAAACAAAACAGGATAATGAAGAAGACTTTGAAAATGGTGAAGATTATATAGAGAATTCTGGAGATGAGTTTGAAAATAGTGATAATGATTTAGAAAATGATGGAGAAGAGTTTCAAAATAGTGATGATGATTTAGCAAATGGCGAACCTGAGTTTCAGAATGGGGGAGATGAGTTTGAAAATGCCGAAAAAGAAGATGATTTAGAGGACGGTCAACATGATTATGAGAATAATGAAGATGAGATAGTTGATGGAGAAAATGTGTTAGAAGATGCTGAGAATATGAATATAGAAGCATCAAACAATGTGGATCAGGTATCATATATTACACTATTTACTGTTAGTAACAGTAATCCATTTTTTAAATCTAATAGTTATTGATATTTTATGTGTTAAACATTCCAGAACGTTGACGATGACATTGCAAATCCATCTGATTTTGTTAATGAGGTATTACATAATATATTCATAAATAGTTTAACAATAACATATTTTTTAAACTAATTGTAAATGATTTATTTGTTTATAAATCATTACAGGATAATGAAGGTGAAACCAACATCGACATCAGCAACGCAAGAATGAATAATGCGGATTCCTCAACAAGTAATGTTAGTGGTGGTAATGAGAAAAAAAGAACACATGAAACCATTGATGAGCATGATGCACAAGGAAATAAAAAGATGGCGACAATGAATATAACAAAGAATGTTTGAGATAAATCAACACTTCACCATCTTCAAATATGAGTGCTTTATTTTTCATAAAACAATCAGTTGTTTACTTTTAGGTTTTTCATTGACAATTAATATTCTACAGATGTTATGTTATTGGATATTTATAATTTTGCATAGGAACCATTATTCTCTGGATAAATGTTTAGTAATGCATATTATGTTTTTTTTTTAAAATGATATTTTTAATTCTTCATCATTTTGGAATGGAATGAATGACAGTTTATTACCTCTTTAGTTGATTTGTAGCACCAATATTTTTTGTTCAATTCTTGCAGACTCAAAATTTGGGGGCTAAAGAAATATGATAGAAATAGTAGTAGTATCTTTTTTTGGTTTTTGAGTTATGTAAAGATGCAAAGAGGAGAAAGATATATTACCTCTTTAGTTGCTTTGTACCACCAATATTTCCAACCTAGGTAAAGACGCAAAGAGGAGAAAGATTTGCCGCCTTAATGATTTGTGTCGTTGGGCTATAATTGTAGGTGAAAAAGGCTCAATATGACAAGACGTAGCAATAATTAATGAATAATTATTTTGTTTTCATGTATTTAGAGGGGCCAACATGTAGCAATATGCTGTCAAGTAGCAATTCCATTCTCAACCTCTATATCTACTGACCCATATGCCCCCAAAACCTCACCTTTTGGCTTAATTCCTTCACAAACACCATCTCTCTTTGAAGAAAAAAGAGATAATAATGAGTAGTTTTAGTGTGTCAAAGAGATACAGGTAAGTTTCTTGGTATGGGAACAAACATGTACCCGTCTTATTCGTTGCTTGGTGCCCACATGGATGCATCAATTGAAATATTCCCACTATGGTCTAACCACATGGATGCATCAAGAACTAATATAGAACAACCTTCCATCTGACTTCACAACAGTAAGAGGCTTTCTTCTATGTATACGCTTAATCACCTTGGCTTCTTCATTTAATACTATCAGTCCTTTTTTGTTTAGCATAGTAATTTAAACTTGTGGAATGTAAAAATCGTATGAAATATATTCAATTTCATATACTGAAAATACTATAATATTATATTTCATTCCTAATTTAAATAGAATTTTTAAGAATCAATAATGTACTAAAAAACCTGTAGCTATATATTTTCCAATAATCTTATATTTATTTTGTGATTTTATCCTAAAATAAATATTAGATAAGTTTGGTAAATATCAATTGTTATCTAAAACTTTCCCTTAATGCTTAACCTAATCTTACACTATATATGATGCAAAACTATTTAGATGAAATGACAATTTGTACGGTTTATGGCTACCCGGATCTCTTCATAACATTTACGTGCAACCCAAATTGGCCGGAGATTCAACGTTTTGTGGTTGAAAAAGGTTTGAAATCTGACGACAGACCCGACATAATCACACGAGTTTTTAAACAAAAACTTGACAGCCTTATGAGGGAATTCAAAGAGAGGCATTACTCTGGTCGCCTAAAAGCAGGTAAATACTTTTCCAATTAATATTACGACCATAATTAGTAAATAACTTTAAGTAAATTCTTTAATACAAATGAAATTATGTTTTTCTTACAGCGGTTTACACTGTCGAATTTCAAAAGAGAGGCCTTCCTCATGCACACATTTTGCTATTTTTGGAAGAAGTAGATAAAATAACACAACCAGCACACATTGACCGAATTATTTCAGCAGAAATACCAGACAAAAATGAAGATCCAGAATTGTATACAATTGTTACAGATCACATGATGCATGGACCATGTGGACCACAACAGCCAAGTTGTCCGTGCACGGTCAAGAACAAATGTACCAAAAAATTTCCAAAATAGTTTAACGATCAAACCTTCATTGATGAGAGTGGGTATGCAATTTATAAAAGAAGAAATGACGGGAGCACTATAACGAAAAGCGGAATTGAATTGCACAACGGATATGTTGTACCATACAATCCGGGATTGCTACGGTGGTTCCAATCACATATTAACGTTGAGTGGTGCAACCAGGTGGGTTCTATAAAATATCTATTCAAGTATATTAATAAGGGACCTGACAGATCGACAGTAGGCTTGGAAGAGGAAGACGTTGATGAAATAAAAGAATATTACGATTGTAGGTATCTTTCAGCATGTGAAGCAGCGTGGAGAATCTATGGATTTGATATACATTACAGGTTCCCACCCGTTGAAAGATTACCCTTCCACTTAGAAGGAGAACAATCGGTAATATTTGAGGCCACTCAAAGTATTGATTTTGCGTTGGAAAAAGCATCGGTTAATGAATCAAAGTTCGTTGCATGGATGGAATACAACAAGACAAACACAGACGCACGAGAACTACTTTACCATGAGTTTCCAAAGCATTACGTATGGAAGCAAGAAGAAAGAAAATGGGTGAAAAGACAAAAAGGCACAGCTATTGGTCGTGTACATCATGTGCCTCCTTCTTATGGAGAATTCTTTTATTTACGGATATTGCTCAACAAGGTTAAGGGAGCTAAAGATTGGACTAATTTCAAGAAATATGAGGATGTTGTTTATCCAACATATAAAGATGCCTGTTAAGCACGTGGTCTTTTAGAAGATGATAAGGAATATATAGACGGTTTAATGGAAGCCAGCTTATGGGGTTCGGGAAATTATTTACGTAAATTTTATGTCATGCTAATTATGACAGATAACATGTCAAGGCCAGAGGTTGTTTACGACAAGACATGGGAACTGTTGTCAGCAGATGTTCAACATATCGAGCAGAAAAAAAGAAATGATCCAGGTATTAAATTCATTTAATTATCTCCTACATAAACATTCGATAAATTAATTTCTATGAATTTTATAAATTTAATACCAATAACATTAATCAAAAGTAACCTTCTACAAATTATGGAAATAACAATCAAAATGAATTAAAAAGGTAGACGGTTAAACAAATTATGGAACTCATCAACTATGAACTAACATATATTTTACCTTTTTTACCAGATTTGATTCTTACGAATGAGCAAAGAAAGAATATTTGTCTAACGTACATCAAGCACATGCTACTTTGTAACAACAAAAGTTTAAAACAAATCCCAAACATGCCATTCCCCAATGAAATGATGACAATGGCTGATTACAACAGATTGGTGTATAATGAGTTGAAATACAACAAAGAAGAGTTACGAATGCAACATGAAAACCTCTACAAATCACTGACACATGAACAGAAAAACATATATCAAACTTTAATTGAAGCAGTTCAAGGGGAAGAAGGAGGAATGTTCTTTGTTTATGGATACGGAGGAACAGGTAAGACATATCTTTACAAAACCTTATCAGCTGCAATAAGATCAAGAGGTGCAATAGTGTTAAATGTTGCATCAAGTGGTATCGCAACTCTTTTGTTAGAAGGCGGAAAAACCGCACATTCTAGGTTTGCTATTCCTATAAACGTGGTCGAGGATTCAATGTGTCATATTCCAGCAGATAGTGACTTGGCAGATTTAATACGAATGTGTAAACTCATCATTTGGGATGAGGCTCCTATGACACATAGACACTGTTACGAAGCATTTGATAGGACACTGAGAGACATTTGCAGGACAAACACATTTGAACCTTCAGAAAAGATTTTTGGAGGTAAATTAGTCCTATTTGGTGGAGATTTTCGGCAAATATTACCGGTGATTACAAATGGATCCAGACATGATGTCGTACATGCATCAATAAACTCTTCGTATTTGTGGCAACATTGCACCGTCATGCGATTGACTATTAACATGAGACTAGAAAAGGGATCAAACACATCAGAAAAAAAAAGAAATCCAGGATTTTGTAGATTGGATATTGAATATTGGAAATGGGAAAATTGGAGGTAAAAATGACGGAGAAGCAACAGTCGAATTCCCTGATGATATGTTGATCCCAAATTCTAATGATCATATCGGTAAAATTATTGAAGAAACATACCCAGATCTGAAAGACAATCTTAATAATCCTACATTCTCCCAAGAAAAATCAATTCTTGCACCAACTCATGAGCTTGTAGATATGATAAACGATCGCATGCTACAACATCTTCCAGGAGATGAAAAGACATACGACAGCTCAGACTCAGTAGGTGTTATTGATATGGACGCAGATTTTAATGACTCACTGTACACTGATGATTTCCTTAATAGCATCCGAATTGCTGGGCTTCCACAACATTCTCTAAAATTAAGAATAGGTGCTCCAATCATGTGCATGAGAAACAAAGACCAGAGAGGAGGATTGTGCAACGGTACAAGGTTGCAAGTACTAAGGATGGGTGTAAATATAATCGAAGCAAGAATTATTTCAGGCGGGTATGTTGGAAGTATTTGCGCAATACCAAGAATGGTCTCAAGCCCTACTGATAATAAAATGCCATTTAAATTTAATCATAGGCAATTCCCAGTTGCATTGTGCTTTGCAATGACTATTAACAAAAGTCAAGGACAAACTTTAACACAAGTGGGGTTGTTTCTTCAAAGACCGGTATTCTCTCATGGGCAACTCTACGTAGCAGTATCAAGAGTAAAAGTAGAAAAGGATTAAAGATTTTATGTTGTGATGAAGAAGGGAATTATGCAAAGTCAACAATTAATGTTGTGTATAAAGAAGCTTTATTTAGAATTTAATCAAAACAAAATGTCATTTAAAACAGTACATAGTTTAGTAAATTTATTTTTTTCAATTTATTTGTTTTAATTACTTACATACTCATTCACTACTTATATGTTGTTTCTTTTGTGTTTACTATCTGTATTACTCATCTCATATGAGGTCCATTCACTATTTTACCCCACATAAGAATCTTAACCAATATCAATAATGTACATCATTTGTTATTTTCCATTTCCAATTGCTACATTCATATGACCCACGATAATAGATCACTACCGTAACATCCTAAATAGTTAATATTACTATTTTTCACAAACTATTTTGGTTGCTAAATAATAAGCAGGGAATAAGCTATTTCAGGGCAGATATAAAGAGAACAAGCTAACGCACAAAAGCAAATAAGTTGTTAAGCTAATAAAGGATCAAGGGAAGCTACAAAAACATAAAGCATACTGAGACTAATCTAACTAAACTAAGGGGATCAGATTAAGCAATGAACTTAAGCAGGTAACCATTTGAAATCTTAAAAGCATTTGAGGCTGCTGGTGTGCAGGCTTTAATAAGCCTTCCATTTCCAATTGCTACATTCATATGACCCACGATAATAGATCACTACCGTAACATCCTAAATAGTTAATATTACTATTTTTCACAAACTATTTTGGTTGCTAAATAATAAGCAGGGAATAATCTATCTCAGGGCAGATATAAAGAGAACAAGCTAACGCACAAAAGCAAATAAGTTGTTAAGCTAATAAAGGATCAAAGGAAGCTACAAAAAGCTAAGCAGTTGCATTGTGCTTTGCAATGACTATTAACAAAAGTCAAGGTCAAACTTTAACACAAGTGGGGCTGTTTCTTCAAAGACCGGTATTCTCTCATGGGCAATTCTACGTAGCAGTATCAAGAGTGAAAAGTAGAAAAGGATTAAAGATTTTATGTTGTGATGAAGAAGGGAATTACGCAAAGTCAACAATTAATGTTGTGTATAAAGAAGCTATATTTAGAATTTAATCAAAACAAAATGTCATTTAAAATAGTACATAGTTTGGTAAATTTATTTTTTTCAATTTATTTGTTTTAATTACTTACATACTCATTCACTACTTATATGTTGTTTCTTTTGTGTTTACTATCTGTATTACTCATCTCATATGAGGTCCATTCACTATTTTACCCCACATAAGGATCTTAACCAATATCAATAATGTACATCATTTGTTATTTTCCATTTCCAATTGCTACATTCATATGACCCACGATAATAGATCACTACCGTAACATCCTAAATAGTTAATATAACTATTTTTCACAAACTATTTTGGTTGCTAAATAATAAGCAGGGAATGGGCAGATATAAAGAGAACAAGCTAACGCACAAAAGCAAATAAGTTGATAAGCTAATAAAGGATCAACGGAAGCTACAAAAACATAAAGCATACTGAGACTAATCTAACTAAACTAAGGGGATCAGATTAAGCAATGAACTTAAGCAGGTAACCATTTGAAATCTTAAAAGCATTTGAGGCTGCTGGTGTGCAGGCTTTAATAAGCCTACTGAGGTATTTTGCATATTGAATAAGGCTATCAATAAGCTAATTAAAAAAATCAGAAAAATATGCAATAACTAAATAAGCTACCAAATATTAACTATGTGGGAAACTAGAAGGGGGGTTGAATAGTTTACCGGTTTAAAAACTTCTTTTAAAAATCTTGTTTTAAAAGTTGGTTATTGGAAACTTTGATTCGAACTCTATGTGTAATCAATCAACACCAATATGAACTACACACTAAGCTAAGTAATAATAACAAATAAAAGTAAAGAGTAGAGTTGGAAAGATCAAACTGAGACAGAGGATTTATAGTGGTTCGGCTACGAAGCTCTTCTTCGCCCTACTCCACTCCCCGAGTACCACACTCGAGAGTTTCAAGCACTATGTCAACAACCTCCCTTAAGGCGGAGAAAACCGTACACGTCGCTTATCCTATTACCGACACTAAGCTAGATGTCGAGTGCTAATCTTAGCTAGCACCAATCTACCAAGGTCCACGTGACCAAACACTCAAGCCCAGTGGCTTCAAGAGATCACCACGATCTCAACACGATCACAATGATCAACACTCACTTCACTCTACTCGACTAACACTAACCTAATGACCCTTGATCTTCTTGATCAATCACACAAGCCCAATGGCTTCAAGAGATGTTCACTATCTCTATAGATCACACTTGATCTTCACTCTCACTCACAAAAAGAAAATAAACTTGATGTATGCTAAGACACAACAAGGTTGTAACAAGTGTTACAAAAACCTATCAACTATAACTCTAGTATCTTCTTGATTACTTGAGTTCTTCTCTTGCTAATGAAGAGGGATGAAAACACCTTGTATCAACTTGGATACTTGTGTTCTTCTCTTGCTAGTGAAGAGGTATGAAGAGGATCACTTGAAGGATGATTGGATCACTCTTGAAACAAAGAAAAACTAATCTAAATGACCCTAAGAAGTGAAAGGTGTGAGAGGATTTGACTAAGGGATTTTTCTGTGTGTGAAGGGTGCCTAAAACTGTGAAAGAGGTGGGTATTTATATGCAAAGAAACTCTGAACGTTTCAATTCAAAATGGTACGGACGGCTCCATTAAATGACCCACGGCTCCGTTAAATTTAACGGTACCGTGGAGCCGTGGTAGACTAGGACGCTCCAAATTTTGTCTTTTCTGGTGAAAACTTATTTGGGGAAGGTTGGAGCTGATTTTGGGGGGAAAAATAGTTGTTGTGATTTTCAAACTAATTTTTCCATTAAAACATTTCTTAATATTTCAAAAATAATTTGTCATGTGTATTTTTGAAAAAATGTTTTGTCCCATTTAAAATGTGAATTTTCAAAACATGAATTCACTTCTTTGATCACTAGTTCAAGTTGTAACTTTGTTCAAGAGTGATTTGCGTAGAAACGGGATCTTCCGATTAAAAACTTGTTAACGTTAATTTTAACGTAACGTGAGTTCACATTTTGCCATCCTCAAAACGTGAAGTAATCGAAAGATATAAATAACGTTTTTAGAACATTATTTGCATCAACAATCTCCCCCTTTTTGATGATGACAAAATATAAACTCATTTTAGGTTAAAATTAGTTTTAACAAGTTTTTAATGAGTTTACTCCCTTTTCCCCCCCTTTTTGTCAAATAAAAAAGTTGGTTAAGGCTCCCCCCTTGATGTGTACTCCCCCTCATTTGGAGAACACAAAGGAATCGAGCAATGGATCGTGCTACAAAACAAAGTTAGACGACAAATATACAATATCTAACAAGTAGCACATTGTGACAAATAACCAATCCCTTAAAAGGAAAACCTCCACATAAAAACATTCATTCATAAAACAAACAAGTGTCATAGTAATGTATGACTACATAGAAGGCACTAAGAAAGATAACACTAAGAAAGATAACAAGAAGCCTAAATTCCTAATGACTAGAGACAAGCTTTATTTCCAAGAGGGGTCCTAAGAGTTTATTGTGGAGGACTAAACAAGCAAGTGTTTAGTTGTTTTGGTTAGGAGGTGGTGGAGATTGGGGCCCCATTTGAGGTGGTGGAGGTGTCAAGAGATGTTCTATAAAATAGAACATGAAATGAATCTCGTCTCTTAAGAAGTAGATGAGATTACGGTTATGGAGACAACATAGGCAATTAGCACTATGTAACTCAAAGGGATGTGGTTGGTTGGGTTGTGCCATGATAGGAGATGGTGATTGTGGTAGGTTTGTTGGAGGTAAATTGGCATGGCATTGTCCAATGGGGTGAAGGGAGATGGTGTGTATTTCATTGATGATGTAGTGTAATAGGATGATGAAGATGTTGTGTAGGTAGATGATGTTTTAGATGGTGCATAAGGTGGTGATGGTGTGTATGGAGTGGCTTAGGAAGGTGGTGTCATAGCTTCATCATCTCTTGTGAGATCCACAAAGAGTGGTTTCGAGGGTGGTTTTACGGTTATCCTAGGTTTCTTGGAGATTTGAGAGGTTGAGCTATGTGTGGAGGACATGGTGTTTGTGTGATGGGAGGTTGAAGGTGAAGTGCAAGATAAGCTTGCAAGGGTGAGGCCTTAAATAGGCAAGTTGGGTGAAATTTGAATTAAAGTTGATCCTATGGTGTAGGAGGGGAATCCTATGGTGAATGTGAGGGTGCAAGGTTTGCAGGTTTGAGGTTAGGGTGATAGGGAAGTAGGAGCATTAGGAAAAATCCGTTACACAGGGTCACGGCTCCGTTAAATACCCCACGGTACCGTTAAATTTAACGGTGCCGTACCTATTTAGTGGTGACGTGATACTGTTGGCACAAAAATTTCTTTGCAGGCTAATTTTGGGCAGCTAGGGGGAATCTTCTAGGGAAACTAATTCCTGGAAATGAGAGTGCCTCAACTCACTAGGTATTTATTTTCCTAATATATCCATACAATGCTACATCTAGCACATAAAGATGATCATGCATTATACTTAAAGAATCATAAGCATGCAAGCATAAAGAACAAGATAAGATATCATCCAAATATCAAATAGAACATTTATGTAAGCATGCTAGATAATTTGAGCATTAATTCATAATATTATCTATTAGTAATAAACCCTAGTGAGAGACATAAATCTCTTCCTAACTACTTATGACTTGAGCATTCCCCCTTCTTGTCACACTCTCGTCTTGAGTATTTGTCTCATTCTCATGAATGGGATCATCAAAGGGTGCATAGTGGGTGGTGAATTCGGAAGTGAGGATGGTTGAGACATATGACTCGGTTATGGGTTTCATGACAGGTGTGAACAGGGAGTATTGAGGACCATGAAGGTAAGGGTGAAAGGTCATGAAGTGATTATAGAGACGGGTTAGGAACATCCCATAAGGTATCAATTTATTCTTGTTACCATTGAGATGTACAATTCGCTTAGCAAAGAAGTAAGCAAGATTGTAAGGTTGTTGGGTTAAGAGACAGTAAATCATATGAGCACAACACGCCGGGAGTTGCTCACGATTTCCTGTGAGACTTAGAACATTTTCTCGCAGGATGACTGCCCAAGAAAGTAGTGCATGACGCACTTCTTTCAAACGAATTTTTGTTGGATGTGGGTGAGGGTGAGTACGGATGATTTTGGTTAGTTCGGTTGGAGAGGGTATATACGAACAGTACGGACTATTCTCTTCACGATAGTGAAAGAGAGACTCAAGACACCAATCTTCAGTATAGGCACATTGCCCATGATTGGGTATTCTAAGGATTTGAGCAAATTGCTCAAGAGTCAGAACGTATTTGAAGTTTTTGACCCAAAACCAAAGTGACAAGGATTGATCCTCGTTACATACGAGTTCAACTTGTCAGAAGAACTCCAACACAAAGTGAGGACAAATGTACTCGTTAATGTGGAGTAGACAATCGAATCCTATAGCTCTAAAGGAAGTGTTGATGTCCCGGTGGTAAACTAGGGATGGATCAACGACACGGCCTTCATGAAACCGACGGGTTTCAAGATTGACATAGGCACGAATGTGGTTACCGGGTGTAGTGGGTTCACGTGAGATTTCGGGTGTATAGGTATCGGTTAGGAGATGATCAAAATCATATTCATGAGACATTTTTGTGTCCTATAAGAAAATTTTAAGAAAAATTTAGAATAAAAACCAGTTGCATACAACATGTGCCTAGTGTGTGCCTATATGCAGACTATGTGGAGGTGCGGTAATCTCGACTCAAAATAATGAGATTACCTAAACACTCCTGATTTCACTTTAGCTCAAACAAATATGTCGAAGAGTACATATTGATTATGTAATTCGAATAATATTTGTGAGATCATGAATGCATGAGAAAGTGTTTTTAGTTTGCATCAACAATTTTGTGAGATTTTAAAATTTCATGATCCTAATTTTGTGTGATTTTAAAATTGATGGAATTGGGGTGTTTTAGTGTTGAAGACTTCTAATTTTGAAACATTCCTATAAAAAGGTGAAAATCCCCAATTCAATTTTCATCAATGAACAAACCCTAGACTCAAAATTAGAGATAGATTAGAGTGAGAAAACTTACAAATTATGTTGAAAAGGGTAAAATGATTAAAGATCTTGAAATCAATGTCTTGAATATGATCTTGAAGAGGTGTAATTGAGTTTTGGGTTGTGAGGTTAGATTATGACAGCAATTGCTGAGGTTGTGAGGGCTTTGAATGAGTAATGTGGGAAAAGGGGACTGAAATACGAAATGCTCCAGATGCACGGTTCCACGGTACCGTTAAATTTAACGGTTCCGTGCCACATTTAGTGGAGCCGTGATCTGCTGGGACTGTTTTCTGTCCCATTTTGATTTTTGACAAATAAGTCTCGCTGTTTTAGTGAGATCTTATGACACGAGGAAAGAATTTGTACCTAACAAATTCTTATGACTAGGGGTTCCTAAACTTGACTAGACGAGATACACGGGATGACTTCAAGAGTCATGGGATTTATGGAATATGTTCCATCATTCCTAGACCTAGACGGAGGTAGTTAAAGGATTCTCGTTTGAGAGGTTTGGTTAGTATGTCAGCGATGTTGTCTTGAGAAGGAACTTTCTCAATGGAAATGTTTCCTTTTTGAACATTATCGCGAAGGAAGTGGTGGCGAATTTCAATGTGTTTAGTACGGGAGTGTTGGATAGGGTTTTTGCTCAAGTCAATAGCACCTTTATTGTCGCACATAATGGGAACATCATCTAAGTATATGCTATAGTCGTTAAGGGCTTGTTTCATCCATAGTGCTTGCTGACATGCCTTTCCGGCGCTTACGTACTCGGCTTCGGTAGTGGAGATGGCAAGAGCCATTTATTTCTTGGAGAACCAAGAAGTTAGACAACAACCCATGAAGGTACAAACGCCACTCGTGCTTTTTCGATCCACGTAATCTCCTGCATGATCAGAGTCGGCATAGACAACAGTTTCTATACCGGTCCCCTTGGGATAAAATAATCCCAAGTGTATAGTGCCTTTAATGTATCGGAAGATACGCTTAACCGCTTCAAGGTGAGAGGTTTTGGGATCCTCTTGGAAGCGAGCACAAAGGCAGACACTAAACATGATGTCGGGCCTACTTGCCGTGAGGTATAGTAAACTACCTATCATACCTCTATACTTAGTGTTATCCACGGACTCACCTTCTTCATCTTTCGTGAGTTTTATTTTTCGTGGACATGGGAGTTTTCATGGGCTTAGACTCTTCTAAACTAAACTTCTTAAGCATTTCCTTACTATACTTAGATTGATTAAAGAAGATACCATCTTCCATTTGCTTAATTTGTAGACCAAGGAAGAAATTTAATTCGCCCATCATGCTCATCTCAAACTCGTCATGCATGATTTTAGAAAAATCATTGCACAGTTCTGGACAAGTTGAGCCAAATATAATGTCATCAACATATATTTGAACAATGATGAGATGTGAATCTCGTTTCTTTGTGAAAAGCGTGTTATCTACCACTCCCATGGTATATTCATGTTCAATCAAGAATGCTTTCAGTCTATCATACCAAGCTTTGGGAGCTTGCTTAAGACCATAGAGTGCTTTCTTGAGTTTATAAACATGATTCGGATATTCGAAATCAACGAATCCCGGAGGTTGAGCAACATATACCTCCTCGTTGATATAACCATTAAGGAATGCACTTTTCACGTCCATTTGGTACAATTTAAAGTCTAAGGCACACGCATAGGCAAGGAGTATTCTAATAGATTCTAATCTAGCTACAGGTGCATAGGTTTCATCATAATCTATTCCTTCTTGTTGGTTATAACCTTGTGCTACCAACCTTGCCTTATTCCTAGTCACGACGCCATTTTCGTCGAGTTTATTCCTAAACACCCACTTAGTTCCTATGATGGTTTGATTCCTCGGAGGAGGTACCAACTCCCAAACTTGGTTGGCGGTGAATTGATTAAGTTCTTCTTGCATGGCAAGTGTCCAACTTTCATCCTTAATCGCTTTACCAACATTCTTAGGTTCTACAGTAGATATAAAACAAAAGAAATTACTTTTGTTTTGAGCTTGTGACCTAAGGGTTCTTTGGTTTAGGTTTCCTATGACATTTTCAATAGGATGGTTCTTGGATTCCTTAACATTGACAATTTCGTCAACTTCAACTATTTCATCCTCAATGTCATCATCTAAGGTTTTCTTGCCATTAACCTCAATGGCTTGTTCCTCATCTAAGTCATCATCCACCAAGGGTGATGTCTTAGTTGGAGGAGGGCTTTCATCGAATGTCACGTTGAGTGACTCTTGACTTTCATTGTTTCCTTATTTAGGACAATGTAAGCTTTACTATTTTGGGAGTATCCTAGGAAGACACCTTCGTAAGACTTTGGGTCAAACTTGGTGAGGTAATCTTTAGTGTTTAGTATGAAGCACTTGCTTCCAAACACTCTAAAGTAATCAAGAGTAGGTTTTCTACCTTTCATGATTTCATATGGGGTTTTTCCTAAGATAGGCCTAATTAAAATCCTATTAAGTATGTAAGTTGAGGTGTCCACCGCATTACACCAAAACTTTTGTGGAATTGATTGTTCATTCAACATCGTTCTACTCATTTCTTGTAGAGTACGATTTTTCTGCTCTACTACCCCATTTGATTGTGGAGTGCGTGGAGCTGAGAAATTGTGAGTAATACCATTAGCATCACAATATACTCCAAATTGCACTTCATTATCAAATTCCCGACCATGATCCGTCCTAATGGAAACTATTGTACATCCTAGTTGATTTTGGACTTTCTTACTAAAAACCTCGAATTCCTCAAAGGCTTGAGTCTTATTCTTAAGAAATCTAGTCCAAGTGTACCTAGAGTAGTCATCAAACTATTACTAAGGTGTAGTAGTTTCCTCCGTAGCTCCGTACGGCGGATGGACCGAATAAGTCCATATGAAGGAGTTCTAGGCATCTAGAGGTTGAGACTATATTCTTAGCTTTGTGACTAGAATGAGCTTGTTTTCCAACTTTACAAGCGTCACAAAAGTGTTGATCAAACTTAATCTTAGGTAGATCTCTAACTAGTTCCTTAGATGCCAATGATTGTATCAAACGCATATTGGCATGACCTAATCTCCTATGCCATATAGTGGAGTTATCATCTATGGTTGCTAAGCATATTCTATCCTGAGGCTTATTTCCTATTTTCATAACAAATAGGCCATTTCTCCTAACTCCTTTGGCTATGGTTTTACCATCCTTAATGATCTCACTACCCTCTTCAGAGAATATAACTCTACACTTATTATCTACCATTTGACTAATGCTAAGCAAATTAAATCCTAAGTTATCTACATGCTCAACATTTCTAATAGTGAGGGAGTTTTGAGTGATCGTACCTTTGCCAATAATGTTTCCCTTAAGTTTGCTACCGAAAGTGACATTACCTCCGTTGTATGCCTTGTATGATGAGAATAGACTTCGGTTGCCCGTCATGTGGTTGGTGCATCCACTATCCTTGACCCATTCGTCAGGCTCCAAGTCGATTCCCAAGCATATCTATTGCATAAGATAAACATTCAAACATTTGGTCCCCAATATCTCATGGGTCCAAAGTGGTTAGCATTAAACATCCCATGCATCATTTGCATGTGGTTAGGATGTTGAAATGGTGGGCAAATTTCCCATGGCAAGTAACTTTGTAGTTGACGGTCATTCCAAGTTACGGGATAGTCACTTGGAAAGCTTTGTCTTCTAAAGTTACGTCTCGGTAGAGGAGTTCTTGACCGAGGTTTGGGAGTGTTTGTTTTTCTAGGTGGAGGAGTCTTAGACCTAGCGTCAGATTTTACAAATCTAGGTTTGGGTTTTGACATAGGTTTGTAGAATCGTTTAACTTCCTCTATACTAGCAATAGAGACCTTTGTACCATTAACAACAATGTGAGTTGGTTTAGGACTTGATTTATTTTTGAAATTTGACTCAGTTCTGTCTCCAGAGTCGGACGGTACCACGGTTCCATTAACTTTAATGGAGCCGTTGGTACCTTTAGTGGTGCCGTCTGGACTTTTGACAGAGTTTGAGATTTTAACAGATTTTGCTTGATTAGTTTTATCTGTCAAAGCATTTTCTGTTTCCTTTTCAAAGCTAGTAATTCTAATTTTGTTTTCTTTGAGTTTTTCATTTTCTACTTTAAGATTTATGCATGACTCACATCCTATGTCTAATTCTTTATATCTTTCAAGTCCTTTGACTTGACTCTTTAGTTCTAACATTTTCACTTCTAGTTCATGCAATTTTGATTTTAGTAATTTGTTTCTACTTAACATTTTTGAGACAATTTTGCATAGATTATTATGTTCGTCATTTAGTTTGTTATCATCTATTGACAAATTATCATCTATGAAATCAGGGTAGTCGTAACGTACCTCATTTGAAGCATGAGCCATTAGACATGTTTCGTCCTTGGGCTTCTTTTCTTCATCATCACCGCTATCACTCCAGGCGCCTCCTATGAGAGCTCGTTGGTTGTTGACTTTCGGTGTCTTGGGACACTCTCCTATGAGATGATTAGGATCTCCGCATCTAAAGCATTTCCTATCACTTGTCCCTTTCTTTTCAACATGGTTCTTTTGTGATGGCTTCTTCTCATCACGAGGTTGCCTAACGAACCTACCTCTTCTCCTAAAGAACTTTTTAAAATCCCTAACCGCTAGTGCATATTCCTCATCTTCACTATCGGAACTCGAACATTCCTCATCACTAGAATCCTTCTTGGCTTTCAATGCTAGAGATTAATTCTCTCGCCTTTGCCTTTGACTATGTCGGAGTCTTTCTTAATTATCATCTCGTGAACTTTCAAGTTTCCTATAAGTTCATCGAGTGACAATGCCGCCAAGTCCTTTGACTCTTCTATGGCGGTGACCTTTGCTCTCCATTTAGGATGTAGAGCTCTAAGAAACTTCCTAACATAGTTCTTACTAGAATAACCTTCATCAAGAGCTTTAAGACTAGTGATAATAGTATTAAATCTAGCAAAAGCATTATCTATTGACTCATCCTCCGAAATGGAGAATTGTTCATATTGTTGAACAAGAAGATCTATCTTGTTCTCTTTGACTTGGTTATTACCTTGGTGAGTGACTAACAAAGTTTTCCAAATGTCTTTTTCCGTATTACACATAAAAATTCTTTCAAATTCCATTTTAGGCAAAGCATTATAAATCATCATTTTAGCCTCATTATTTTTGGCTAATTTCCTTTTAAGTTCATCACTTTGTTTATCATAAGAAACTATTTCATCCTTTTAGTTTCCGGATTCTTTTGAATAGGTTGAAAGTCACCCTCGGTAATAACATGCCAAAGATCAATGTCTTTTTATTTCACAAACGTTTCGAATCTTGTTTTCCAATAAATAAAACAATCGGTTTCAAAAAGTGGTGGTCTTTGCATAGATTGCCCTTCTAGATATTTGTCGGAATCCATTGATCGGTTCAAGCTTTAAAATACAATATACTTTAAAAACTTGACTGACGTGGCTCCTGATACCAATTGTGGGAAACTAGAAGGGGGGGTTGAATAGTTTACCGGTTTAAAAACTTCTTTTAAAAATCTTGTTTTAAAAGTTGGTTGTTGGAAACTTTGATTCGAACTCTATGTGTAATCAATCAACACCAATATGAACTACACACTAAGCTAAGTAATAATAACAAATAAAAGTAAAGAGTAGAGTTGGAAAGATCAAACCGAGGCAGAGGATTTATAGTGGTTCGGCTACGAAGCTCTTCTTCGCCCTACTCCAGTCCCCGAGTACCACACTCGAGAGTTTCAAGCACTATGTCAACAACCTCCCTTAAGGCGGAGAGAAAACCGTACACGTCGCTTATCCTATTACCGACACTAAGCTAGATGTCGAGTGCTAATCTTAGCTAGCACCAATCTACCAAGGTCCACGTGACCAAACACTCAAGCCCAGTGGCTTCAAGAGATCACCAAGATCTCAACACGATCACAATGATCAAAACTCACTTCACTCTACTCGACTAACACTAACCTAATGACCCTTGATCTTCTTGATCAATCACACAAGCCCAATGGCTTCAAGAGATGTTCACTATCTCTATAGATCACACTTGATCTTCACTCTCACTCACAAAAAGAAAATAAACTTGATGTATGCTAAGACACAACAAGGTTGTAACAAGTGTTACAAAAACCTATCAACTATAACTCTAGTATCTTCTTGAATACTTGAGTTCTTCTCTTGCTAATGAAGAGGGATGAAAACACCTTGTATCAACTTGGATACTTGTGTTCTTCTCTTGCTAGTGAAGAGGTATGAAGAGGATCACTTGAAGGATGATTGGATCACTCTTGAAACAAAGAAAAACTAATCTAAATGACCCTAAGAAGTGAAAGGTGTGAGAGGATTTGACTAAGGGATTTTTCTGTGTGTGAAGGGTGCCTAAAACTGTGAAAGAGGTGGGTATTTATATGCAAAGAAAATCTGAACGTTTCAATTCAAAATGGTACGGACGGCTCCATTAAATGACCCACGGCTCCGTTAAATTTAACGGTACCATGGAGCCGTGGTAGACTAGGACGCTCCAAATTTTGTCTTTTCTGGTGAAAACTTATTTGGGGAAGGTTGGAGCTGATTTTGGGGGGAAAAATAGCTGTTGTGATTTTCAAACTAATTTTTCCATTAAAACATTTCTTAATATTTCAAAAATAATTTGTCATGTGTATTTTTGAAAAAATGTTTTGTCCCATTTAAAATGTGAATTTTCAAAACATGAATTCACTTCTTTGATCACTAGTTCAAGTTGTAACTTTGTTCAAGAATGACTTGTGTAGAAACGGGATCTTCCGATTAAAAACTTGTTAACGTTAATTTTAACGTAACGTGAGTTCACATTTTGTCATCCTCAAAACGTGAAGTAATCGAAAGATATAAATAATGTTTTTAGAACATTGTTTGCATCAACAAACTATACTGAAATTTAGCTTAATTCAACTAAAGATGAACAAATTAAAATTCAAAAGCATAGGCTGCTCAGGGCAATGTGAGTGCAGGGTGCAAAACTTGGTCTGCACAAACAGTTGGTCACAACTCACCCAAGTCTACTTCAAATCCTATTGATATATCACCAACTCTCAAAGATATACTTAATGCACTAATGTGGACCTAAGAATGGTAAAAATAGGCCTTAATAGGCTTAAGCTCATAAGGAGCTTATATGAGCAGTAACCACTCTAAAATCACAATATTATACTTAAAACCTCCAAATTCTTCACATCAGCTTAAAACACACTACAATCAACTTATTGAGGCTAATTCAAGCATGATAAAGACTAACCTAAGGTGCTAATGAACAGTGATGATCATTTTTGACCCATTCAAGGGTTGTGCCAAACAGTCCTTATGGTGACTATTTTAAGATTTAAAACTACAAGGGACCTAAATAAGCCTAAAATTTAAAAGACAAATGTTCTACTGAGACTAATAAGCACTATTGAACACTGACAAACTAAGCATAAGCTCATAGATAAGCTGATTCTAAACTAAGCTATTTTTGCCTTTTTCATGATTTTTTAAGACAATTCTAATTCAAACTAACTTTGACTAGCAAAACAGTATCAAAAGGCAATTTTTAAGAACAAATAACCTGAGAAAAGAAAAATAACCATTAATAGAAGCAGAAATAACCAGTTTGACAATTTTGACTATTAAGGATTTATAAGCAAAATTGTAAATTAAGCTAGAACTATCAGTTAAATTAGCATCAATGAGAACAAGTAAGCTACGAAAAGGAAAATAAGCATTATACATAAGAAAATAAGCAGTTTCATTTAAGGTTTAGGATGCCCGGATCTACACACTGATCCGTTTCCCCCCAAAGATTCCCATAAATAGCCGATCACCACCGGAATGATACAACACTTCGATCTATTGCAAAGACAAAAGCAAAAGGTTTCCAACGCTCGCACTTGAAAATTCTTTTCAAAAATTGTGTGAAGTTTCATTTCCTAAAACAACCATCTAACTATGTAACAGTCCCCCTTCCTAATAAACGTATTCACAAAATAAGCAGTCAAATTAATCAGGACTTAAGCTAAATCACAACAAAAACCATGCAAGCACTAAACTATTTAAGACCTTAGACTACTTAAGCTTCAACAACAATAGCGACCATTAAGACCGAAAATACCAACTATACACTAAAATCAAGGTAAACTAAACTTTCCAAACACTTTATCATATCCGTACACTAACTGTTAGTGGAAAATTAAACTTCACAACATTTTGTAAAAGATTTTGCAAGATTGCGTGTACCGCCATGCACTAAGTCTTCGCAAGATCACAAGCTATCAAAACAGTTGCCCGTGTAGTTCGAACCTGATCGGGAGTACAGACTACATCAGCCGTGGCTTAATCACAAGAAGGATAGATAATCTGAGGCCCGATATCTAAGCCCAACTCTACAGGGTTAAGTAAACCGACCATTTATGGTTCAAGGATGCCCGGATCTACACGCTGATCCGTTTCCCCCCAAAGATTCCCATAAATAGCCGATCACCACCGGAATGATACAACACTTCGATCGATTGCAAAGACAAAAGCAAAAGGTTTCCAACACTCTCACTTGAAAATTCTTTTTAAAATTTGTGTGAAGTTTGATTCCCTAAAACAACCAACTAACTATATAACATTCCCCCTTCCTAATAAACGTATTCACAAAATAAGCAGTCAAATTAATCAGGACTTAAGCTAAATCACAACTAAAACCATGCAATCGCGGAACTATTTTCGAGCTTAGACTACTTTAGCTACAACAAAATTAGCAACCTACAAAACTCGCCAAAGCTGCAATCCCCGTGATCTATTGCCATGGCACACAACTATTTTCAACCTTAGAATTCTTTTCTGTTTAATATCTGTATAACTCATCTCATATGAGGTCCATTCACTATTTTACCCCACATAAGGATCTTAAAAAATATCAATAATGTACATCATTTGTTATTTTCCATTTTCAATTCCTTACATTCATATGAGCCAAATCATTTTTTTCCTTTCAATTGGTTTATATGCAATTAACTAAAGAGTCATATACCCAAGAGCAGTGAAAACCTTAGATATGAACACATGTTACATCTATTTATGAATAAAATACAAAAATAAATGAATACCTGTGCACTGTTTGCAAAAGCTAAAACATGAGTCATAAATCTCATTTACCTTCCACTTATCCCATTCTAACCACCAAATTAATACCCGTTATTACGGTAGGAAAATGCACCTTTTAGTTGGTAACAACAATTGCTTTCACAGCCCAAAGTAACCTCCCCAACTCACCATCTGAATAACAAAAACTTTAATTATACATTACAAATACCACACATTAGACTACAAGCGAGAAAGAAAGTACCAAACCTCACATTTCAAGAAACCTTCAAGTACATCCAACAGAAACGGACCGCTATCTCCATTACTGTTTATATCATATCCGTTCTTATTACTGAAGTCTCCTAACTCTCCTTTCCAGGTATCCTTTTGCTACAATAGCAGGTTTAATCCAAGTTTAAAAGAACTATAATTGAACAAAAGTTGAAATAAAAAACACGAATATAGCCTTAATTAATATGGTAAACAATAAAAACTATTACCAAATTACACTCCTCCATTCCTGTTTATATCATATCCGTTCTTATTACTGAAGTCTCTTAACTCTGCTTTCCAGGTATCCTTTTGCTGCAATAGCAGGTTTAATCCAAGTTTAAAAGAACTATAATTGAACAAAAGTGGAAATAAAAAACACGAATATAGCCTTAATTAATATTGTAAACAATAAAAATTAATACCAAATTACACTCGGGAAAATAGACTTTAAGTGTGTCTCCAAGCTGTGCCCAATCCAAGTATTCACATATTAGAGCAGTTAGAAGCCGGCCTGAAAGCGTATCAAATAGAAACCATATCATTATTTATCCGCAAAACCAACTATACATAATACGCACTCAATCCCAAAATAAATGCCCAATACTTTTATATGTAAAAATGAAACAACTACATATTGTTTCGGCTTATGGTTTCACTTTTGTTACATATTTTGAAACTTTTTGCCTTACATAATGAACTTATATAAGCCGAAAAGTTTCAAAATAACCTACAAAAAATGACCTTATAAAACATAAACCCAAAACGAAATAAGCCATGACCCGACTATATAAGCTGAAACAAACACCCCCTAAATAGTACTTTTGCACAATGACATTTCAAACACTGGACACTTATTACGGATAAAATAACTAACTAACCATTTCAAGCAAATAACTAAACATAAATCTAATAAATACCAACATGATTTAAAAAAATGAAAAAACCTTGAGTGATGTCACCATCCTTGTCATCCTCATCATCATCAGAGTCGACATCTTCATCAGAATGGTCGTCTTCTTCCTTAACATCTTCGATGATTTGTTGTTCATCGAGATCAAGGTCAATTTGAAGACCGTTTGACCTTGGTTTTGTGAGATAATGAAAATCTTCGATATGGGTTTTGAAGATGAAGTGATTTGGAGATGGGTTTTTAATATCATAAAATGAATCGGATTTAGATTGGGGCGGCGACACAGATCCGGTGAAACGAAAGTGGAGATGACCAGTCGAAATGAGGAAGACGAAAATGAAAGTTTAATTATATGTGCACAATTTTTATAAATTTTGAGGAGTGGAAATGATGAAGAAAGTTTAATTATATGTGCAAAATTTTTTTTTTTAAAATTAAAAGTATATAACATTTTTTATTTATCTTTTATATATAAATAATAAATACTTTACATATAATTTTTATTATTTATAACATTATATATAAATAATAAATAAATAAAATCAGACATAATTATATTTATTGTGCTCAAACTGTTTAAGACTATACGTTTTTCAAAAACAATATGATCGTTTTCTTTTTCCAATAATAAAATAATAACACATTTCAGTATCTTAACATTAAAAAAAAATTATTTTATTCATTCATTGTAATAAAATTTAAATATACTCAATAATATATATCACAAAAACTACATTATATCAACACTTATTTAGAGTATGTGTACAAAATTATAAATATATCACTTTTTTTGAAAAAAAAGTAACACAACAATTACATATAACAAAAACATTAAGAGAAACAATACATCCATATAAAAATTAACTATTAAATACTCAATCACAAATAATCAATAATTACAAATAATTAACGACCATCTAATATACGCACTGATCCGTTTCCCCCCAAAGATTCCCATAAATAGTCGATCACCACCGGAATGACACAACACTTGGATCTATTGCAAAGACAAAAGCAAAAGGTTTCCAACGCTCACACTTGAAAATTATTTTCAAAAATTGTGTGAAGATTGATTTCATAAAACAGCCATCTAACTATGTAACAGTCCCCCTTCCTAATAAACGTATTAACAGTCAAATTAATCAGGAATTAAGCTAAATCACAACAAAAACCATGCAAGCACTAAACTATTTAAGACCTTACACTACTTTAGCTTCAACAACACTAACGACCCTTAAGACCGAAAATAGCAACTATAAACTAAAATCAAGGTAAACTAAACTTTCCAAATACTTTATCATATCCGTACACTAACTGTTAGTAGAAAATTAAACTTCACAACATTTTGTAAAAGAATTTCCAAGATTGCGTGTACCGCCATGCACTAAGTCTTCGCAAGATCACAAGCTGTCAAAACAGTTGCCCGTGTAGTTCGAACCTGATCGGGAGTACAGACTACATCCGCCGTGGCTTAATCACAAGCAGGATAGATAATCTGAGGCCCGATATCTAAGCCCAACTCTACAGGGTTAAGTAAACCAACCATTTATGGTTCAAGGATGCCCGGATCTACACCCTGATTCGTTTCCCCCCAAAGATTCCCATAAATAGCCGATCACCACCGGAATGATACAACACTTCGATCGATTGCAAAGACAAAAGCAAAAGGTTTCCAACGCTCGCACTTGAAAATTCTTTTCTAAAATTGTGTGAAGTTTGTTTTCCTAAAACACCCATCTAACTATGTAACAGTCCCCCTTCCTAATAAACGTATTCACAAAATAAGCAGTCAAATTAATCAGGGCTTAAGCTAAATCAAAAATAAAACCATACAAGCACGAAACTATTTTCAACCTTAGACTACTTTAGCTTCAACAAAAATAGAGACATACAAAACTTGAGAATGCTGCAATCCCCGTGATCTATGGCCATGCCACGGAACTATTTTCAACCTTAGACTTCATTTGTTTTTACTATCTGTATAACTTATCTCATATGAGGTCCACTCACTATTTTACCCCACATAAGGATCTTAACAAATATCAATAATGTACATCATTTGCTATTTTCCATTTTCAATTCCTACATTCATATGAGCCAAATCATTTTTTTCCTTCCAATTGGTTTATAAGCATTTCACTAAAGAGTCATATACACAAGAGCAGTGAAAACCTTAGATATGCACACATGTTAAATCTATTTATGAATAAAATACAAAGATAAATGAATACCTGTGCTTTACAATCTGTAAATAAATTAGTTGTAATGTTTTCTTATATTCATTTATGCCCCTTTGTTGCAGGTCAATAAAAAAAAGGCCTGAAGTTGACATAATAAAATTGACGTTTGTGCGGGTTGTGAGTTTTTAGATACGATTGTGAAGAGTAGAAGTGTAAACCATAATTTCTTTAATGGTATTTGACATTTGCACCATGGACAACAAAAGAAGGCTGATCATGCCGATCTAAACAATAAACGCAGGATTTACACTCGCCTCTTCCAGGTCCTAAAGGTTTTTGAGCTACGTAAATAATGGACCACATACATCATCATACATGACAACTTTAGCCTTAATACCGAAAATAGCAACTATAAAATAACACTCGCCTTCACCTTCATGCCTCTTCCAGGTCCTAAAGGCAATCCTAAGCATATTTATCGGCACCTGTTTCCATCACCATCACCTTCATGCCAACTAATCACTACACCTACACATCTAACACGCTAACCTAAACATGGCAAAAAGAAGTCTAACACGCCAGGCCCTAACACAACACCATTTTACTTAATTCTGACTTTTGACGAGTCAACAATAATTCAAAAATCCAGACACACAATCAAGAGTGAAATAGAGAGGCAAGACACTAGATAACCTATAATCTACACATGATATTGAACACATCCAACCAAACAAGTGACTTAAACAAGCACTAACCAAGATTTTGATGACGATTCGACTGGGCGACCTAGGATACAATAGAGATGAATTAGAGTCAAGCAACGATCATTAAGATAAACTACTGACTTAATCATGAATTAGAGTCAAGCAACGACACAGATCGGGTGAAACGAAAATGGAGATGACCAGTGGAAATGATGAAGACCAAAATGAAACTTTACTTATATGTGCACATTTTTTAATTATATGTCCCCTTTCATATCTGTAGCTTTTAAAAAAAATTAATTTAAAATTAAATTACATTTTTTAATTTTTCATATTTGTAGCCTTTTTTTTAATTTAAAGTAAATAACATTTTTTTATTTATCTTTTATATATAAATAATAAATACTTTACATATAATTTTTATTATTTATAACATTATATATAAATAATAAATAAATAAATAAATAAAATCAGACATAATTATATTTACTGTGCTCAAACTGTTTAAGACTATACGTTTTCCAAAAACAATATGATCGTTTTCATTTTCCAATAATAAAATAATAACACATTTCATTATCTTAACATTAAAAAATTTGTTATTTTATTCATTTATTGTAATAAAATTCAAATATACTAAATAATATATATCACAAAAACTACATTATATTAACACTTATTTAGAGTATGTGTACCAAATTATAAATATATCATTTTTTTTAAAAAAGTAACACCACAATTACATATAACAAAACATTAACAAAACAATACATCATATAAAATTAATATTAAATAATCAATCACAAATAATCAATAATTACAAATAATTAACGACCATCTAATATTACGCAACAAATAATAACAAGTCATGCCCGCCCATCGGGCGGGCTTAGAAAACTAGTATATATATATATATATATATACGCAAACACATACTATACGATACATATGTATATCTCATATGTAATTATCATGCATAGTACGATACATATCTTTTACAATATAATTCATATGTCAAAGCTACTGTACAATACATACTTTCACTATATGAAGCATATCACTGTACGATGCATGCAGGGAATAGAAAAGTCGATTGACCTTTTGTATATTTATGTCGTCTCTTTTGAAGGGTTTGAGGGTGTTTATATAGCCTCCAAACTTGTTCTCCAAGTTTGAGTTTAATACCTCATCAAGTTTCAAAACTCGACACTCAACCCCCTCCTTTATTTACTTCATGTCCAAATAATTAAAATATATAACAATTATACATATTAATTTTTTCTTTGATCATTCATACGTAAAGTGTGCAATCCCTCAGTCCCGGGTTCGATTCTAGTCATACACGATTTAATATTTTTCCAAAACACTAACAGCTCCCACTTGAAAATCTATTAAAAGGGTAATGACATTGGTTAGCGTCTAGCAACACGCCAATGCCCCTTTTACAACTCGGGTGGTGGTCTCCTGGAAAAACCACTTGATGATTAATCATCATACTTATCCTTTTCTTTCTAATACTACATTAATAAAAATATGGATCTAAGTCATTCTTTATTAATATCATTTTTCTCGTTGTTTTCTTTTGTGCAAGATTACCAAATCTTCTGAACATATTCAGGGGAGATCTTGGGCACGGCCATGCAAACATCTTGTCAACCCTACGAGGGGCCCAACAGTATTAAACTTCAAACAATTTGAAGGAACAAATTCTATCTTGACTACGAGCAGAACCCATGCACTCCGCAACGCTTCCGAAAACAATCCGTATAGCTACCAGTTACGTATAGCGTTAAATTGAATCACAGAAATGCACTACATGCATGACAGTTATCTGGTATCTCAAGTCTGAGGATAACTATATGCTCATAATTCACTTGATGACAAGATACATAAAGTAAACTCATGTCGGCGGGATAAGTCCTATACTCAAACATTTTGAATATCATGTGAAATTGGTATAACAACGCATCAATATACTTTAAGTATATTATACCAATACTCATATTTGTCTTAATTTAATGATATTCCCATATCATTAACCGACAACGGAAAATTTAGAATAACATAAGTTATTCACGGATTTAAACATGCAAATATAGGATATATTATTAAGAAAATGATAAATAAACATAACGATTATTTTATTTCATTAAAATAATAACTGTTCAATAATATCTCATTATCCAAACACTAAAATAGATCAATGCATGATAATTCTGATTAATGAATTATGCCTCAAGTCATCTTAAACATACTTGCTGACAAGGCATAAATCAACTAATTTTGATCTATCGGAATTTTGAGAATACTTATTTTAAGAATTCAATTAATGAAGTTCTTGTATGTGTGCATTCAACTAAATTGATATTGCCACATAATATTTCATAAAATACATGACATCCTCAATCCACGAATTTATGACAATCAAACTATCAAACATTTTATAGTTTAAAGTATTCTAATTCTTTAATGTATAATGCAACTATGCTTACAGTTAAGCATAACTAGTACACATGGCCATTAACAAGGATGAAATCCTACCATGACTAGCATTGAGTGTCGTCTCAATTTCATTAGCATCATTGTATGCAAACAACAATATGCCCTTTAAAATCCCGTAAACTTTAATATCCATTGTGTAATCTTTGATACTTTCAAATCTTTCCAGATTTGTTGGCTATAACAATTACGCAACAATTTGCCATATGGTTCATATTTAGAATTTAGGAGCAATTCCAGGATGAGGATGTTAATTCTAAATTCAACCATATCCATTACACTTACTTATCTAATAACCTTTAATTAGATATTAATGTTGTCAAATCATCTTTCATCAAGCATGATACAACAAACAACATGATGTACATGAAAAATCCTTGTGTCAAACTTAGATTTATTCATGTCATATCTTTTCAAAGATATGTATCTATCTAGACTTTCTAATAGTTTAATCATGTTTATTAGAATCAATAATTTTACCGCTTATGTTTATCACAATAAACATATATTTCAAGGTTGTATGTTTATTTTCTAAATCTTTACATGAAGTTTCATTCCAAACCAAGACATAACATTTAATGTTATTGGAACGTTACTTCCTATATGTTATACAACATATATGAAATAAGAAAATAAATATAACACTCCCACTAGCTTTTAGTAATATTAGGAGATTGCCTTATTTTAATTATAAATCAAAATATGGATTTAATAACTAAAGATAAGTATATCCCCAGATGCATGCATTAATCCATTCATAAATGATCGCACTTTGTATACTTCCAAAGATTATTTGAATTCAAATACTCCTTTCAATTACTTATCGTCCTCGCACTAGTAATTACTCAAGAAAGAGTTTTGATATTCCATTCTTAATTTCATATAAATGAAACTAAGAATGACCATCATAATCTTTATACATTTAATGTGTTTAGTAATTATTTCAATCACATTTAATTGCTTAAGTGTGTTTGATAATCTTTTCATACATTAAATATGCATACAAAATTATCCATTATGATTTCTACTCAAAAATTTAAATCACTAGGATTTTAATTCCCTTGGAAGAAACTCATTATCATTCTATGCTGTAACTATAGAATTCAAGACTAACTAAGTTTCCAAAACTAGTAATCTTTCTGGACTGCATCTAATCATTCATAATATGAGTAATTTTCCAAATTCATATTTGCAATTTATCAACAGGTTTACCTTAATCCTGTAACTCATAATCCTCAACATATTATACAAATATTTGAGATATCTTTGCGGATCTGTGAATAAGAATTCCATCATTTTGAGATTTTAACATTTACATGTTTAATCCTTATCATGACATTTGCTAGTGTATTTTAGAAGATCATGTATCTTGTAATTTTATCTTCCAAGATAAAACTCCCACTTGCCTTTTGCAATTTATAGACTATCTATAAATACTTAGCAAGTAGAGCAACACAAAATTGTTCTCTTTTGGGACATTACAAATACATGTTGACAGTTCCTTACATTAAGTTTGTTAATAACCTACTCAAAAGCAGTTTAACAAATTCAGAACTTCAATTTTAAGACTTAATGTGATTCATCACATTCCATAATAAATGGTGTCTTATTAATCTTCTAGGTTGGAGTCTAATTGAGTATATACTACTCAATTTCCTAACCTTGATAACTTTTGGAAGAATAGAAGATATAGTTATCTTTAATCAAACAATGAACGTACCATAACCATTATGTATTTCATTAGGATTAATATTGTAAGACAATCTTACAATATGTAAGATAAATATATTTCGTTTGGCTTATCTATTCACCAACTAAGTCAGCTTAATGGTATAATAGAATTTCCAAGTCAATTGCATGCTGCATAACATAAGTACTTTTTGACTAAGTCACTTCATGTCCATGTCTTAACAAGAAGACATAAACTGTTATAATCCCAATTTACGTTATAAATCATTGATCAACTCAATGACTTATTGTATATGTTTTAAAAACATAACAAGTTAACGTCTTACTTTATTATAAGTCTTGTAATAATTAAAAGACTTCATATTTATATCTTTACAATAAAATATAAATATGTATAACTAAAGTAATCGTGAACACCACAATTTGGTTTTAATAGTATTTCAAGTTAATTTATTACTTCATATATTTATGACATTCCAAGAATACATAAACATTCAAATTTGAAATAGTATTAGATTACTTTATTTATTTATATCATTACAATAATACATAAATATTTAGTTTAAAGTAGTCTTATTATCATATTGACACTTGTTCTAATAATTATCTAATTTAGAAACTTGCAAATTAACATAGTTTTATTACATCAGTTGATCTTCTAGTAATGAAAGTATGTAATTTACCTTGTTATTAATATATATGTCAAGGTCTCACTTACACTAGATATTAATTCCAAGTGTTCTATTAAATTAGATATTAATAAATCATATTAGAACATTAATCTCTTACCATGCAGTCAAGAGAATCCTTTAAATCATATTTCTTTGTGTTGTTGCTTGCACGCAATTAAGATTTCTCCCACTTGTGCATGGAACAACATCATGTATTAGATAAACAACCCGTCACACATTTGTTTGATGTGATCAATATGATTGTGTCATAGATATTAGTAGATATAGGACCACCTTGTCTAGTAAGGAAACGTACATGACTATCCTTAAACCCACAAGTGTCTACAATTGGAAAGTAATTATCTCAAGATATTCTAGAGATAATCTGGGTTACTACCAAGATAACAAGCTTGTAGCTCCCACTGAATTACATATCATTACATTAATATATGTTATTCAGTAATTACAACAATATGCTCCCACTGGATTTGACAACATTATAAGTGTTTCATAACTAGTAAAAGCAAATGGTGTGCTTTTTACTTTCCTACACCTTTGAGTAATCCCATACGTAACAATTACTTAGGTACTAAAGAATGTATTCTACTTTGTAAATGATGGACTATCCATCAATGCAATTAACTTGGAAATAATTGGGCATGCAATTTCTTCCTTAATTTGACTATCATCCCCACACTGGTATGTAGCATATTTAAGTGGTCAAAGCACAACTACTAGACAAAGTGTGCTAGTTTGCCTTTTACCAATTTTACGGTAACTAGTCTAGTTTCTAATTTAATAACTCATAAAATGTGCAATTTTCTTAACTATTAAAATTTTGCTATGAGTTATTCCTTAGAATTTAGACAATTCTAATTTTTCCATTATACCTTTCTCATTCATGAAAAGGAATAGGATTTAAGTCTCACTCTTCTCAAAGAAAGTAGACTAGGATTATTCTTTTAGTAAGGTTGACTCTAGCCAAAACCCTTACGGGTGTAGATCAATTTTACTACTAAAAGAATGCCCCACGTTTACAGTTTTAACGTTGCATTTATACATTAAAAGAATTTACAAAATTCAATTTTAGTATTTTCGATAATATAATTTTTCAAGAAAAGAAAATTACCCAGGAAATACAATATATTCATTTAATTTTTTTGAAAACTAGGATCCAACTTTCCATAGTTTCACCACATCAGTTGATCTGCTAGCAGTGAAAGTACAAAAGATGGTAACTTGTCGTACAATAATCGGCAAAATAATTTCCGACTCCTAGATCTTTATGAGAATTACATTTGCCAAACAATTTGCAATGTAAGCATGTTTCTTCCCATCTCATGCTTTAAGTCTCAAGGTCTCCTTTATAACTTAATTAAGTCATCTAATTTAGAAACTTGTAAATTCACATAGATCCATTACATTCAATTGATCTGCTAGTAATGAAAATATGTAATTTACTTTGTTATTAATATCTATGTCAAAGTCTCACTTACGCTAGATATTAACTCCAAGTGTCTCTTATAATTAGATAGCATGGACTTAAATTTTTAGGGTATTTATTTTGATGTTACAATCAAAATATGTACGAAGAAGCATGCACTTATCTTCGTATCATTAAGTTTTCAAAATTATTTTAATTACCAATTTGCTAAGAGTTAAATCAACAAAGTTTTAATTGAGGCGTTGAGTGACTTACAACTTTGCCTTAAGATGCTTCGTACATGTAATGGTTGTACTTGGTAATACTAATTTGATGCACAGGCGAGCAGAGAGACAGAATGGAGTCTCTTTAAGGCCAAAATTTAATGCGAAACCAACCTTATACCCACTTTATAGTTTTTCAATATTAGGTCCGCCGCTTCGACCATTTGTACAGTTGCATCAATCAATTAAAAGTTTATGATTCTAAGTCTTATAAAATTATGTTGTAAATTATTAAATTGCTAGTCTCGCCTGGGAGCAAATTACCGTGCGAAGCGAACCACTGTCTGCACATAAGACATGGTAATAAATAATTTACCACATCAAGGTTTCATAGTTATTAGGTCCATTTATTTTTTATACAAAAAATTACCCTCCTTTTGCTTACAATTCAATCACAATTTAAACAAAAAAGAACAAGTAATTTTTAACAAAAATAAATAAACACTTAATAACGCATATAATCTTAACTAATAAATCATATAGCCACATGCAAACCTTTTGATAAATCCTATTAATAATCTCTATGTGAATTATTAGGTATATAATTAATAAAACTCCCATTGATTTTCGAGCGCATTGTACCCAATGGACCACAGACGCCAACAATTGACCGCGTAAGTTTTAATAATAATATACCACATTGCACATAACTGATTCATTAATTAATATATTAGGTCTTCCCTAATTTTAGATTTATCTAAAACATGTAGCATATAATACAAACCCTAATCCATGAATTCATTCATGAAGAATCATGGATTAACCAGGAACAAAACCCTTTATTCAAATTAACATATAAAATACAACATGTCCTAATTTAGGGTTACAAAACTAACTTTTTAATAAAAGAAGGGTCGAACCCCCCCCCCAACTAAATTATGTACGATTTATATTTTATGTTCTAAACTTAACACAAATCGATTAACATGTAAATCCAAATCAAGATTTGATTTTTATTATGCGTTTATGTAATAACAATTACATGTTAAATTGGCTCGTGATGCCATTGTTGGAATTTAAATAAGTTGACAATCAATTAAATAAATAAACACATCAAAGAGCATATAGCGGAAGCAAGGATCATTAATTTAACATGTATAAAGTATTACCGAATAATAAATAGTTAATGTACCTTTTAGATCCTAGCAAGAACAAGGATCAATCTTCTCTTCACTTCACTTGAACAACCAAATAAGATTAACGTGGAACCCCGTACCTTTTTGTTCCACAATCCAAAATGTATAACTAAAGTAAGTTATATCCGAGTTCTTGTACACACGTACTATAACCGATCAAAGATTGATGCTAGTGAATGAACACAATTATTAAACCAAAACTATTTTGTTCAATAAACCTTGAATCTATTATTCAATAAAGAAGAAGTAAAGAATATATATATATATATACTGTACTATATATATATTATATTATATTATAATTATATATATATATACATACTGTACGATACATATGTATATCTCATATGTAATTATCATGCATAGTACGATACATATCTTTTACAATATAATTCATATATCAAAGCTACTGTACAATACATACTTTCACTATATGAAGCATATCACTGTACGATGCATGCAGGGAATAGAAAATTCGATTGACCTTTTGTATATTTATGTCGTCTCTTTTGAAGGGTTTGAGGGTGTTTATATAGCCTCCAAACTTGTTCTCCAAGTTTGAGTCTAATACCTCCTCAAGTTTCAAAACTCGACACTCAGCCCCCTCCTTTATTTACTTCGTGTCCAAATAATTAAAATTTATAACAATTATACATATTAATTATTTCTTTGATCATTCATACGTAAAGTGTGCAATCCCTCAATCCCGGGTTCGATTCTAGTCATACACGATTTAATATTTTTCCAAAACTCTAACAGAGTTATACGTTTATAACGTGAACTCATGGACGAAAATCTGAATGAAAATGCAAACTACACCGCTGTGTTCATGGATGAACAGGTTTGGGCTTTTGTTGAATAATTTTGTTACGCCATTTTCATATATCAATCGTGTTACTAAATTCGTTATTCATATGTTTCTATAGGGTGACAGAATACTAGGTTGTGTGGACAGTATGTTCATCGAAGAAGATAGACCACGTGTACGCGAGGGTGATGTGTTGATCTTGACCAATTTTTCTGTGATCGAAAATATTGATACTTACAAAGTTATCAATAATCCATTTAAGATCGTGTTGCATGAGGAGACACGTGTAGAATCTGTGGACAGTTTTATCGGTTCATTGAATGGTTTTCACTTTGTTCAAAAAAAAAAAAAAAAAAAAAAGTTGGTTTTCGTACCAAGGTTTTCAAGATCAGGATTCTACCTATGATCATTTTCGTCTTTGCAAGATCGTGATCGTAAAATTGGATCGTGATCCTAATATCCTACTATAATGCTATTTTTTAATAATCTTTGTAATATTATTTAAATCTACAAATTATTATATATTATAAACATGAAATTATATAAATATTTCATCTAAATATTGTCCTAGATTATGAATATGGAATGTTTAAGAAAAATTACATGTTGTTTTTAAATTATATAAAAACATAAATCATAAATTTGTGGTTTTTTATTTTAAGTTTCGAGAAAAGTAAGATCGGTTCGGAGTAGATCTTAAGATCTTATGGTTAAGATCGGGATCCTATAAGATCTTAAGCTTGTTAAGATCTTATGTAGGATCCGGATCGTTTTGCTTTGTAGAATCGTAAAATCGTAAGATCCTAAAATCATAATCGAGATCTTAACAACTATGCTTAGTACAGTTTGACGATATTTTGGACAAAAATATCATTGATGCTAATGTGCAGGTATGTATTAATTACATGTTTCATATATTGGTCGTTTTCTTTTTATTCAAACATATATTCAGTGTCATGTTATATAAAATAGATTACTTTTAATATCATACTTTAAAATATGAATTGTATATATTTTGTAGTGTAGATTAAATTTAACATTTAAAATAAAATCATGTATAGGCACAAATACTATTAGAGGGGAGGGAGTGCCCTTCGGTTACCCATCGGCAACCTTCGGTGAGGTTCGGCAACACTGCCGCCGCTGTTCGGCAAAAATCGGCATTTATGGATTTCGGTATGTTTTACCGATTGAAAATGTGGAGAAACCAAGGAATAAACGGTCAAAATTTTTGAAAATGGACGTTTGGGCCTTAATTGTAAAAAAAAAAATTCCCTTATTTTTTACTTATATATACATAAGTTTTCTACCATTTCACATACAATCTTCTTCCCCAAACTAAATTTTCTACCATTTCACATACCATTTTACCTATGGATTCAAGGAAGTAAAAAAAAATCGCTAACCCTAAACAAACCCGATCCCAACCTAGTCGATCGGGTTATCCACAACCACAAAATTTTCTTCCAAATCAACTTTCTCAACCATCTCCAAATCAATTCTATTCTCAACTTTCCCCAAATCAATTTTTTCAACCATCTCAAACATTCCCAAATCAATTTTCGCAACCATCCCCGAATCAATATTATGTGCCACAACCCCCGTCTCCACATCCAATGTTTATGGGCAATTCTCCGATGAATCCACAACTCTACAACATGTCAAGGTCGATGGATTTGGACCAACTTGGTATTTTTAACGATCGTGAAGATGATGAGGTCGTACCCGAGACACAAGAACCATTTGGTATATTTTCTTAACTTTTTTTTTTCATGTCTCGTATTTTTTTTTGTCTCGTTTTTTTTTTTTTTTGTGTGTCTCGTACTTTTTTTTGTCTCGGATTTGTTACAATTTATACTTTATTAGAAATGGAAGACGAAGACGACGACGAAGAAGTTCAAGAAGTGGATGCAAGGGGCAAGAAAAAGGTTATTACAAAAAAGCCGCATGAAACTTGGACGCAAGAGCAAGAGGTTGCATTGGCGAAAGCATGGGTTCAAGTATCCGAATGTAAAAAATTCGGTAATGATCAAAAGGCCGATAGTTTTTGGAACCGGATTTTGGAGCATTACACGACAAGTCTTGGATTAACTTCACGGACATTTCATGGCTTGTATACCAAGTGGAAGACATTGAACGCGGCCATGGGACTTTTTAACGGCTTTTACCAACAAGCGGTATTTTTTTTTTTACCTAGTTCGGATTTTTTTTACTAGTTCGTATATATATATATATATATATATATATATATATATATTTTTAATTTTTTAAACATGTCAATTATTTTTTACATGAAGGATCATGCTAAGGCTAGCGGGTGTAACGACTTAGATGTAATGAAGGTTGCATTCGCCGATTACCGAACAAAAACAAAAAAAAAGTTCGGTCATGTTGCTTCGTGGGATGTTGTGAAAGGGCATGACAAGTGGCTCGAGCATGATTGTTTTCAACAAGTTGGCGGTTCGAGGACAAGCGGGAAAAGAAAGTCGGGAGAGTCGGGAGAGTATGAATCCGCAAGCAACGAGAATATATTGCCCGACATGAATGAAGACCCCATCCCTTCTTATGATTCAAGGAAGTCAAAGAAAAAGCAAGCCGCATCCTTCACTTCGATCTCAAGTGCCGCGGAAGACATTAGCTCGTACGCAAAAAGCAAGCAACAATTTTTGCACGAGAAACGCGAGAAGGACAAGTTGGCGGCGGATTTGTTGGCGACGCAACTCGACGGGGCAAAGTTCAAGAACCGACAGCGCGAGATGAAGTTTTTTTACGAGCCCCATGATCACATTACCAACGAAGAGCACTTGAAAGCCGTTCTTGACGACAAGCGGGAAATTGCGAAGAAGAACGGATGGAAAATTTGGTTTTAGATTGTATTGTATGAACTTTTTTTTTTTTTGTTTAAGTTGTGGTTTTTTTTTAAAGTATTGTACGAACTTTTTTTAATTTCAATGAAATGTGTGTTTTAATTTTATGTAGTTTGTGTTTTATGTATTAAAAATATATTTAAAAAAAATGATTTGGTAAACTTTGGTGACCGCCGCCACCATTTTGGTAAACTTTGACTTTGAAGGTTGTGATTGGTAGATGATGATGTGGCAATTTGGCAAAACTTGGTAAACTTTGGACCACTCCCTCCCCCCTTAGTAACATATCTGAGTGGAGTTCTCCTCGTGATAGATGCATTGGTATTAGCCTGATTGTTATAGGTTGTTTTTGGACACTATCGCACCATACTCAGGGGGTGCTTGGTGTAGGGTCATATGGCCTAATTAATGGCAAAAGTAATGAATGATGGTTCTTGGTGTAGGGTAATGTAATGACCCATTACCCAGTAGTGGGTAATGGGGCATTACCTAATAAATTGGGGGGTAAGGGAATGCATTGCATTGCATTCCCTTTGCATTCCCCACCATTTAAACCAAGCGGGCCCTCACTTCTTTACTTTTTCCTATACCAAACTTAAGACTTATCAGATAGGAAGAAAACAATGTTTCACAAACTCTATTAGCAATCAAATACAATGCTATTCTTGCATAAAATAAACTTTGTAACATACACCAGAAGGGTCTTTTTGTTTTCAAGTATAGATACTTCAATATATAAAACTTTAAGATGATGGCATTTGAATTGCATGATGTGAACTTTTGCTAAAATCTCTGTAAGAAATAATAAGCAGGTTAAAAATCGAAAGTTGGGGATATCCATGACTTGAATTGCACGTGTCCCACTGTGGATGGTTGTTGTTTGATGTTTGGTAACGAGGTTTTTAAGCCCGCGCTTCGTAGCGGGATTTTTGTATAGAGCGTTTTGTAAAGAATAATTGAATTATTTTGAACTACAAACTATACATTGGTTCTACTTCTACATGTAAAAAAAAGCTGTATACATCTTGCATGATAAGTTGCTAACTTCTGAAGATACCATTTAACTACAACAATAATAAGTTACATTTAGAAATTTTGAAAGATCCATGTAACAGCTTGCAAATTTCAAATGAATTAAAACTATGGAAGTAATCGCAATGGTGTTCGTAGTTCTTACTATTTTCACAATGCGATATTTGCATAGGTTTTCCATTTTCTTCAGGAAGGAAAGTCCAAGCAGAAATGCTTTGATTCAACACCAGCAACTACTTCATCCTTGAAAGATAAAACCATGATTATCAGCCACATTGTCATGATGACGACAGAGTAGTTAAATTTCTAGATTTCGGCTCTGTTTCCTAAAAAAAGTTTATTTTTGAATACAAATTTTGAGTTATAACCAAATTCAGTTTTAACAGAGGAAAGTACCAGTGGAGATGTTAACAATGCAGTCCTTGTAAAATTGTCAACAACTATTGCTGAAAAGCATTTTTTTAAAGGTTAATTACGTCGGCTTCAGCAATATTGGGTGCATCTGAGCTGGGTTGTAGGTTCAGGATTCTGTTTGGGACATGTTTCTATTCTTCCTGGCAGCCGTGAGGCTATAGATGCCCACCTGGATAATCATTCTTCAGTTTCCGCAGCAAAATAAAAAGAAAATTACGGCTAAGAACTATTTAATCTACACCTTGCACATTCTTTACAACTTTATACCCGTTTACGAAAGTAGATTTTTTTCCCTGCGTATGATTCACGCACCTTTTTGTTTGTTTCGGAGCCGTTACTCTCCATCATCTTCGACAACAATTCCCACCCGCACAGCCTCTGACCGCGCTATTCAGAGTCTTTACCAACTGAAAAAATATGCATTTTTACATTACGTTATATCAAAATCGATTTGATCCCGCAACCTACAAATTGATTATATATACTAAGTTGGTGTTTGGATTACCTTAGTTTGAAGACCTATGAGCTTACTTGAAATGGGAAAAGCTCATAAGCTCACTTTTTGGGCTTAGCTTATCAACTTGAGCTGATGAAGATTCTATGTGCGATAACCTTTATCCCGTATCCGCCTCCACAGACGCAAGCAATCTACCATCTGATACAGAGAAAACAAACAGCCAATTTTTATATTAATCGAGATGTGTGTGTGCTGAACTTTGAAAAGAATACTAAATAATTGGTAATTATTCTATTTATAGCTTGAAAATATCTGTAGAGTGATGCGTGGTTTTGCAACCTTACAACAGGTTTTACCTCTCGAGGGATCTCAAGAGGCTTACAACCCCACCAGGCAGTGTACCTGACCGATGTAGTATAGTGTAGTGGTAAGTACGGGGGATTGATCGTTCTCCACAGGGAATAGTGTTCGTTAGGTATGAAAGACTACTCTAATAGGTCTAAGGGTTGAGGAAGATTCTTTTTTTATGTTTTTATATTTTTATGAAAGCAAGTAAAATCTCGGGTTTGAAAGAGTGGGCGGAATTAGTTGCTAGTCAACTAACCCAAATAACTACAAATGCAAATAAAATAAATAACTGAAAATAAAAAGTTGGTGAAAACTTATGTGTAGAGAAATGTGTTTACTTAGATTTCCTTACTCCCTAACTATCTTTTACCGGTTGATTAGTGTGTATTAGTCGCGTGGATGACGGGTGTATTCCTTAATACCAATCGTGGGGTGGCGTACGTACTTCCCCAACTCTACAAGCTCCTACTTCACTCCTATGTCGAGCCGGCTAGGAAGCTCCTAACATGGGATCACTAGAATTCGCTTGTGCATTAAATACAACCATAAAAACCTTTAGTACGCATTTGGTTCATGTTTCTTAAGACGTTCAAGCAAGTTACCGAATAGGAAGTTAGCCAGTTTTCTTAAGCCTAACATAGATAAACAATCATCCAATACAACTAATAACACACTAATAACCAATAATCAATAGCTAGGTTTCATTAGATCTAAGCAAACACAAGATAAAGCTAGCCTAACATATTAACCAAAAGACAAGAACAAGATAGAATCAAACAACACATAGACATATTGAATGATTAATTGATAACTTATCTTTAATGTAACATGGAAGATCTCAAGGCAAAAAGCCTTGAAAAAGATGCTAAAATCGTCTTAGGGTTTTCTCCCAAAAATTCCACACTAAGTTCCACACTAATGACAAAAAATTAGAAAACTATATATAGACTTTTGGATCTGACGGCGTCACGTTATGGAGTGTGACGCCGTCACCTCGCCGCTTTTAGGGTTCTCGGATGACCTTCTTGACGCCGTCCCTCTTTAGCTCTCCAAAATCCGTTCTGGCTTATCAAGGCTTGACGCCGTCAGACCTTGAACGTGACGCCGTCCCTCTTTGAATTAAGCCGTGACGCCCTTGATCAGGTTAAAGCGTGACGCCGTCAGAATTCACATGCAATTTTCACTGGCTTATCATGAGTAAATTTCACATCCACCTTTTCTTGCCAAGCCATGACGCCGTCTGGAGTAAATCCTGACGCCGTCAAAGGTAACTTCCAGCACAATTTTGAGACTTTGTCGTTTTCTTCACTTTTATGCTCCAAAAACGTCCAAAATGCTTCCTTTTCCAGATTTCTTCTCAAAAGTACCTAAAATGACAAAAGGAACGATTTAGGGCAATATTTGATCAAATAAATACGATTTAGGGCTTAAATGACCCCTTAAAAGCGGTACACTTTTCGCTTCATCAAATACCCTTACACTTGAGATTTGCTTGTCCTCAAGCAAATGTGCTTTTATTCTAATCAAAATACAAGTTAGGGGTCATTTAACGCTAATATAAAAGTAATTACAACAAACAGTCGTTCCACTTTAATCATAATAAGCACGGAGATTACATACTAGCACCTCACAAGTAGTGTTTAGATACTCACATCTCTCAAGTGTCATCAAAATAATTCTCATAAATGAAAACGGATAATATCTCTCACTACCTGTCATAGCAAATAGATTACCATAGGCTTGGGAAAGGATCGAAAACCTCCTCCACTAGGCGTAAGCACCTGAGATAAACTATCAAAGAGGGCTTTTAAATGGGTTATAACGTTAGGTGTAGGGAAAAGGAAAACACGGTTTTGTTGGATAAAGGATATTTTACTGGTGGCGAGTTAAAGATCTTGATCAATTACATGTACTATACAATGTTGCTAAGCCAAGACTCGACTCAATCTTAAGCTAATGAAAGAAAATAACAAAAACATAAAATAAACATAAAATGAAACGGGATGGTAGTCCGTATGTTTTTTCTACTTTTCTTTTTCTCATTTTTTTTGTATTTTTCTTGATTTTTTCGATTTTTTTTTTTTTTTTTTTTTTTTTTTTTTTTTTTTCCATACACTTTTGCCCTACCATCCAAAATAATACATCATAGGGGCATTGCATCCCCCTTACACTTAAACTTTTACATAACTTTACAAATAACTATTCTAATGACTCGAATTAAGATAATCGAAAAACTTGGAGTACTTTTTAAAATATTTAGCACATATGGGGGTAATGAATGATGTTCTTCCCCATTACTCCATTACACTAGTACTTTACCCATGAGTCCCAATCGTCCCAAAACAATATGTACAAGGATATGACTCGACTTAGCAACCATGTAATCAACTAGATAATTAACTTGGGTTTAAACAAATGTTGTCACAATAATGCACTAAAAATGAGTGCATACAAGGTAGGCTAAGGCGATTTGGGTGTACATTTTAGTGGGGTGTAACAAATTCTTCCTTTAAGTAAAATGCTTAAAGGTCGAAACGAAAAGATAGGCTCTGAGGGGTGTACTAGGGGTATCGTGTACTAAAAATGAGTACAACGCAAAGGGTGTGGGAGAATTACTTGACCAATGTAGCCAAAGTAATTATAACAAAAACACAGGTGTAAAACAATGGGTTAATCCTAATGCCTCTTATCACGTAGTAAATCTAACTACACGAATGTAGTCTCACTTGTGGCCTTGGAATGGTCCTAACGCAAGTTCTAGAATCTAAGTGCTACCGGTACACACATCATAGCATAAATGCTTTTCCTACCAATTCTAGGGGCGAACCTCACATATTTGGGGGTGGAAAATTTTTTAGTGGTACGGTTTTTGTGCTAGTCATATAACTCCTATCCGTGAGACGCTCATTAAGATCAAAGTTTCACTCCTATATGTTGTAAAAAATTTTAAATTTGGCACCAAAATTGCCCTAACAGGTATTTCTCTCAGTTTTATTACACATCTACTATCAAATAAACAAAAATCAAGCGTAATTGCATTCTCTAAAAATCGTATTTTTACCCCCCCTTACACTTAAGATGAACATTGTCCCCAATGTTCAAATAACAAGATGTAAAAGTATAAAGTAAAAGAATGAAATCAAATACTCCCCTGATTCGTTTGGTGGATAATGAAATAATACGGTTAAATCTTCTTCCAAGGTAATGTTGAAGCTCCATGACTAATGCATCGCCATAAGCTTGATTCAAAACATTTCCTTGTCCAAAATAACCTGTTAAACCTGAGAAAACAAACACGAGAACCTGCATAACATCGGCGGGATAAATCTATATATATAAGGATATAATGCTTGTGGAATGATAATTTTGTAGATTCCTGGAGATTATAAGTTATAGATTTAATAAAAACTTTTTATGAAAACAAAACTTTTAAAAATTTCTGAAAATTAAATCTGACGCCGTCAGGTTATAGACCCTGACGCCGTCAGGAATGACCTGACAAAAATTCTCATGTTACGTTTCCGGAAAATTTCTGGAAAAACCTTTACCTTACTTCCTGGAAATCCTGCAAAACATCATTATGACTCGATACAAGCATTTGACTCAAACAAATACTAATATGTATGTTAATTTAATATTATTACGATTCATGTTAATGTGTGTTCTAATAAACCGATTTAGATTTCCCTTACACTTACCTTTAGCAAAATACCTTTATATGTAATTAAGACGAAGTTAAAAACAAGATAAAGCATTTTCACAAATTAGTTTTGAACATGAATCAATAAGAATAAAAATTAAACACACATATGGAAACAAATAAAATCAAACAAACAAATAAATAAACACAAAAAGCAAATAAAGATTGGGTTGCCTCCCAAGAAGCGCTTTTCTTTATTAACGAGTCTTGTATCTAGACTCAAAGTCACGGGTTCTACGTTTTTCCGTTATGCTTCTCAATTGCCCCTCTAACCATCCTAACAACCTCCATATCAATTTTGTATTTAGGTCCAAGGTTTAAGCAATCTTTATAATAAAGGCTTCTCTTATTCCAAACATAGTCCATGCCTTTTTCTTTATCCTCTTCATTGATTTCCTCAATCGCACCAATGTTGTCCTTGTCAAATCGAGGCACAAAACGAAATTCATTTACCCGATAAGGCATCCTATATGTGATCCTATCTATGTGATTAGAAAACTGAACCGTGCCTTTCAAACGATCATACCTTAAATTGGATGCTTCAATAAATGGCTTACCTAACACCACGCGAGATAGGCGGCAGTCAACAACACTTGCCAAATCTTCTAAGATCATGAAGTTGGTGACAAAGGTAAAATTCCCAACAAGGATATGCATATCATTAATCCTTCCAACGAAGTTGCAAACTCCGCCTGGACACTTGGGGTCCATCCTAGGCTCAAGTGGTGTGTTTATGATCTGGCTATAAAGGCCTGAGGACATAACGTTGATTGGGGATTCACAGTCAATGTAAGCATGCTCAACGTATTGGTACCCAATCATACATGGTATCTTCACATTCCCGGGATCACCTCTCTTAATCTTTGGGTCAATTCTAACAAAAGGTGGTCGAGGGTTATCAACTAGGTTGTTATAGTAAGCAATCTCCTCCTTAGTGGGGTATTCATTGAAACAATCATCCAACCTAGGATCTACCTTCACTTCATCAATTTTCTCAATCAACTTATCAACCGTAAGATTATTACGTTCTAAGTAATTATCTGAGTATATGGCGGTCCCTAAGTTGTTCAAGGCATAATCAAGCTCTATATCAATCATTCTACTGAGCTCCCTGAGCTCACTAATCTCATTCTCAAGTTGGCTACGCAACAAAGCCACTTCGCCAGGTGTAAGGGGTGGATTCGCGTTTTCCATAATGGCAAACTGAATAGTCAATGAAAATCTTATACGAACAAAAGCACGAAGAAAATAGATAGACTAAAGAAAACCTAGAAAAATAAAATAAAAATCTCACTAGAAAGGAATCTAGTGAGTAGACCTAATAGAAATAACAATTCAACCTAAACAATAACTATTCCCCGGCAGCGGCGCCAAAAACTTGATGCGTGGTTTTGCAACCTTACAACAGGTTTTACCTCTCGAGGGATCTCAAGAGGCTTACAACCCCACCAGGCAGTGTACCTGACCGATGTAGTATAGTGTAGTGGTAAGTACGGGGGATTGATCGTTCTCCACAGGGAATAGTGTTCGTTAGGTATGAAAGACTACTCTAATAGGTCTAAGGGTTGAGGAAGATTCTTTTTTTATGTTTTTATATTTTTATGAAAGCAAGTAAAATCTCGGGTTTGAAAGAGTGGGCGGAATTAGTTGCTAGTCAACTAACCCAAATAACTACAAATGCAAATAAAATAAATAACTGAAAATAAAAAGTTGGTGAAAACTTATGTGTAGAGAAATGTGTTTACTTAGATTTCCTTACTCCCTAACTATCTTTTACCGGTTGATTAGTGTGTATTAGTCGCGTGGATGACGGGTGTATTCCTTAATACCAATCGTGGGGTGGCGTACGTACTTCCCCAACTCTACAAGCTCCTACTTCACTCCTATGTCGAGCCGGCTAGGAAGCTCCTAACATGGGATCACTAGAATTCGCTTGTGCATTAAATACAACCATAAAAACCTTTAGTACGCATTTGGTTCATGTTTCTTAAGACGTTCAAGCAAGTTACCGAATAGGAAGTTAGCCAGTTTTCTTAAGCCTAACATAGATAAACAATCATCCAATACAACTAATAACACACTAATAACCAATAATCAATAGCTAGGTTTCATTAGATCTAAGCAAACACAAGATAAAGCTAGCCTAACATATTAACCAAAAGACAAGAACAAGATAGAATCAAACAACACATAGACATATTGAATGATTAATTGATAACTTATCTTTAATGTAACATGGAAGATCTCAAGGCAAAAAGCCTTGAAAAAGATGCTAAAATCGTCTTAGGGTTTTCTCCCAAAAATTCCACACTAAGTTCCACACTAATGACAAAAAATTAGAAAACTATATATAGACTTTTGGATCTGACGGCGTCACGTTATGGAGTGTGACGCCGTCACCTCGCCGCTTTTAGGGTTCTCGGATGACCTTCTTGACGCCGTCCCTCTTTAGCTCTCCAAAATCCGTTCTGGCTTATCAAGGCTTGACGCCGTCAGACCTTGAACGTGACGCCGTCCCTCTTTGAATTAAGCCGTGACGCCCTTGATCAGGTTAAAGCGTGACGCCGTCAGAATTCACATGCAATTTTCACTGGCTTATCATGAGTAAATTTCACATCCACCTTTTCTTGCCAAGCCATGACGCCGTCTGGAGTAAATCCTGACACCGTCAAAGGTAACTTCCAGTACAATTTTGAGACTTTGTCGTTTTCTTCACTTTTATGCTCCAAAAACGTCCAAAATGCTTCCTTTTCCAGATTTCTTCTCAAAAGTACCTAAAATGACAAAAGGAACGATTTAGGGCAATATTTGATCAAGTAAATACGATTTAGGGCTTAAATGACCCCTTAAAAGCGGTACACTTTTCGCTTCATCATAGAGCCACACTAACATCGGACAGAAGAGGTAGGCGTTTTATGATGGGGGATACCTAGCTACGACAAATACTCTGCACACTATAGAGTGAACACATATCAGATATCCAGCCCTAAAACATGCAAGTATGATGCACAAAGTAGAACACATGGCTTGCTCAACCTGTTATACGCCTAAGTCATACAAAGTAAAAGTTGTTTCAGATCAACCTAGCCTTCACACGTACCCAATACTACCTGTTTTGACACCCACTGATTTTGCGACATTTTCGCTTCTGTAGAGCTAAGACTTCTATTACTGCTTTCTTCCCATCTAACCTGTATTAATCATGAGACCCTATTCTTATTTATGCATCCAAGAACATTACCTAATACATAGTGTAGAACTTATACTTCATCCAGTTGCGAGAAGCAGGAGTAAATAAAACGCTATAAAACGTAATCCGGACACAGAAAGATCGAAACAAAATAACATGTATTTGATAATGAGTATCTCGAAGCTCAGATAAAAGTGGATATAAGATAATGACATCATTACTTCACGATTAGCTACACTAAATATCAGATAATCAGCTGTATTTGAATGTGTTTGTGCTGCTTAAAGTGATATTACTAGCCTTTTGAAACATGTGCATTTATTCAAAAGCAGTAGAAGTAAATATGTAAATGTATTTTTAGAAATTTATGTTTCAGAACTCATCCGAAGTTAAAAAAGAGCATTAATTCCTAAGATGATTCTAAAAAAAGGCTGCCATGGGCTGAAATTCAGAAGTATACAATATTGATGGAAGTTGTGGAAAATAAAGATGTATTTTTGTACCGCCGTTTTGGACCGTTTAAAATAGTTTACAGGAGCACAGTATAGACTTCTCAATGGGCTTATCTTTTTCGATGGCCTTAAGAATTCAGGATGTCGGTGCCTTGGTGTTGTTTGTTTACTTTTAGCCCATGGATGCCGCCTCCCAGCATAAAATGGAGGCCTGCATGAAATGGTAGTTAGTAAGTTAACAAAAAAATTAAATTATAGACTTTACAATCATAGGGTTCAGTCCATTTATATCATTTTAACCTATAAAAAACTCATAACACATATCAAGTTTGTGTCAAAACAAAATAATAAGTATTAGACAATAGTGCCCCCCCTCTTCTAATGTAGTTTAAACTTGAAGTTAATCTCATAATAATTGGTTGAATTCAAACACGTACCAAGTGAGTCATAGCCTCAATTTAATACCCGTCGAACCATCCAATAAAGGAAAACCTTTATTACTTTTCCATATCGACCAAAGCACTCTTTACAGCCCAATAGCTGCATCCAAAAAGAATGTTATTAAACATCCTCCAAAGTACAGACTTTCGTATCCTAAAAACTTTCGATATAAACCATAACTTCGATGAAATTCAAAATTCATTCAACTTGAACTTTTCTTATTCAGAACATACTATGCAAAATATTGGAGCAGAAACTTTTGTTTTGATCATGCACTACGACAACCCAATAACTAATCTTTCCTAGGCTGCATAATGGATTTCAAGGTTCATTTTTATATACGAAACAACTAATACAACAACGAGCATGATTGATATGCGATAATACCTGCATTTTCAATATCTGGGTCAGCAACAACATTACTTCCAAGCTTAATCTCAGGCAAATACTTCACATTTTCCTACAAAACCAAAAGAAGCAAAATGAAAATCTCCACAAAAAAAAAATTTACAAATCTTGAAAACTGTAAAAAAAAAAAGAGTAAATAATTACATTGCGATTAATAAAATCAGTAAGTTTTTCACCACTTGGCAAAATCTCCTCAAACACCCACATCTTCAGTTCATCTAAAAACCAAAAACAAAACCAAACATTAGTTTTCACGAAAACATCAAAAGAATCATAAAAAGAACCAAAAATTTATATAAAAAAACAAAACACAAACCATGAAAAGCTGGTAACTTGATAGTATTGTAAGCAATATTTCTCCTATAACAAAAGAACAACAAATAATGATCTAAAACCTATATATTTCATGGAGATAACATAATCAATATCATAAAATCGCTATGGCATATGAAATTTAAAAAATAAACAGGATATCGAACTCACTTAAAACACGGCACTGGGATGCAACGGAGGTGGAGGTGTGACGGCAGTGGTCCAACGGCGGCACCTCTTCCTGCTTCTTGATCAACTCAAAGATAAAAAACCTAGAAAAAATACACACAACCTCTTATAATCAACTTCATCATCATTCTTAAAAAAAAAAAAAAAGCAACAGCCGCCTCAGGATGTTCCTCGTTAGTCCGTGCGATAAAAATTTCCCAGAAGGTAGACCACCATTAAAAGAGAAATCCACCCAGAGCATCAATACCTGCAACTCAATCAGAAATAGATTTCATTTCATGCACCGCGTATAGATTACATATGAATTGTCATTTAAACAGACTTAAGATTAGCCTGCAGAATCAATCGCATAAATGCTAGTAACTCGCCACATGAGCCACAGTAAAAAGCTAACAAACATGGCATATCGTTAAATTATTAGCACCCCCACCCATTCAGTATATGTCTATATCACACATTCACACATTAAAATTCATTTTTAAATAGTGTCATCATATTATTCTTACATTTTAGTTATTTGTTGGCCGTCTATGATTAAAAGTCAGTAGCAAGTTACTCATCACTTGTCTCTTATAAAATTTTACAGAAAATTTTAGCTTGCACATGATTTTGATGGAAAATGTCAAAAATCCACCTTATAGACATGGTGTAAAACATTGAGCACAATAAAATCTGATTCATCGACCAAATAACAAACACATCCTATACTAAAAACCACAAATGTACTAAATATGGCTGATTACTTACGAAAAGTGAAGCCAAGAGTACTTATCAACGGCTTGGTGCAAATAACAATAGAATCCGACGAATCGTAGATGATTCCAATACTTCAACTGTCTCTAACTGAAACCTATGTCCTTCCCTCATCCTCCAACCTCGTTCACAACATCACTTCTATCTTCCTTTCGATCTCAAACCCTGTACATCAATAGAATCGAACATTCAGAGGTTAAACATACAATAATGGATTTTATTTACTCAATACATCCTTTAAGATAAGGGTATGCAACACTCAAGTAACTACAATTCAAATTGCTGAAATAGATGGACGTGTTGGCTCAAATGGAAACTTTTACCCGTTTTTTTTTTTTTTTTTTGTGCAAAAACAAAATTCCATAAAACATTTACAAATTTACTTATTACTCCTAATAACTATATAAAGAGTAAACAAATTCGGAATTCTGTCATTTTTATAATACTTCTATTCTATTGATCTAGCTATATAATTTAACAATAAAATAAATAAATATATAAATAAAAGAGAAAAAAAAAAGAGGAAAACCAAATCTAAAGAAACGAATCAATTATACAAAACAAACCGATGAAACCACCCTACCAGAAGTACACAGCAGCAACTGCAGAACATAAGCCGTTGACTTTGTGCGAAAAAAATCTCAATGTGACAGAAATATGTTTAATGTTTTGAACAAAATCTACAGACTTAATATTTTAGACTGGCATCATCAATCTAAAGCTTGATCTCTCTAACCATTAAGAGCTTAAATTTTTTCTACTTGAATCAAAGCTTGAAGCACCTAAAAATCTCATTTCACATAAATAAAAAAGAATAAAAAAATAAAATAAAAAATCAAAACCAAAAAAACTTACATATTATCAGATGGTATTTGTGGGTGTTCGTAGGTTTTGGATTTGTGGATGTTGGTGTGTGTATTTGTTATATGTTGATGGCTTCTAATGAGAAAGAGGAGAAAGATCATCATCCCCAAAGTTTGACCTAACCGGATCCAATAACAGCGGTTGGTGGTGGGAAACATGGGGAAAAAAGTTACATATCATCATATGGTATTTGTGTGTGTTCGTAGGTTTTAGATTTGCAGAAGAATGGATTTGTGTGTGTTGGTGTGTGTTTGTTGTGTTGACGGGTGTTAATGAGAAAGGTAAGAAAGATCGAGAATTATGTATTTCTGCCCGAGTGGAAAAAAGAGGTCGGGAAGCAGCAATTCACTATTGCATCTCCTGTTCACCCTCTCAAAGGGCAACTGTAGCTGGAGCTACAGTAGAGTGGCGGAAGAACTTTTGGGTACCGATGCTAGTTATATAAAGAGTGTGGAAATAGAAAAATTGGGGTTACTGTTCAAAACCATCCCGCTCAATGTTATATATAAAGAGTGTGGAAATAGCAAAATTGGGGTTACTGTTCAAAACCATCCCGCTCAATGTTATATATATAATTGGACACAACCACCATTTGCTTTTTTATTGTTGATAACGGGGTGGAAAACCTGCGCTTCGCGGCAGGATGTTTGAATAAAAAATATTGATTTCTTTGTTTTTGAAACCTATGGAAAAATTTCTCTTTCGATATGAAAACAATCTGCAGATATTATTCAATAGTTATATGAATAGGTCGTATACATGCACCATTTAGAATATACATCATATTCATAGTTGACAGTAAAAGACTTTGGTTGTATGTTATAAAGTTTCAATACATGTGTCGTTAGAATCAATTTGCAGCAACCATTGCGAAACACTCCTCTAAAAAATGTTGCAGCAGCCACACCTCAGCCTCAGTGGTGGCAGCAACTTCTGCCGCCTTTTCTTTGTCTTCCTTTATTGGTTCTACTTGGCTTTCTTCACTTCCGCCTCATATAAAGTTGCTTGCAAGTATCCCAAATTATAAGTAAACATGAAGCCTCATTGTGTGTAATTTAAGCTGATCCAAACACTCAGTTGCACATCTAAAGATAAGTTTGTGAAAATGGCAAGCACCTACTGTTAAGCTTGACTTCATCCCTTGACCATTCAAACAGTTCTAAACCTCTTTAGAGTCAATGATGTTAAATGAGTCTAAGTAATCCCGCTAACAGATTTATTTATGTACTTTTTTGAGTAAAAGAAGCTTCAAAGTTTACCACTACTAATTGAACATATATACCTTTTAAACCAAAAAATAACATAAAAAGTAAACTGAAAATGATGTAAGAGGGTTTACCTCTCCTGTAAGCTTATTAGAATCTCCCTTCTTAGCAGAGTAGCCCAAGTTCTCTTTGAAACCAAACCCGCCACGAATACAATTCTTATATTGTGCCTTACCAAACGCCTTCCCCGAGCACTTAAATTTTGGTGTTTTATTCTACCATACCAGTCCAGACCTTTCCACACCATTTGGATTCTGCTGAAACACACATTTAACACTGCAACATTGCCTAAAAAGGTGGAATGCATGGTGATTAGTTAATGGAAAACCTGTTGTTCGTTGATTTTATATTAGCGATAATAAATGGCTAATTTACCTGCAACGCACATTCCTCGTTTGCTGATATGAAAAAGAAAATCGAGGACTGGTATAATTTAGATCCTAAAGAATACCAAACGGAGTTCTCTTTGGAGTTCAAGTAAGATGTCAACTAAATCTTGGCTTTCATCACTTCCACTGCCACCATTTGCTTGGCTACACAAAGAAAAATTGAAACATATAGTCAGAATCTAAGAATCTGGTGCCTTTAAAAAAAATAACAATCTGATGATTGCAAGTCGATACATCAGAATTGAATTAAAACTAAAACAAACAGGTAGAAGGTCAACCCAACCCACCTGACCCATTTTGACCCTAAGAAAGTTACTTATTTTTTTTGAATTCCACTTATTTGACCCAAACAACTTTTTACCTGTTCCCGACCCAACTTGATCTTGTTAACAAGTATTTGTATTTTGTAACATGTTCCCGACCCATCCCGATCTTGTGAACAGGTAACCGTGGACTTTCTTGATGCACCAAGAACCTCAACCCAACATGATGCGAGACTCAATCTACATGACCATCCATTTTTCAGCCATATCATTAAGAATATAAGTGGTTTTTCAAATTTACCTTGTTCTTTGACCTCACCTTTCGTAGACCATCAATTTTAGTATACCATTTCATTGACCTGCACACAAAATTTATTTCAGATTAAGCTTTTTCATAAACCTTAGTTTACGGTTACCACCATTAATGGGAAACCTATCATAAACCCAAACCCCACGCTTGTTTCAAGCGAGTTGGGCAGCCCGCGCATTGCCGTGGGGTGAATTGGCATCTATTTTTTGCAACCATGTTTCCTAAAACAATTTAGTAATACAAAGTATTCATTCATTTAACAAAATGATATCATGACATATGATAGTAGCCAAAATACATTAGAAAATTTATCAATATTCAAACCTATGAAAACCCATTGAACTATCACAGAACCTGATTTAGAGACTTTCTAGCAGTTCACATTTCAGGTTAACCATTCTTAAGTATCCTCACACATAAGAAAAGAATAGGAATCAACATATTGAAAACTTTAATTTGGCTAAATGCTTTAGATAAATGACATAACCTGATAATCTGGTTACATGGAACCGTTTACGTACATTGGGTATACTTTAAGTACTGCAAACTCACTAAATGTCCCTGATGAAATCTACGAAATCCGAATCAGGATTTATGTTTGAGTATTGTTAAAAATGAACTTCAAATGAAATGAGAAAGTATATATGCCTTCTGATCCCTATTTATCGGCCTAAATCATTTACAAAAAGCATATATACCTTCTGGACCCTATGTATCGGCCTAACTTGTTTACGTTAGCCAATAAACTCCACCATTTCAGGTGAATCGGCCTTAATATTGCTGCATTAATCAGACAATTTCAGATTGATTGCAAATACAACTCGAAACAGAATAATATTCGCAGAAATGAGCATGTTACCTCTGGTTCAAAGAAGTTTATGCTGTGCAAAGCAACGTGCTTTTTTCATTAGACGCACCCGCAACGTTATCAATTCCACCCTGCATACCTGTTTTTTAGCTTTAGTCAAACGCAATTCCTTTGGCCAATAGTTTTTTTTCGTTCTTCAATAGTGAATTTGCATTATTTTCCTTACACACATCATTCCAACTGGGTCTCCTGCAAAAAAAAACCTGTAACATTATATTTAAGTAACTGGCCAGCACGATAATTTTTTTATAAGACCACATTTCGCTTTTCTATAACCTATAATACTGTAATACTTTGGCGATTCAAAGTTTTTGTTTTGTATTTTGACCCATTACCTTACACAACCCGCCCACACATTTGTACAAAATGAAATAAGCAAAAACAGGTTATCTATAGGATTATCTAGTTATAATGGCAGAGCTCATTTTTAATTGCAAGTTTTATCAAAGTTCTAAGCTGTTGGCAATTAGCAAGGTAAATATCGTGTGTGGACTGACGCTTGTAACATAACTAATTAGTAAGCTAGAATATAGATTAAGGCATCACTGATACGGAAAATAAAATAACAGAAGGCTTATCTTCTACGCTTATGCCGTTTTCTATAAAGGTGTTGGATTGTCACCCATAGTGAAACATGATACTGTTTGCTTTTCTCAACTGCCAAGCACGTTCGCATATAGCTGTTGTGAACCCCATTGTAAATGTAGCATAACTTGGGTTTGCTAAAATTACTGATCCATAATGCTAAATTTTGCACCTGCAAAATACCAATAAAAACATTCATGAAAAAGTGAGCTTATAAACTTTCTAAGGAACTGAAACGGAGATTCGGGTAAGGAAATGGAATAAGATGCTAGCAGTGGTAACATGCATGGGTCAGATGCTAGTAACACGTCATATTGTGTTCTCTTGAAATGGTCATGAACACATTTTTCCTACAATTTTTTGTGTGACTATCAACACATATGATAATCTCGTAGCAAGTCAACCTGTTCCAATAACAACAACTTCCATTCATGAATAAAATGAAGCCACATTCCCGACATCTTTGACTAAACAACAGAAGCTTTTGATGTTCCAGAGGTTGTTTGACCTCTTTTCTATTTCTTTAATTCACCAAGACAGCTACATTTCTAACGAATTCTTAAGTCGTTGTTTTTTTTACAAAATGTGAAAAAAAAAATTCTGTAAAACTTTTAAAAGAGTCAAGTCCGCAATAAGTCAAATTTTGTTAATGTCATTTTTCCAGAAAATCTTAGTCTGCCAAAAAAAAGAAAAGAATGCTGATTAAAAATAAAAAACTTCTTCCAAAATAAACATTATCAACCACAAAATTAAAGTATATACACGCAATTAATAGGAGCTACGAAGGCCAAAAATGGAACCTAATTAGTATCAATATTTTTGTAACTGAATTTATCACGGCATTATAGAGGTCAAGATCATCTTATATGTTGAATTTATTCATATTGCATAGAAAAATAAATAAATAAAAGGCCCGCCGTTAACTCAAATAAAGGATTAGATAATCGCAAATGTTAACCCTTAACAACAATTTGATGTTTGTTTTTTTTCTAACGACCAGCTTTATAAACATATCCAAACAAAAAGAGAAATATTAGTGGTTTCTTTTATTTCATTAATATTATTCCATCTACTATAACTTTGTAAAGGACATAAGCTGTATACGTACCCGACAAATTTTGCTCATGTAGACACACCAATTGTGAACGATCACTGTATTGTACATCATCACCCTTTTAGCCGCAATTTTAGCACCAAAAACCCTTCCTTTCAGCCCCTGATTCAGCACACAAACACGCCCATTTCAGCGCCATTTAAGCACCTAAACCCACCCACCTTAGGTCCCATTTCAACAACCAAACCCACCCGTTGCAGACCTCATTTCAATAACGAAACACACACATTTCAACCCCTATTTCACCACCCAAGCACACCCATTTCAGCCCAGATTTCATCGGCCAAACCCACCTCTTTTAGCCACAATTTCAGCACAAAAAACCCTTTCCTCTCAGGCCCATTTCAACACCTAAACACCCTCCTTTCAGCCCCCATTTCAGCCCCAACAGGTTGCATATGTATATTGACGCCGTAACACGCTCTGCTAGCTCCAATCTTTCTGATATCGTAACAGGAAAGTGAGATATGAAAGCCATTGTCGGATTTCAAAAGTATAGCATCCTGTGAAAGTATAGCATCATGTGAAATTTAAAAAAACGACAGTGAAACAAAATAAACATTGAACATGTTTGATTTCTCCATATTAATGAAAATGCATAAATTTTGTTCTTATGCTTTCCAAAGTTGTAATATATGCACGTTCTCATTTTCATCAAATACCCTTATGTGTTATTTTCATACAGAAGCATTTACTAATAGTGATAAAATTTATATTAATGTTAACAGCAAAAGGCAGTTTTTTACTAACGACTAAACACATTTGTGTTTGGTTAAGATTTATACAAAAAAAATTTGCGAAGTACGCATATAGTTCATTAGATACAATAACAAATGTAGGTCCAAATTCAGCGTAGAACAGAAACATAATAACAAATTCAGCGTAAAAGTATACATTTGGTGCAGTTGTTTGCTAGTGCAGAACATAAACGTTTAAATCGCTTATTTTTTTACTCAATAGAATTGTAATTAAAATTTAACTCTAAAGTGTCAATCATCCCTCTTTCCTGTTAACTTGTCTATTCGAGTTGTGTTGTATCTTTAAGATGTCAAATAAAAAATGGTAGCTAATAAATCCACCCCTTTTAACTCAGACATTTCCTCAAACGAATTATATGCATATTCAAAAATCTTAATCACTTAACTAAAAAATTAGAAGAACAGTCATAAACACAATCCCAAGAACAAAACCGCAAGTAATAGTTAACCTTATGTTATTCAGACGAAAATACGCAAGGATAAATAGAAGACCTCTTATTGGTATACTGAAATGCCAGCAACAAGTAGCTTCAATCGATTTCCATCTACGTCATTTCCTTCCTCGATATTCTTTAAGTTTTGCTTGAAAGCAATCTGCTTCTCAACATGTCCTGCTAACGCAAACAAAAACATTATGTTATTCAGTACAAACCTTTCCCTGTACTTGTTTACTTTTTCTAAATGATTAGTCCAGTTGAGGCAAAGGTACGTATCTGCCACTTAATTGGATTCTACTATTACCATATCGATATAAAGAGGTGGCTACAGTTTTTTAAGCACTTAAGTAATTAACAGTATATTTTATTAGCAATAGGTCCATTTGAAACATATTTTAGATGGAAATAGGCGACGCTAACTTTCAACATATTAGTATACATAACTAACATATATTACCGAAGTTATACACATGAATACATAGCTAATCACTTTCAACATCCCATATGAATTTATACCACTCGAAAACAAAAGTTTTTAAGCGATTGTTGAATTTACAGATTCACGTTGGGCTACACTAAAATCTGAATCTGTAAATTCTACAATCTCAGTTAAACATTTAATCTAGACGGAAATAGGCAAGGATAAGTAGAAGACCTCTTATTGGTATACTGAAATGCCAGCAACAAGTGGAGCCTCAGCATATAGACTATCAGCCGGGATAATCTGAAAACTTATTGCACCAATAACCTGAAGAAGAGAATATAATAATTAAGTTTCATGTTCCATATCATTGTATTTACGCATAACTTCTATATCTAAAAGCTTAACTTATTGAATAGGAGGTGAACCATTAGCTTTCAGAACACACTTCTCATCTGCAAGTAGGAAAAAACATCATTAGAATCAGATACGGTGCCATTCTAACTACTTATTAATTTACAGAATAGTATAAAGAATCAAGAGTTCTGGAATTAAATTTAGATAACCTATGATCTGCATTGCAGAAAAAGTTTCAATTAGGAAGCTTGGGTCAAACCATAGGCTTTAAACAGTTTCACATTTTATCACTTTCATACTCCTGGACAGACATATATTTAAAGGTGTGTCTGACTAAGCTTTAAAAAAAAACAAAATTAGTTTCCTTTTCTTCTCCAAATTCGAATAATCAACAACAGATTGGGACCAAGATCAGAACTTGAGTATTTATTTCATAAATAATGATTCATGAACCAATTAATTATCCAGTCTTTGTATACTTACAAACTGGAACCAATTAATTATCTTTCATTTAAAACATCATGATCTTGTATTACTTTACACATAAATTATCACATACGAAATCCCAATCCCAACCACCCCTAATTTCATAAGAACCCTAAAATTTAAACAAAACCCTAATTCTTATGAACCATTTTAGGAAAATTACTAAATTAACACGAAACCATAATTCTTTTGAACCACATATAACAAATAAAACAAAAACCCCAATTTTTTTTTTAAAAAAAAAACCCTAATTTTACCTTGTTTATGTTTCTGCGATTTGTGGATCTGTGGATGACGCGGATATGGCCATAAAAAGAAGCTAACCAAAACATCCCTTTTGATGCAAGGTGAACTGCAAATGATCAATATAAGTTGAGCTGATGCGTCGGGGGGTTTTGTGGTGTCTGGAATTTTCTATGTGTTCGTGGTTTGGGCTTATATAGCATGAATAAAATATAATATTACTATTCATAGTACTGTAGCCTCCCTCATAGGCAACTGTAGTTGCAAATTCACTGTTCCCTAAGCATCCCAATAAATGTTAGTATGTATAATTAATCACCTTCTTTTCTTGACTTCCTATGCATAATTAGTCACACTTTGTTGAGTTCCAAGTATCTCATGTCATGTAGATAAGGATTCTGTTATTGGAATATTGGCCTTGATATTGTATCCCAAAATTTCTGGGATTAAAATCTTACTTAATGCTGTTTGTATTAGTGCTGCTCTATGGATTTAAAACTGCTCTTGAAGATCAATGAATAATATACTAAGTGTTTTACTACTGCTAGTGAAAAGTTAAGACAGCTAGTGTAACTTACTACTGCTTCTACAAAGTTACAAGTGCTGAAGAATTTTAAGGAAACACACTAAGTAGTTAGTGCTGTCAGAACAAAGTTAATGATGCTCTGTCAAGATTACTACTGCTGATGAAGTTAATGCTGCTGCTTCAAGATTAGTACTATTAGGCTAAAAGTTAAGACTGTTAGGTTATTTGTTAGGCGGTTATGTTACAACTGCTTATAAGATATGTATAGTATGTCGTATGATTCAAGTTTTGTATAGGATAAATTGTAACACCCCCAATTTCGGATAGCAACAGTGGAAGACTTAATTGGGTGTTACGTAGAGGATCTTTCATCATAATCATAGAAAACGACTTTAGAAAGACGTTTTAAGTTTATCATTCAAAATACAAGTATTTTAAAATACAAAGATGTTTTATAGTTAACACATTTATTTAGATTTGAATGATAAAACATTTATTTAAACCACCCGTACAGGGTTTAATGCCCACTCCGCGCCTTGAGTTCCAGCCTTTAGTTTCCTGAGATAACATGCTAAAAGTCAACAAAAGTTGAGTGATGTTCATAGGTTTAAGTTTAACAGTTTGAACACAAGTATAAGTGTTAATTGCATCGAATTACAATTAAACAAGTTAAAATCAAGTTATTATTGCATTAAGCTCATGACACGCAACGCTTAACGGGCATCAAATATGATGTAAAGTATATAGGCCCTCGTGATGGGTATTTGCCAATAACCCATAAGTTTGTTCAAATAAAGTGCGCCTGGGTGGCTCATCCTAGCAGACCCAAACGGGGATTGTCAGTCCCTAATAGATCTATTCACAATTATTTACGTTCACTCGCAAGTGATTAAGGTTCATGATTGAGGGACTTTCGGCAATAGCTACTTAAGCAATAATAATAACAGTCATAGCATACAAAAAGTTTGTGTTCAGGTTTTGTAGCATGTATCTCCCCACAAAAGATTTAAAGTTTAAGTGTGGGCTATGAACTCACCTTGTAGTACAGTAGTGGCAGTAGTATCGTTATTCAAACGATGAAGGAAACGGCTTCAACACACGACCTAAATAATATATGGCAAGTTTTAGTGATCTGATAGTCTAAGTTTGGTTTATCGCGAATCATAACGTTTAGGGTTTTCTTGATTTGATGATTAGTTCGTAACATTTAAAACATATGTGTTTAAATGTTTAAAGTTCAAAACTAAAGTTATATATATATATATATATATATATATATATATATATATATATATATATATATATATATATATATATATATATATATTTATATATATAACTCTTGAGTAAGTTTTCGTTTGTCGGGAGTATATAAGATCGATGAGGAAATCGTCGTTGATAAATCAAAGTTTGGTTAAGTTACGTTATATGTTTAACGTTTTGTTAAGCGGTTATGTCTATATATATATATATATATATATATATATATATATATATATATATATATATATATATATATATATATATATAATATATATTTATAGTTATAAAACTTCGTATATAGAATTATTAGAAAATGTGACATTAAATGTTAACTAGACATATTTGGTTCGAGTTTCGGGTTTTAAAATATTACCACAAGTATAAACTCAGAAAATATCCTTTAGGTTTTTATAAAGTTACACTTTTGACCCTAACGGCCAAAATGTTTGCACCGTTAGTCCTCGGTTATGTTTTGTTACAATTTTAGTCCAAAACATTTAATATTTACATTTTATACCCAAAAGTTTCTGAATTTACAATTTTCATCACAATATTATCAAAATGACAGTTTTTGCCGTAAGTTTCCAAACGTGGCAGTTTTAGTCCCTTCGGTTAGTACTTTTTGCAAAACAAGTCCAAAATTTATAAAAATCAAACTTCACTATTTTTATTTTATAACTAAGTTTAGAATGACTTTTGTAACTTATAGAAATAGCTTAATTTGGTCGAGAGCTTATTTTTAAGCTTGTGGGCTTTTAACGAGCTAGTATATAGCCCATTATGGGTTTACGATTCGATGGGTTTAGGGGGGAGTTGGGCTTGGTTACGGGCTCACAGTAGGGTTGTAAAAACATAAAAATTTAGCTTATATGATAAGCTTATACGATAAGCTTATAATTAGCTTAGTGGGCTTATTAGCCCAAATCGCTAATATTTAGTTTTGTGAAAACAGATTCTAGATCGATTACTATAGGTTTAGCAAGGTTCGAATTTAGTTTTTATAGGTCGAATGCAACACATGGTTTGTTAGTTTGGTAGCTCGACTTTTAGGTCGAACCATAAAAGGCAAGGGTTGTGTGTCGGGTTTGGAAAATATAAGTTCAAAGCTATCGTGACTTAGCTTATTTGGAACAGCTTTGAAAACTTGAAAATATTCTAAGTATTTTTATAGAATTCGAAAGTTGCCAAGGTGACATGTAAACGTGTGATGTTTGTAGTTTATTCGTTTATATAGAGTTCGAATATTGGTTGTTCTTGATAGTTAGCATGACATAAATATAGAGTGCCGAATAAAACTTAGGTGTTGTTAATGTAGTTTACGAAATATCGAGACCAAAAGAATTGTGACGTGCGAATGTAAACTAACTTATGAAATAGAAAAAGTGGGAAGGTGGCTTACTTCACCTCAAAAGGTGGGGCGTAATCACCAAGTCGACTGAGTTAGGCCGAAGGAAATGTTGTAGCTCGATTCTTGATCCTCCAAGGATGTAGGAACGAGTTTAGGGAATACTTGGCTTGATTTGAACGCTTCGATATTTAGGCTAAGCTAGTCGAATGTAGTAACTATGAAAAAGACTTAGAATTTATTTGAGTTGGATTTGCTTGTGTTGTTGAATTCCGATCGGTTTGAGGGCTATTTAAGGACCATGCATGGAGTGTTAAGATGGATCAAATGATGAATAATGATGGTGCATGATAAGAGTAGCAGGTGTGTCATTGAATTGTCAAGGTTTGAGTGTGGAAATTTAACCAAATTATGGTTGCTTGTGGTATCACTTGCCGCCGGTAAACACCAAAAGAAAGGTGACAAAAGAGGTTTTAATAGTTAGTTTTCTTGTGGCTTTGTTCGGTTATTTCACATTTTATACATGATCTATATTAAGTGTAGGATTCGGTTGCAAGTTTGTATATTCGATAGTAGCCTGAACGAATTCATTTGTTAGATATATTTTGTGTCGAGTTGGGTGTTACACGGGAGAATCAACTAGGCCAAAAATGTGGGATTTGGGTGGTGTTCATCACATGTCGAGTGAGTGGAACTGTGACAAATTTTAGGCAAATAAATGATCGAGTTAGGGTGAGATGTTGGTTTCCCTCGATTCTTAGCTAGGTCGAGTATTGGGTTGTGCAAAATTATTATATTGTTGTTAAGTTAAATTGCTCGTAGTTTAGGCAAAGTGTTCGATGGATGAGCAGCTAAACCGAATGTTTTAAAATCAAAACTTGGGCTTTAGTTTTGTTGTTGGGCTCGTTCGGTGGATTGGGCCAAGGAAGAAAAAATGAAATAATAAGGGTTCGTTTGGTGTGTTTATTTTGTAGAAATATTGGGTCGATGCCCATTGAGTTTAGCAGTCCGTTCGGTATTGGGTCGAGACCCAATATAGTTACTAAGTATTCGTGAAAATTTCCGTGAGTTCGGGAATATATTTGATCACGTTTGGTTAATTAACGAAACGTATAAACGTTAAGTATTAATCGTTAATGTTTTAAATAATTCGCGATTTTTAGACTATCAAGGCTCGTGTGTAAGCATCGTTTCAAGGTAAACGGTAATCACAAGTATCGTTGTGATTAAAATAGTATAGTATGCATAACAAAAAAATTTTTTTTACTAGTAGAAATGGTTATTAAATAACGCAATGATTTATTAATCATCTATTAGCATTTACTATTCATAGGGGAAAATTACGAGAGGTTACATAAATATAGAAACGATTTGATATACTTTCCCTAGAGTTGTAAGCCGACTAGGACTCCTTAGTTTATAAAAGGAGGTCCTAGGGCATAGAGTTAGATACGAGTCGTATTTACAGAATACATGATTCTTTGTAGAGTTTATAGCTTCAAGGTTTTGTAACCCTAATACTAAGAAGAGTATTCATATTATTCTTTAATAATATTGAGGCTGATTTGTTTGTTAAATTGTTTTGTTCTTGTATTTATTGTTACATCAAAGAATTCTTCTTAATATGAAAGTTTAGATCCCGCATAAAGTTTAATAAACTCAACACAGTTTTTACTCTAGTTGTGTTAGATTTATCTAGCATAGCTAAACCTTTAGAAGCGAGTAAATTGCAAAAATCGTCCTTGTGGTTTGGTCAAATTGCACATTTGGTACGTACTGTTCATTAAGTGCAAAAATGGTCCGGATTTGGCACTGTTTCATTCACTTTTGGTCCTTCGTCCTCCGAACCACAAGGACGAAACGTGCAATTTGGCCAAACCACACAGACGATTTTTGCAATGTGGAAGGACCAAAAGTGAATGAAACAGTGCCAAATCCGGACCATTTTTGCACTTAATGAACAGTACGGACCAAACGTGCAATTTGACCAAACCACAAGGACGATTTTTGCAATTTACTCTTTAGAAGCTAAGGGAATTCGATCAAGTGTTCAACTGGGATCAACAAGTGGTATCAGAGCGTGTGATCTAGAAGCTGTGATTAAGAAGAATCTGTTTTTACATACAAGATTTTGCTAGAAGAGATGGATCAAGATTTTGCACACATGGTGGCTGCATCAAAGGTACCTATGATCAAACCTAGAGAGTTTGAGATCTGGAGAATGAGAATTGAGAAATATTTCCAGATGATCGACTATTCTCTATGGGAGGTCATAGAGAATGGCAACACCTTACCAAAAACAACAACATCTGCAGAAGGTGTTGTGACTGTGGTGCCTATTACATCTACTGAAGACAAGGCTCAGAAAAGACTGGAAGTAAAAGTTAGAAGTACTTTACTGATGGGCATTCCCAATGAATATCAGTTGAAGTTCAACTCTATCAAGGATGCTAAGTCATTGCTGGAAGTTATAGAGAAGAGATTCGGTGGGAATGATGCCACAAAGAAGACAAAGAAGAATCTCTTAAAACAGCAGTATGAAAACTTCTCTGCTCCAAGTTCTGAGATGCTTGATCAGACCTTTGACAGGCTTCAAAAACTCGTGAGTCAATTAGAGCTTTTGATTGAAAAGCTTTCCCCAGAAGATGTTAACCAAAAGCTTTTGAGGAGTTTGTCACCAGAATGGAACACACATGCTGTTGTGTGGAGGAATAAAGATGATCTGGATACAACGAGCATGGATGATCTCTACAACAATCTCAAGGTGTATGAACCAAAAGTCAAAGGGATGTCTAGCTCCAGTACAAACACACAGAACATGGCTTTTGTGTCCTCCTCAAACAACAACTCTAGCAGTACAAATGAAGTAGTTAATACTGCTCATGGAGTTTCTACTGCTAGCACTCAAGTTAATGCTGCTAACCCTACGAACATTGATAACTTGAGTAATGCTGTTATTTGTGCATTCCTGGCTAGTCAACCTAATAGTCCTCAACTTCTACATGAGGACTTGCAACAAATTCATCCAGATGATATTGAAGAGATGGATTTGAGATGGCAGATAGCTATGTTGACTATGAGGGCAAGAAGGTTCTTGAAGAATACTGGAAGGAAGCTAACTGTCAATAGCAATGAAAAAATTGGTTTGATAAGTCAAAGGTGGAATGCTACAACTACCACAGGAAGGGACATTTTGCTAGAGAGTGCAGAGCTCCAAGGAACCAATACAATAGAAACAGGGAAAGCTCAAGAAGAACTGTGCCTGTGGAAACATCTAATTCTACAGCCTTGGTGTCATGTGATGGTATTGGTGGCTATGACTGCAGTGATCAGGCTGAAGAAGGACCTAACTATGCACTCATGGTTTACTCAACTTCATCTTCAAGTTCTGACTCAGAGGTATCTAATGATTCTGTTTGTTCTAAATCCTGCTTAGAAACTGTTGAAACTCTTAAAGCTTAAAATAATAAACTAATAGAAGATTTAAAGAAATCTGAGTTATGGGTTCTAGGTTATAAGACAGGTTTAGATTCTGTAGAAGAAAGGCTTGAATTTTATAAGAAGAATGAGTCTGATTACATAGAAAAGGTTAATGTTTTAAAAGGTGAATGTTGATCCTAGTTGAGCACTTGATCGAATCCTTTAGCTTGTAAAGGTTAAGTAATATTGAATAGATCCAATATAACTTATGTAGAAACTGTCTTTGATTGTATTAAAGTTTATGCGGAATCTAAACTTTAATCTTAAGAAGAATTTAACAATCAATATCAAACAAATCACTTCAATATTATTAATAATACGAATACTCTAAAGTATTAGGGTTTACAACCTTGAAGTTTTCTAAATAATCACGTATCTATCTCTATGCCCTAGGACCTCCTTTTGTAGACTAAGGAGTCATAGTCGGCTTACAATTGCTTGCTATACAAGATAAATCTTAAAAGAATCTTTTCTATATTTATCTAACCGACTATACATGTTTATCTCATAAGCAGTACTAACTATACACTCTAGTAGTTGTATCTCTAGCTCTTGAGCATAAACTCTTCAGCAGTAGTAAGTTTATACTAGCAGTACTAACTTTTCTTCTAGCAGCACTAAAAAGTTAGAGTATTTTTCTTTAAGTTCACCAGTAGTTGTAACTCTGAAAGCAGTTGTAACTCTGAATTGACAGTTGTAACTTGTTGTCTAGCAGTAGTAACCACTTAGTGTATTTTCTTGAACATCTTCAGCAACACTAGTAGTAGTAGAATACACAAGCAGTTGTAACCTTTAGTACTAGCAGCAACAACGACTTAGAGCAATTTCCATCAGTAATCTTAACCAAACAAGAAGCAGCAGCTCTAAAACCCAACGATCCTCCCCTAAACTTGCTGTTTTCTTCCAAAATCATCAGGATTCTTTCTAAGCTTGAACAAACACTAAGAGGATGCTTCCAAACAATTTATTATGTTTCTTGTCCTTGGGTCCTAGATACTTTTCCATCTTCTTGAGCAGTTGATATGCCATTTCATTATAAGGATACTGGAGTTGAAGTCTTCTCTTCCCATATAGCATCTGATGTACACTATCCTTCCGATATTGTAAGGGATAGTCCTTTTCTACAAGCATGTAGATTATTAGCCCATGTGCAGCCAAATAATGAACTCCACAACTCTGATAAATTTTCCATTCTAGAACTGTGTTGTGCCTTAGACTTCTCCATACTTCATCCTCATGATGTGATTCAAACATCACTTTCAAATAATCCCAGATGACTCTGTCATAGATTTGTTCTAGTCTATCGTAACCAAACTTTTCTTTGTATAGACTCCATAAAGTCACCATATCTTCTCTGTCAAAGCTATGAACCATTTGTAGAAAACTCACAAACCTCAAAGATGAACCATCATACTTCTTGATATCCCAATATGCCATCTTCCCATGTAATCCAGAAGTAAAATCAACAATTGGTTGTTTGACACTTAGAGGCTCTGCATCCATGGCTTCTCCTTCAGGTACTAATGCAAGTTTTGCGTGGTTTTGTAACCTTACAACAGGTTTTACCTCTCAGGGATCTCAAGAGGCTTACAACCCCACCAGGCAGTGTACCTGACCGATGTAGTATAGTGTAGTGGTAAGTACGGGGGATTGATCGTTCTCCACAGGGAATAGTGTTCGTTAGGTGTGAAAGGCTACTCTAATTAGGTCTAAGGGTTGAGGAAGATTCTTTTTTATGTTTTTATAATTTTATGAAAGCAAATAAAATCTCGGTTTTGAAGGAGTGGGCGGAATTAGTTGCTAGTCAACTAACCCAAATTACTACGAATGCAAATAAAATAAAATAACAAAAATGAAATGTGGTGAGAAACTTATGTGTAGAGAAATGTGTTTACTTAGATTTCCTTACTCCCTAACTATCTTTTACCGGTTAATTAGTGTGTATTAGTCGCGTGGATGACGGGTGTATTCCTTAATACCATTCGTGGGGTGGCGTACTTACTTCCCCAACTCTACAAGCTCCTACTTCACTCCTATGTCGAGCCGGCTAGGAAGCTCCTAACATGGGATCACTAGAATTCGCTTGTGCATTAAATACAACCATAAAAACCTTTAGTACGCATTTGGTTCATGTTTCTTAAGACGTTCAAGCAAGTTACCGAATAGGAAGTTAGCCAGTTTTCTTAAGCCTAACATAGATAAACAATCATCCAATACAACTAACAACACACTAACAACCAATAATCAATAGCTAAGTTTCATTAGATCTAAGCAAACACAAGATAAATTTAGCCTAACATGTTAAACAAAAGACAAGAATAAGATAGAATCAAACAACACATAGACATATTGAATGATTAATTGATAACTTATCTTTCAATGAAACATGGAAGATCTCAAGGCAAAAAGCCCTGAAAAAGTAGCTAAAATCGTCTTAGGGTTTTATCCCAAAATTCCACACACTAAGCTCTCCCTAATGACAAAAGATTAGAAAACTATATATAGATTTTTGGATCTGACGGCGTCACCTTATGGAGTGTGACGCCGTCACCTCGCCGCTTTTAGGGTTCCCGGATGACCATCTTGACGCCGTCCCTCTTTAGCTCTTCAAAAATCCATTCTGGCTTATCAAGGCTTGACGCCGTCTAACAATGAACGTGACGCCGTCCCCTTATGATTTAAGCCGTGACGCCCTCGATCAAGTTAAAGCGTGACGCCGTCAGAATTCACATGCTATTTTCACTGGCTTATCATGAGTAAATTTCACGTCCAACTTTTCTTGCCAAAGCATGACGCCGTCCAGAGTAAATTGTGACGCCGTCAAGAGTAACTTTTAGCCGATTTTTGAGACTTTGTCGTTTTCTTCACTTTAATGCTCCAAAAACGTCCAAAATGCCTCCTTTTCCAGATTTCTCCACAAAAGTACCTAAAATGACAAAAGGAACAATTTAGGGCAATATTTGATCAAATAAATACGATTTAGGGCTTAAATGACCCCTTAAAAGCGGTACACTTTTCGCCTCACCTTCAGGTACTAATGCAAGTTTTGTGTGAGCTTGCATCTTTTCTACATCATCATCAACTTGCTCACTCTGCTCTTGCTCTGCACTATGCTCAGATTTCCTATTTTTTTTACTGCTTTTCTTTTCTAATTTGTCTCCTACTCTTTTTGAACTTGAGCTTTCTTCTTTCCTTTCACTAGTGCCCTTCACCACTTCAGTATTCACAAAGCTTTCAATCTTTCTCTTGGAAATATTGTATAACTCTTTAATTCTGCTATCATCCAACTGTGATAACTTCTTTTGTTGCCAATTATCCATGTTCTTGAGATATGCACACATGAAAGATCTTCTTTGTGCTTTAGTGGGTGGCTTGTTTTTCTTTACTGCTAATCTTTGTGTTGCATAGAACTTTTTTCTTTCATCAATAAGTTCTTTCAACATCCTAGCTCTTTCATCAATTGAATACTGATCTTGCTCTTCTTGTTGAAGTTTCTGAGCAAGTTCCCAATCAGCATCAACTTGAGCTCTTTCTTCATCCCATGCAACAATCAATTTTGAATTTTTAGCATCCTTTTCAGCAGCAATTCTTCTATTTTCCAAAATTTTCCTATTCTCTTCTTCAAAATCAGCTGCTAACTTCTCTGCAACCTTAGCGTCAAGCTACATTTGCTTTTCTTTGGAAAGTGGTTTCTCCACAGGCTCTTCAATGAGTATTCCTTTGCCTTTGCCTTTGACCTGTGGAGTTGATTGTGTAGCTTGTGGTTTAGAAGATGGCTCCTTTATTACAATACCTTTGGTAATAGGTTTGGATGTCTTCTGTTCTGTTAGTACATGAGCTAATTCATCAGCAGTAGTAACTTCTGGTGTAGCAGCACTATCTTTTGCACTAGCAGCAGTAAGTTGCTCACTAGCAGCAGTAATATCTTGACCAGCAGCACTATCCACCTTAGCCACATAGCTATCAATCACTACTTCTTTCCCTTGATTATCAGCAACTACAAATTCCATTTCCTCACTTTCTGCTCCGGCGCCCTCAACATCCTTAGCCTCCCCTGAAGCTTTGCTTACATTCCCCCCTGTTTGGGAGCATCCTTATGAGCTTCAGAAGATCTAACCTTAAGTTTTGGAGTTCTTGATCTCTTGATGCCTTCTAAATATCTAACCCTTCTCTTCAAAGCCTTGATTTCACTACCTTGAGCTTTGATTATAACACCTTGAGAAGCAACTAGGTTTTGTAGATCAAGAACCTGTGCAGACAGTTTGGTACAAGTGTCCATCAATTCATTAAGAAGTTCAATTCTATCCTCACCACTTCGGCTTGTGTTACCTAACCCGAGAGGTGGATCTTTGGAAATGTTAAGCTCAGCCTCAACCCTAGGTTGAGTATCTGAACCCCCCATGGTTTCCATGTGACTGGGTCATTCACCTGAATCAGTTCCATGAGGACCTGACTCGTTAGAAGTTGTCATGGTTTGGGTCTTATTTATGTTACCACTGGTCTGTGCTGTTTCTAAGCTAGTCACAGTAGTGGCAGCCCTTACCAACATGTCACTCTTCTGCCCATCTACAAGGGCATGAATTTGTACTTCCCCATTATTAGTTTTGACCTTAGCAGATGACCAAAACTGTATAGTGTTGGAAATATACATAGTAAGTTTTACTGTTAAAGCAAACTTGATATAACTTGCATTAAGAAAATCAATGATTTCAGTAAAATCTACAGACTCATTGGACTTTTCTAAAAATGCAATGTTATTGTGTGGTTCGGTAAAAGTTAGGTGCGACATGGTGATTTGATTTGGGAGTTTTTCGATTTGACGATAAAAACTTAATTAGGGCTTGGATGAGAGTGAAGTATGTGCGGATGAAATAGATTTTGTGACGCAATTGAGGATTTATACACTTTAAGTAAAAAATTACACAATCATACCCTGCACTTTCAACCCGAGCAGTAGAAACCTAGCAACACTAAGTTAGACTTAGCAGCACTAAGTTTATGCTTAGCAGCACTAACTTTTAACAAAAACAATTTGCCCAGCAGTACTTTCCCAATATCTTTAAAAAATAATAATGCACTCAATATTTTGAAGGGATTAAGTGTAAAGAAAGACACTTAATCTTGTTTGGTTGCATTTAACCTCTAGTTTTGTGAGAACCATTAATATCAGTATAAATACTGCCTGTGATCAGATAAACTCATTCAAAGAGCCTTCTTGACAGGGTTTCCAGCTCGTGGTAGGTGTTACCTCCAACACAAATGTGTTAGATTCACTTTTGGTCGCTGTTCTCAATACCAGATGTCCTTAGACTAACTCATTATACTAATGAAAGTATAAAATGGTAAAGAGTGAGTTAGTGCAGTTACAATCTGACTAACTATGCCATCAATTCACGTTCAAAATAGATTGATTTCAAGAAAAGACTTTAAAGAAGTTCCTAACTCAGGTGTAAACTGTAACAACCGTGATTTTAGCATGTTAGTTTTACTAATAGTCTCAACCTATCTACCTTTTATTTGGTGTGTATTATGTGTTTATGTGTGATATATGTGTGGTAAGTACGTGTGTTGGCACTAAATCCCTTGGTGTGAGGTTGTTATTATGATTTGAGAAGTATTGATTTTGGAATAAGTTCATTTTGATCACCTTGGTGGTGTAGAAATGACTTGTGTAGTTTGGTGTTTTGTGGTTTTGCGTAACAAGTCTTCGTTCAAGTATTTAAGCGTTAGTAAGTTACGTGGAGGTTGTTTTTATGAGTTATACTTTCAGAGAGTGTGAAATTCTATTTTTGAAAACTTTGTTTTGAAAATGATATTTTTCCGGGTTGTCGTAAAAACGAAAGTTTATCGCGTAAGGTGTTGAGTTCGGTATAGGGTTTTTATAAAATATCAAGAGTACAAGATTTTAAGTGTAATAATTAAATTTAATAAAAAAAATATATATATATATATATTATATATATATATATATATATATATATATATATATATATATATATATATATATATATATATATATATATATATATAGTTAAAAGGGGGGGCGGCTGATTGTAGGGATTTAGGGGGATTAGGAAACCAAATTTTAATCAAAATACACTTACCTAATTAAGGGTGGTCTAGAATAATCCATAGGTTAATATAAATACAAAACCAATATCCCCTCATTTCTCCTTGTTGGAAATCGGCCAAGACCAAGAAGAGGAGGAGAGAAAAATTTTAGGGTTTTATCTTTGAAGGCTAAAGATCAAGATCAAGGTATAAATTTTAATGTTTATGCTTAATTAATTATAAAAATTCATGTAACAATAATATAATGGATTAGGGTTTATGTTAACTTCTGTAAATTAATGTTACAAAACATGTTGGGGTCATTAATTAGTAATATTATGATGATTGGTGAAGAAGTTAGGGTTTAAAACTTGTTAATTAATGAGTTAAGTTTCTGACAGAATTATAAGGCTGTAGAGATTCGATGATATTTAATAGATGGAGATGAGTTAGATCACGAATTTTATGTCTAAATTGTATTTCAGAGAAAGAGCTTTCCAAAAAGTCCAGCCACGAGTGTTTTCGAGGTCCGGAGGCCAGAAAATTGATATTTGCAAGTAAAGGTGTCAAAACAGTTAAACCGGGACAGATTTAGGTTAAAAGTATTGAGGTTAAAAGTGGTTTTAAAAGTGTTATTAGGGTTAGTCCTTTTGAGGGAATTGAGTTCTATATTATCTTTGACTTCCACGGGAAAATTAGATGATAATAAGTTGTGCAAGTATGTCTATGAGGTCAAAACTTTTTGGTGTGTGTTCAGATCCGAATCTGGATAGTTGTCATATTTGATTTTTCATTGAGTACTTGTGTCTATTTTTAGTGCATGGCCTTATGGGAGAAGCTTGTATACTTATGAAGGACCATGGTGAAATTTTGGTGTGAGTTTTGGAGAGTTTTTGGTCGTGATTTTATGTGGGTGAAAGTACTCTAAAATTCTGCGTTTTCTGAAAAAGTTTATTCAAGGGATTTAGTGAGTATAAGTGTTGGGTAATGGTTAGTATGGAGTCTAGGTGATCCGTGGTGGGTTATATGAACCTTAGACATCCATCATATGAGTATGTTACAAGGAATATAGCATTTAGCTTGGTCGCGTGTAATGTGATCTTATTTTATTGTATAGATTATTGAATTGATAATTTTGAAGCTGCAAGGTTGAGGTGAGTTCATAGTCCCATTTTTACTTTGTTTTAAACTTGGGATGGGAATGATGCTTGTGTAAATTATGATTTTTAAGTTACTGTGATTATGTGTCTAATAAATGCATGGACATGTAAGTGGTTATCATGTTTATGCTACATGTTATGATATTGTGGTGTAATGTGATTCTTGGATCAGTGGGCACGTTTCGTCCCAATTTATGCTTGATGTGGTATTTGGATCGGTGGGCACGTTCCGTCCCAAATTATTGGTGGATATTGAATTTGGATCGGTGGGCACGTTCCGTCCCGTTAGTTGGTTATGGTGATTGCATGTTAGCTTATAGGGTAACTATACTTGTTGTCCTGCTATGTTTTATAATCACAGCGAACTGGTTGTTTTGAGTGATATTTTGTGTCTTAAACCTATGAATCTCACCAACATTATGTTGACGTTTTTAAGCATCATTTTCAGGGGAGCATTCTAAGGCTAAGGTAGAAGGGAGCGACTAGACGAGACTTAGTTTCATTTGAGAGTGAATTATCTTTATGTTTATTTTGAATAAGTCGGATTTTGACTATGATACTTTATTGTTATTTGACTAGTACTTTATGGTTTTATGAGGATACCTTTGGAGTTTGGTTTTGGTTATTTTATTTTGGGGTATCGTTACGACACTTTGAGTCTGTACTTTGCTCTACTTATTTGCATGTAGTAATTCTCTATTCAGACACCATGTGTTGTGATGATATCCATGATGTTGCACTCACGTTTCCGCCTTGGCGAGGTGTGACAGATTGGTATCAGAGCCTTGGTTATAGAGAAGTAGGTGGTTGAACCTAGACTATAACCTAGGAGTCTCTCATATAGTTGCATTTAGGGCTTATGTATAAGTATGATATTTTATATGTCTATTTTTCTTGAGTTTATGAGAAGTTTTGTCGAGTTTTGGACGCCGATTGAACCCCATACTTAGTATTATATACGTCACTCTTAGCATGACACCTCTCGCGCGTAGCAAGTTTCGTTGGGCAATTGTTGTCGCTACTGGTTGCAAGAGGATCGGTAGCTTAAGACGGGCTAACATGAGGATTTTAGTTCCTGCTAGCATGTGGCCATGTCTGATCGAGGAAAAGATGACCTTAGTGAACGTGGGTGGAACGGAGATAGAAATCTACGAGAAGGAGGTAACCAATAAAGACGGCTATACATTTAGGTACCCTGGAAAGTGTCCCAAATTCCTAGAAGATGGAAGAGCAGTTTGGGCTGAGCCTCGTGAATTGTATGGGTTTGTGGACCATATAGGGGAGGAAGAAAGGAATCTCGATAGTGGTTTTGCTAGTCGTCCATTACCACAGCCCGAGGGAAACCGGAATGGATGGATAAGTGAAGAGGAAGAGTACGAAGTGGATTCAGATCTAGAGTCTACGGCAAGTAGTTGATTTAATCCGAGTTGAATGAGAGGGGCAAACGTTAGGGTGGAGCTCGAGCCGTGTGCGATTCTATTTGGCTTAGTGTCATGTTTTGGGATGTCTTTTGTTGACTATTGATATTTACTATTGTGCTGGATCGCGAGTTCCTTTGAATTTTGGGATTTTACCCAAGTAATTTATAATAAGGCTTGAGCGAGTTTGAACATTTTATGTGTGTGATACGTGATTGATGGGTGTATTATGTGATGTTAATTTTTGAGTTTGTGTATCTATTATTGTGAGGTGTTATTATTGTTAGGCGTAGTATTGGAAGCGAGTACACATGTGAAAGGATACATCTATAATTATGGGTGGCCAACATAATTATACATGCATCACGACACATGTGGACTTATGGCCAATGCTACGTTGAGCAATGATGACATGCTTACATGTAGTAGGATTAAGTTTAACTTTGATATTTGTGTTAATTATCCCATTCGATGGGGTGTACTTTGTGTTAAGTATGAATGTGTACTAGTGAGCTTAGGTCTACTATTGTGATTGAGATAGCTAGCGGTAGGGAAGTAGAGGTTGACAAGGTTATTCGTGGGTGTACTATAGTGTTAGAGGGTATTCCGTTCATGATTGATTTGATACCTTTTGGACACGGGAGTTTTGATGTGGTAATAGGAATGAGCTGGTTGTCTAAACATAAGGCCGAGGTTGTATGCCATGAGAAGGTAGTTCGTATACCTTTAGAGAATGGAGTTATACTTCGAATACAAGGAGAATGCTTAGGGACTGATTTGAAATTCCTTAAGAATGCAAAAGCCAAAGAACTTAAAATAGAGGAGATTCCTGTAGTGTGTGAATTTCCTGGCGTTTTCCCTGAAGACTTGTCTGGGTTGCCTCCAATCCTTCAAGTTGAATTCCGTATCGAGTTGATTCCTGGAGCGGCACCTGTGGCGAAATCCCCATATCGTTTAGCACCCTCTGAGATGAAAGAGTTATCCGAGCAGTTGCAAGAACTTCAGGATAAGGGGTTTATCCGACCTAGTCACTCTCCGTGGGGAGCACCTGTGTTATTTGTTAAGAAGAAGGATGGTTCGTTCCGGATGTGTATTGACTATCGGGAATTGAACAAGTTAACTGTTAAGAATCGGTATCCTCTTCCTAGAATCGATGATCTCTTTGACCAACTTCAAGGTTCTCGATTTTTCTCAAAGATAGATCTGCGTTCTGGGTACCATCAACTGAGAGTGTATGAGGAGGATATTCCAAAGACTGCTTTTAGGACTCGTTATGGACACTTTGAGTTCACGGTTATGCCATTTGGGTTGACAAATGCACCTGAGGTATTCATGGATTTGATGAATCGCGTTTGCAAGCCTTACAAGGATAAATTTGTGATTTTGTTCATAGATGACATTCTAATCTACTCTAAGACGAAGGAGGAGCATGGAGAGCATCTAAAGTTGATCCTTGGATTATTGGAGAAGGAGAAGTTGTACGCTTAGTTTTCAAAATGCGAGTTTTGGCTTAGAGAGGTACATTTTCTTGGTCATGTAGTTAATAGTGAAGGTATACATGTAGACCATGGAAAGGTCGAAGCGGTTAAGAATTGGAAGGCTCCTACGACGCCGTCAGAGATACGTTCCTTTTTAGGATTGGGAGGGTATTATAGACGATTTATCAAAAAATTTTCGAAGATTGCCAAACCCCTCACATTGTTGACCCAGAAGAATAAGAAGTATGTTTGGGGAGAAGAACAGGAGGTGGCTTTTCAGTCACTAAAGGATAGCTTGTGTAATGCACCTATTCTGACGTTACCTGATGGGCCAAATGATTTTGTTGTGTATTGTGATGCGTCGAATCAAGGATTTGGGTATGTGCTAATGCAGAGGGGTAAGGTGATAGCTTATGCATCCCGACAACTCAAGATTCATGAGAAGAATTATACAACTCATGATCTAGAGCTTGGTGCGGTAGTATTTGCTCTTAAGAATTGGAGACATTATTTGTATGGCACAAGGAGTGTTGTTTATACAGATCATAAGAGTCTTCAGCATATCTTCAGCCAAAAGGAGTTGAATATGTGACAAAGAAGATGGATTGAATTGTTCAGAGATTATGATTGTGAGATTCGCTATCATCCTGGAAAGGCGAATGTGGTAGCTGATGCTTTAAGTAGAAAGGAACAGATTAAGCCTAAGCGTATGCGAGCAATGTGCATGACGTTGCCGTCGGGAATTAAGAGTAAGATATTGGCAGCACAAGAGGAAGCTCTTAAGGATGAGAATGCGACCGCTGAGATGCTGTGTGGGTTGGATCAACAAATGGAGAAAAAGGAGGATGGTGGACTGTATTTCTTAGATAGAATATGGGTTCCAATGGTAGGAGGGGTAAGGACGTTGATCATGGATGAGGCTCATAAGATGAGATACTCGATTCATCCCGGATCGGACAAGATGTATTATGATCTTAGAGATGCTTATTGGTGGCCAAGAATGAAGAGGGAAATAGCTGAATATGTTAGCCAATGCTTGACTTGTTTGAAAGTTAAGGCCGAACATCAGAAACCCTCTGGGTTGTTACAGCAGCCGCCGATTCCTGATTGGAAATGGAAGAATATAACGATGGATTTTATTATTAAGTTGCCTCGGACAAGTAATGGACATGACACGATATGGGTCATAGTGGATAGGCTGACAAAGTCTGCACATTTTCTGGACATTCGTTAGGATTATAAGATGGAGAAGCTGGCAAGAATCTATATTAATGAGATTGTGGTGAGACATGGTGTGCCTATGTCGATTATCTCTGATCGCGATAGTAGGTTTACCTCGCGGTTCTGGCAATCGTTGCAAAGGGCGTTGGATACACGATTGGATATGATTACTGCTTATCATCCGCAGATGGATGGGCAAAGTGAGCGAACGATTTAGACTTTGGAAGATTTACTTAGGGCATGTGCAATTGATTTTGGAGGAAGCTGGGATACTCATCTACCTTTGGCGGAGTTTTCCTATAATAATAGCTATCATTCCAGTATTAGGTGTGCACCATTTGAAATGTTATATGGGAGAAAGTGTAGATCGCCTGTTCTTTGGGCAGAGGTTGGGACAAGCCAACTAATTGGTCCTGAACTAGTGCAAGAGACTACGGATAAGGTGTTTCAGATTAAGGAAAGACTTAAGGCAGCGAGAGATCGCCAGAAGAGTTATGCGGATAATCGCCGTAAGCCTTTAGAGTTTAGTGTTGGTGATCTTGTGATGCTGAAAGTGTCTCCTTGGAAAGGTATTGTGCGTTTCGGTAAGAAAGGCAAATTAGCACCAAGATATGTAGGGCCGTTCGAGATTACGGAAAGGATTGGACTTGTGGCATATCGGTTGAAATTGCCCGAAGAGTTAAGTAGTGTGCATGATACGTTTCACGTATCTAATCTGAAGAAATGTTTGGCGGTTGCTAGTCTGCATGTGCCATTAGAGGAGATTAAGATTGATAAGACCCTTCATTTTGTTGAGGAACCTGTTGAGATTATGGACCGAGAGGTCAAGAGTATGAATCGTGGTAAGATACCGTTGGTAAAGGTACGTTGGAATTCCAAGCGTAGTACTGAGTTTACTTGGGAACGTGAGGATCAGATGAGGTCCAAGTACCCGAAGTTATTTGCTAATAAGATGGATGAGACGAGCTATTAAATCTCGGGACGCGATTTCCCTAAGTGGGGGATGATGTAACAACCGTGATTTTAGCAGGTTAGTTTGACTAATAGTCTCAACCTATCTAACTTTTGTTTGGTGTGTATTATGTGTTTATGTGTGATATATGTGTAATAAGTACGTGTGTTGGCACTAAATCCCTTGGTGTGAGGTTGTTATTATGATTTGAGTAGTATTGATTTTGGGGTAAGTTCATTTTGATCACCTTGGTGGTGTAGAAATGACTTGTGTAGTTTGGTGTTTTGTGGTTTTGCGTAACAAGTCTCCGTTCAAGTATTTAAGCGTTAGTAAGTTACGTTGAGGTTGTTTTTATGAGTTATATTTTCAGAGAGTGTGAAATTCTATTTTTGGAAACTTTGTTTTGAAAATGATATTTTTCTGGGTTGTCGTAAAAACGAAAGTTTATCGCGTAAGGTGTTGAGTTCGGTATAGGGTTTTTATAAAATATCAAAAGTACAAGATTTTAAGTGTAATAATTAAATTTAATAATAAAAAAAATATATTAAAAGTGGGGGGGGGGGCGGCCGATTGTAGGGATTTAGGGGGATTAGAAAACCAAATTTTAATCAAAATACACTTACCTAATTAAGGGTGGTCTAGAATAATCCATAGGTTAGTATAAATATAAAACCAATATCCCCTCATTCCTCCTTGTTGGAAATCGGCCAAGACCAAGAAGAGGAGGAGAGAAAATTTTTAGGGTTTTATCTTTGAAGGCTAAAGATCAAGATCAAGGTATAAATTTTAATGTTTATGCTTAATTAATTATTAAAATTCATGTAACAATAATATGATGGATTAGGGTTTATTTTAACTTCTGTAGATTAATGTTATAAAACATGTTGGGGTCATTAATTAGTAATATTATGATGATTAGTGAAGAAGTTAGAGTTTAAAACTTGTTAATTAATGAGTTAAGTTTCTGACAGAATTATAAGGCTATAGAGATTCGATGATATTTAATAGATGGAGATGAGTTAGATCTCGAATTTTATGTCTAAATTGTATTTCAGAGAAAGAGCTTTCCAAAAAGTCCAGCCACGAGTGTTTTCGAGGTCCGGAGGTCAGTCAAACGATTTTTGCAAGTAAAGGTGTTAAAATAGTTAAACCAAGACAGATTTAGGTTAAAAATATTGAGGTTAACTGTTGTTTTAAAAGTGTTATTAGGGTTATCCCTTCTTTGGGAATTGAGTTCTATATTATCTTTTACTTCCACGTGAAAATTAGACGATAATAAGTTGTGAAAGTATGTCTATGAGGTCAAAACTTTTTGGTGTGCGTTTAGATCCGAATCTGGATAGTTGTCATGTTTGATTTTTCATTGAGTACTTGTGTGTATTTTTAGTGCATGGCCTTCTAGGAGAAGCTTATATGCTTATGAAGGACCCTGGTGAAATTTTGGTGTGAGTTGTGGAGAGTTTTTGGTCGTGATTTTATGTGGGTGAAAATACTCTAAAATTCTGCGTTTTCTGAAAAAGTTTATTCAAGGGATTTAGTGAGTATAAGTGTTGGGTAATGGTTAGTATGGAGTCTAGGTGATCCGTGGTTGGTTATATGAACCTTAGACATCCATCATATGAGTGTGTTACATGGACTAAAGCTTTTAGCTTGGTCGCGTGTAATGTGATCTTATTTTGTTGTATAGATTAGTGAATTGATAATTTGGAAGCTGCAAGGTTGAGGTGAGTTCATAGTCCCATTTTTACTTTGTTTTAAACTTGGGATGGGAATGATGCTTGTGTAAATTATGATTTTTAAGTTACTGTGATTATGTGTCTAATAAATGCATGGACGTGTAAGTGGTTATCATGTTTCTGCTACATGTTATGATATTGTGGTGTAATGTGATTCTTGGATCGGTGGGCACGTTCCGTCCCAATTTATGCATGATGCGGTATTTGGATCGGTGGGCACGTTCCGTCCTAAATTATTGGTGGATATTGAATTTGGATCGGTGGGCACGTTCCGTCCCGTTAGTTGGTTATGGTGATTGCATGTTAGCTTATATGGTAACTATACTTGTTGTCCTGCTATGTTTTATAATCACACCGAACTGGTTGTTTTGAGTGATATTGTGTGTCTTAAACCTATGAATCTCACCAACATTATGTTGATGTTTTTAAGCATCATTTTCAGGTGAGCATTCTAATGCTAAGTTAGAAGGGAGCGACTAGACGAGACTTAGTTGCATTTGAGAGTGAATTATCTTTATGTTTATTTTAAATAAGTCGGATTTTGACTATGATACTTTATTGTCATTTGACTAGTACTTTATGGTTTTATGAGGATACCTTTGGAGTTTGGTTTTGGTTATTTTATTTTGGGGTATCGTTACGACACTTTGAGTCTGTACTTTGCTCTACTTATTTGAATGTAGTAATTCTCTATTCAGACACCATGTGTTGTGATGATATCCATGATGTTGCACTCGCGTTTCCGCCTTGGCGAGGTGTGACATAAACCTTTGTCAAGACCAATCATTAATCAGATGCACCACAACAAACAAATTACCACATTGCTTCCCACACACTATCAACTCCAATCATATTGCTTGCTTAACCTGCAAATGTTAGTCCAAAATCAAGAAAAACACAAGCAATAACATTTTACACAATCTAATTATACTCAGTAGTTGTTCAGAGAAACTAGCAGTTCTAACTATAACTAGCAGTTCTAAGTATAATTAGCAGTATTAACACAGCAGTTTTAAGTATAATAGCAACACTAAGTATAATTAGCAGCAGAAACAATTTATTGAACTAATAACTGTACTAATCCTTTTAAAACTTTACAAAACAACAAAGAGATAAGAATTTTCAAAGATTAATCATGCCAATACTGACAACCAAAAATTGAAATCTACCCACATCAAAAGCTTTTGTGAGCAAATCTGCATTGTTATCAGTATGAATTTTAACAATTTGAATTAACTTCTTTTCATAACAATCTCTTATAAAATGATGTCTTATCTCAATATGTTTTGTTTTTGAGTGATAAACAGGATTTTTAATAATGCACATAGTACTGCTATTATCAACATATATTTTAGTATGCATAAAATTGTACCCATAATCCAGCAATTGATTCTGAATCCAGAGCACTTGTCCATATCAACTTGAAGCAGCCACATACTCAGCTTCAGTTGTGGAATTTGCAACCATAGTTTGTTTCTTGCCCTGCCATGAAATCAACATGCACCCCAAAAACTGACAACCTCTTATTGTTGATTTTCTATCCAAGCTAGCTCCAGCATAGTCACTATGAATGTATGCTACCAAGTCAAAAGGTGAATCTTTTGGATACCAAAGGCCTAATTTGGGTTGTGTAACACCCCCAATTTCATGATACGCATCGGAATTCAAACTGGGTGTTACTCGACGGCACAACAGTCATAATAATAGAAAACGATCTCTAACTGAGTCGTTTTAAAAGGAATTATCATTCAAATTATTATAATATATCAGAGTTTACAAAATGAGGTCCCAGATGGTTCCATGTTTACAAAATACATCAAATGAGTTTTCGAATGATAATAAAATTTATAGCCCTCTTGAGTATCCGTGCTCCTCCGTACCAGCCTCGATCATTATGAACCTAAGATAAACATGCTAAAGTGTCAACACAAAGGTTGGTGAGTTCATAGAGTTTGTGGAATAAATGAGAAAACCTTGGAAAAATAATCGTGACAAGTATAGGTAAATACTAAATGTAGATTTATAGGATTCCAAGTGTATGACTATTGTACTAACTACAATATCACATGTAGGTAGCGTTTCCATTGCTCTTAGTTCTTGACATCGAAACTTTAAGTTTATGTTTCTGACTGGTTCACAATTTGTACCAAGTACATGAAATCGTTATTGGACCAAGTCATGTTTGTTCTGTACGGCTGCCCATGAATTTGATACTTGGGTCCGCAATGAGTTCTGCACGGCTGCCCAAGTATTTGATACTTAGGTCCGCAATGAGTTTTGTATGGCTGCCCAAGTATTTGATACTTGGGTCCGCAATGAGTTATGTACGGCTGCCCAAGTATTTGATACTTGGGTCCGCAATGTGTTCTATGTATGGGTTACGTTGTTATACACCCAAATCGTTGAACATTGTTTGTTACCTCGAACATTGTTTATTATTGCACTATCATTATGAAAACCAAAATGTAAATCTCATACTAATAGAATTGGAATAACTGTTGCAATCATAGCCTAGTAGGTAATCTGTTGTTTATACCAAGTGTTCTCAAATGTTTGTTGCGTTTGTTTGCTCTAACTGAGTCAACTTAATGGATACATTAATCCTGATAGATCTAACCATAATATTCATGTTCACTACGCATAGTGCTTAATGGTCCATGATATAGAAACTCTAAGTATGGCAATAATGTTATCTAGCATAAATAAACATTCAGTTCAGATAAATGTGTAGTTGCAAATAATAGTGATTATCAAAAACATAGTTAAGCATGTATCTCCCCCAACGAGTTTAATAAATAGTAAAGTAAAACTGGGGCTACAAACTCACCGTGAGTTGGATGATGTTAAGGATATAATGAAATCGCTGGATAAGCCGGGAAAATCTCTACGAGCAACCTAGAAATATGATATCGTGTCTTAGATTCTAAAACAACGAAGTGAATATTTAAACATGCCATATATAGTTTATATATCTCGTACTACTGTTCAGGCCATCATAATCCAGAGGTCATGCAGTAAACGTTCGAGGAGCTAGGACACTTTAATTTGTAAATCCAGCAACTCGTCGATACGTTCACCCAAATGAAACCCCTCACATGAAGCTCCCTACTAACATAGTATTTATATGTGAAACATATATTTTGCTTACTTGATTATATGACATATTAAGAGTTTATAAATACAAAAAATAAACTAACAAAGGTTATAAGTATTTAAATAATTTAGAGTCTTATAATTACTTACCATTGTTTAGAATGCTTGAGTATTACAGAAAAAGGGAATATAAGCGGAGCTTCGACGTAGAATTTGTAATCTTCGTAAACCCGAGGCTACTTGAAGATTATAACATCGCCTTCTTGAAAACCCGAAGCTATTTGAAGATAATAACAAAGTCTTTTTGGAGACTTGAAGTTATTTGAAGATTATAACGACTCTTTCTTGAAAACTCGGAGAAAATAAGATCAAATGCTAGCTTTTCTCAAGAACACATGAACTTTCTTACAAAATATAAGAGAAGTGCCTTTGGTTTTAGGTCTTTGAAGATATAAGAAGGTGTGGTGCAAGGATTTATGAAGTTTTTAGCTTGGTATTTATAGGAAAAATTTAGGAGTTAACTATATATTAGGTTAATATTTAACCATGGTTAAGTTTACACTTGTGAACATCCTCGAGATCAATGTTCAAGATCAAGACACATGCCCTTGGTTCCTTCCTTTATAAGCTTCATGAGGCTTTCATGAGAAGCTTGATAATTTTCTTGCATTATCTTGCTTTTACGGTGTCAGTTTTGTCCTGGTAATTGCTAACTGTAAGTTGTTAAGTCACGAAACGTAAAACCGGGTATCGTAAAAATATGAAACTTGTAGGAATGATTTAACTTATCATTATGCTCCATGATAAAATATAAAATGAGTGGTAAGGTCCATCGGGTTGCTTAAACGCTGTTAAAACTAGAAACGCGGGTCTAAAACGCATAAAACGTAAAACGTAAGAAAGTTGCGTAAAACTGAGAGAAGTAAAATGTAATTTTTCTAATATGATGATAATGAATTAAAATGGCCTATAATGTCTAGACTGGGCTCAGTCTAGTGTCGGTTGGTGTTAAATGTCCTTTAGACATAAAACCGTAAGTGTTAAAAATCAAGGAATGTTTTTTGGTCAAAGGAGGAGGAAAAATATGTTGAATTTTCCAAAAATGTGAAAGCTTCTAAACTTCTTAGAAAATATGGTGCAGGTATAGGCTAAGGTTGCGGATGAGTAAAAGTGCTTAAAACGCAAGTTTAGTTTTGTAAGACACAAGGTCTATTTGGTAACATTTTAACTTAATTATCAAAACTTCCCTAATTGATTGTGATTGTACTAAAAATTAATCTGATGCGAGGAAAATTGTCGCAGTTGGTTTTCGTTATGCTCAGGATATTTAAATGGCGTTTAAACCAAACGTATAGTTTCTTAATAACTTTTGCGAAAATGACCCGACGAGCGTCAAACTTTCACTTTATCATGGAATTAATTTAACTTACGAGAATGTGGAATAAAAATTTTGGGAGTGAATAGTGAAAGTGAATAGTAAAATGAATAGTAAATTTTTGGGAATAGAAATAAACCTGAAAATGCGAATTTTTTCAGGTTGACCTTTCAAGTATTTAATAATTCTCTTCACAGCATTAAGATGTGAAACTTTGGTGTGACTTGATATCTTGCATAGGCACACACTAAAAACGTAATGTCTAGTCTTGAAGCTGTAAGATACATCAATGAGCCAATCATTGATCAATATAAATGAACATCAACTTCTTCACCATATTCATCTTTGAGCAGGGGCTTGGATGTTTCCATAGTTGTCTTTGAAGGCTTCACATCAGTAAACCCAAACTTCTTCAAAATTTCAGCCACATATTTATCTTGACTGATAAATATGCCATCCTCCTTTTGCTTAACTTGGAACCCTAAGAAGAATGTAAGTTCACCCATTGAACTCATCTGAAATCTTTCATGCATAAGCTTTTCAAATTCAACGCATAAAGCCTTGTTTGATGATCCAAAGATGATATCATCAACATAGACTTGAACTAACAAGATATCATCTTTGTGCCTTTTGATAAACAAAGTTCTATCAATCTTCCCTCTACTAAAACCATTGTCCAACAAGTATGTTGACAATGTGTCATACCAAGCTCTGGGAGCTTGTTGTAAACCATATAGTGCTATCTCCACCTTGTAAACCTTGTCAGGAAAATTGGGATCTTTAAAATTAGGTGGTTATGAGACATAAACTTCTTCTTCAATAGTCCTATACAGAAAAACACTTTTCACATCCATTTGATACACTACAAAGTCTTTGTATGTAGCATAAGCCAAGAATAATATGATAGCTTCAATTCTTGCAACTGGAGCAAATACTTCATCATAATCAATACCTTCTTCATAAGTGTATCCTTGAGCTACCAACCTTGCCTTATTTCTAATCACAATGCATCTTTCATTCTTTTTGCATCTAAAAACCCACTTAGTACCAACTGCCCTCTTCCCATTAGGCAAATCTACTAGTGTCCAAACTTCTTGAAGCTTAAATTATAGAAGCTCTCCTTGCATAGCTTCCACCCAGCTTGGATCTTGTAATTCTTTATGAGCATTCTTGGGTTCTATTTGTGATAGAAAACAAGCAAACACACAGTTTTGAAAGTCTTTGTGATTGTTTCTTTGATGAAGGGATCTAGCAAAGAAACCTTGTTCCTTCAAATCTTTTATCATTTTTCTTGTTTGAAGAGCAGATTTTGGCTCTCCAATGATTTGTTCCTTAGGATGATTCTTGTGAACTCATGTAGTTGGAATAGGACTGACAGGTACCACATCTTCCATATTGCTTAAATCAGCCTCGGCACCAAGTACATCATCATTAGTATCAGGATAGATTTCTTCCAATTCAGGCATGTCTGGATCATCTGGATAGTCATCGTCATCAAAATATATGCCTTCCTTGTCAGCAACATTAACACTTGACTTAGCAATATTAACATAATTAGTACTGCTAGTGTTAATTTCTTCATTGGCAGCATTAACACTTGACTTAGCAGTATTAACAGAGTTAGTACTGCTAGTGTTAATATTTGATACATTATCCTTTTCTTTATCATCAGTCTGCTTTTCTTCATTAATCACTTTATCAAAATTAGAAAATATTACACCATCTTCTTTATCGTATTTTGGATTTTTAGCAAAATCATCTTCTTGTGAACTCTTTGACTCTTGGGTTGGGAAGGGTGGATCAGCAGTCAAAATAGGCAGCAAAATATAATGTTTGTCAGGTCTTGTCTCCTTATCAGCTTGACCTGCATCATTACTTGCTTTTGTACCTGCAAAATTGTTAGACTCTATACCTGCAACACTTGGCTCATAATTCATAGTCTTGGTTAGTGAATCAATATCAAAAATTCAGTTTGGTCCATTCCCTACAACATTAGGTGTACTCTCACTAAACCTAACATTTAAGTTCTCTTCCACTTTCCTGGTCCTACTATTGAACACTCTAAAAGCTTTGCTATTCATTGAGTATCCAACAAAGAATCCTTCATCAGCCTTGCCATCAAACTTGCCTAAGTGATCTATGATATTCATGATAGTAACAGGACACCCAAATGGTCTTAATAAATCTAGCAATGGTTTTATACCATGTAAAAGTTCATAAGGGGTCTTGTTATGAGGCTTAACTACTTTACTTCTATTCTGCACATAGCAAGCAGTATTAACTGCTTCAGCCCAAAAAGTAGTAGGTAATTTAGAATCAGCTAACATTGTTCTAGCAGCCTCAATAAGTGTCCTATTCCTCCTCTCAGCAACTCCATTTTGTTGAGGAGTTCTAGCTACACTATACTGTCTCTCAATACCTTTCATCTCACAAAAATGGTTCATATCTCTATTCTTGAACTCAGTTCCATTGTTACATCTTATCACTTTAACTTTATGGTTAACTATGTTTTCTACCTTGGTTATGAAAGCCTTAAGAATGCTACTGGTTTCATCCTTAGTTGCTAAAAAGAAAACCCAAGTAAACCTACTATAGTCATCTGTGACAACTAGGCAATACATCTTTTTCATTAAACTTTTTACAAATGTTGGTCCAAATAAATCCATGTGCAACATATGTAAAGACTGACTTATAGAGTTCACTACTTTGGTCTTACAAGAAGCTCTATGTTGTTTTCCCTTCTGACAAGCAACACAGATTTCAGTATTTTCAAAAACTTTTGAAGGTAAACCTCTTACAAGATTTCCCTTAACCAATTTATTATTTAAATGCCCAAGCCTTCTATGCCAAAGCTTAGATTCATCTGATGTGGCCTTTGCAAAGAGACAAGTCAAACCTCCTTTGGGAACCATATTCTTTAAATCAACACTGTATATGTTGTCTGTTCTAGGAACTTTAAGTAGAACATGACTTTCATCAGTCAACTTAAAGTCAGGAGCTAAGACAAAACATTCAGTGTCAGTAAAAAGAACACTGTTCTTTTTGTCACACATTTGTGAGACACTAAAGAGATTAAACTTAAGCTCTTTGACAAAATACACATTATCAAAATCTAATTTACCAGATTTTATTGTACCTTTGCCAGTGATTTTCCCTCCTTTGGGATTACTCCCAAAAGCAACATATCCTCCATCAATAGCTTCAAAATCTTCAAGATAGGACATGTTTCCAATCATGTGCCTTGAGCATCCACTATCAAATACTCCTTTATCTTCTAATTCCACCTGTGGATTGCCCTGCACATAAAGTAAGAAAATCAGTTCATTTTGGGGACCCAAGCCAATACTGACTTGGATCTGTCTTGTGCATCTACATAATCATACCTTTTTAAAACTATGGATGCACTGTTGTTTCTGGAAACATGATTTAAATCTTTAACTTTTGGTTTCCAGACCCAACAAGCTGAGGCTTTAACAGCATAAAAATGATTTCCCAAAACAGTATTAGTTATTGCTTTTGGCTTAGCAGTAGAAACTACTCCATTGCCTTAGCAGCACTAATTGCTGTATTCTTTTGAATGGGCCTTTTTACATTGAAATGTGCTTTATTAGAAAACTTTGACAATTGTTTAGCACCATTCACTGTTCTTTTGGTATTAGCAGTACTAACTGATCTAGCAGTATTAGTTACTACTGCTGGTTTAGAAACATTTTGCTTAGCAGTTGTAACTCATACTGCACCAGATCTCATTTGTACTGCAGTTGGAACCATGTTTCTTTTAGAATGTGGGTGAGTACTTTTAGAAAAACTTTTATGATTCACCCTCCTAGTATAGTTCCACACAGGTTTTTGATAGTAAAAACAATTATCCTATAAATGTTCAAAACTACCACAATGATAACAAGCTTTATTGATCATCTCAAAGTCACTTCCTAACATTTGAGATATCATTCCATTCCAACTCCTCTGATTACCTCTAGGCCTGTTAGTGTTCTCCCTAGGTTGCTCAGTGTATTCAACAATTTCCCTAGACACCTTATTACCAAAACTAGGTTTGACTAATTTAATCTGTTCAACACTATGTTTAACTGTTACACTTTCAACCTTAGGTTTAGTCTTCACCAGTTCCTCATCATCATTAGACACCTAATCTTCAATGATAGGTGCATCGGAATATGTCTTTTTAGCCTTGTTTCTCCATACTACAGTGTGTGTATTCCACTCTGGTGACAAGCTTCTCGGAAACTTTTGATTGACATCTTCTTGCGGAATTGAGACTTCCACAAGTGCTAGTTGACTGATAAGTTTATGAAGTCTGTCAAAAGTCTGATCAAGATTCTCAGAACTTGGAGCAACAAAATTCTCATATTGTTACTTCAAGAGGTTCTTCCTGGTCTTCTTGGTAGTAGCATTCCCTCCAAACATTTTCTCAATTGCTTCTAGTAACAATTTAGCATCCTTGATGTGATTGAAGGTTAACTGATGGTCATTAGGAATCCCCATCATATGAGTGCTTCTTGCCTTTACTTTCAGCCTTCTTTATGCCTTATCTTCAGCAGTTTTGATAGGCAAAGTAATGATAACACCATCAGCAGAAGTTTCAGTTTTAGGTAGTTGATTGCCAGTCTATATGACCTCCCACATAGAGTAATCAACCATCTGAATATACTGCTCTATTCTCATTCTCCATAGCTCGTATTCTCTAGACTTCAGCATGGGTACCTTTGATGCAGTAATCAAGTGAGTAGATTCTGAGTCCATGTATTCAGTAAGATGAGTTTAAACAGGTTCTTCTTGATTCACAGCTTCTAGATCACAAGCTCTGATACCACTTGTTGATCCCAGTTAAGCACTTGATCGAATCCTTTAGATTGTAAAGGTTAAGTAATATTGAATAGATCCAATATAACTTATGTAGAAACTGTCTTTGATTGTATTAAAGTTTATGCGGTATCTAAACTTTAATCTTAAGAAGAATTTAACAATCAATATCAAACAAATCACTTCAATATTATTAATAATATGAATACTCTAAAGTATTAGGGTTTACAACCTTGAAGTTTTTTTATAGAATCATGTATCTATCTCTATGCCCTAGGACCTCATTTTATAGACTAAAGAGTCCTAGTCGGCTTACAATTGCTTACTATACAAGATAAATCTTAAAAGAATATTTTCTATATTTATCTAACCGACTATACATGTTTATCTCATAAGCAGTACTAACTATACACTCTAGCAGTTGTATCTCTAACTCTAGCAGCATAAACTCTTCAGCAGTAGTAAGTTTGTACTAGCAGTACTAACTTTTCTTCTAGCATCACTAAACACTTAGGGCATTTTTCTTCAAGTTCACTAGCAGTTGTAACTCTGAACTAACAGTTGTAATTTGTTGTCTAGCAGTAGTAACCACTTAGTGTATTTTCTTGAACATCTTCAGCAATACTAGCAGTAGTAAAATACACAAGCAGTTGTAACCTTTAGTACTAGCAGCAACAATGACTTAGAGCAATTTCCATCAGCAGTCTTAACCAAACAAGCAGCAGCAGCTCTAAAACCCAACAATGACTTAGAGCAATTTTCATCAGCAGTCTTAACCAAACAAGCAGCAGCAGCTCTAGAACCCAACAGTGAACTTTATGTAGCAGAAGTAACTGTTAAAGGGCTTAGGAAAATGCTTGAAAAAGCTCAAAAAGAAAAAGATGAAGTTTAAAAAGAAAAAGAAAGCATTCAACTTAAAGTATCTAGGTTTGAACATGCATCTGAAAGTGTGAACAAGCTCATAAATTGTCAGATTGTTGACAACTTTAAGAAAGGTGTAGGCTATAATGAAGTTCCTCCTCCTATCACAGGAAAATTTGTGCCTCCAAAAACTGACTTGTCCTTTACTGGTTTAGATGAGTTCACTAATGAGCCTGTATTTGAGAAGAGTAGAGTTGAGTCTAGTATAGAAGAGCCTAAGGTTGTTAGGAAGTATGATGATGCCCCAATTATTGAAGACTGGGTATCAGATGATAAGGAACACGAGTTGTCTCAACCTAAAGTAGAAAAGCAAACAGTTAGGCCTAGTAATGTTAAGAAAGAGTTTGTCAAACCTAAAATTGCTAGGAAAACTATTAATCATGTTGAGCAACCTAGGCAGAACACTCACAGGCATAGAGGTAATCAAAGAAACTGGAATAACATGATGTATCAAAGATTAGGAAGTAATTTTGAGATGTTTAATAAGGCTTGTTATGTGTGTGGTAGTTTTGATCATTTGCAGGTTGATTGTCATTACCATAAAAAACAGTTTAAAACTCAAAGGATGGTAAAACCTGTTTGGAACAATGCTCAAAGGGTGAATCACCAGAATTTTGCTTAAAAAGACTCACCCAATGCTAAAAAGAGCATGGTTCCAAGAACAGTACTAATGAAGTCTGGATTTGTATCAATTAATACTGCTAGACAAAATGTTTCAAAACCAGCAGTATTGGTTATTACTGCTAGACAAGTTAATGCTGCTCATACAAAAACAATAGTGAATGGTGATAAATCAATGTCATATTTTTTCTAAAATAGTACATTCAACTGTTAAAAGTCCCATTCAAAAGAATACAATATTTAATATTGCTAGGCCAAAAGCCGTAGTTAATACTGCTAAGCCAAAAGTAGTAATTAATACTGTTAAGGGAAATCATTTTTATGCTGTTAAGGCCTCAGCTTGATGAAGCGAAAAGTGTACCGCTTTTAAGGGGTCATTTAAGCCTTAAATCGTATTTATTTGATCAAATATTGCCCTAAATCGTTCCTTTTGTCATTTTAGGTACTTTTGAGGAGAAATCTGGAAAAGGAGGCATTTTGGACGTTTTTGGAGCATAAAAGTGAAGAAAACGACAAAGTCTCAAAAATCGGCTAAAAGTTACTCTTGACGGCATCACAATTTACTCTGGACGGCGTCATGCTTTGGCAAGAAAAGTTGGACGTGAAATTTACTCATGATAAGCCAGTGAAAATAGCATGTGAATTCTGACGGCGTCACGCTTTAACTTGATCAAGGGCGTCACGGCTTAAATCATAAGGGGACGGCGTCACGTTCATGGTTCGACGGCGTCAAGCCTTGATAAGCCAGAATGGATTTTTGAAGAGCTAAAGAGGGACGGCGTCAAGAAGGTCATCCGGGAACCCTAGAAGCGGCGAGGTGACGGCGTCACACTCCATAAGGTGACGCCGTCAGATCCAAAAATCTATATATAGTTTTCTAATTTTTTGTCATTAAGGAGAGCTTAGTGTGTGGAGTTTTGGGATAAAACCCTAAGACGATTTTAGCTACTTTTTCAGGGCTTTTTGCCTTGAGATCTTCCATGTTTCATTGAAAGATAAGTTATCAATTAATCATTCAATATGTCTATGTGTTGTTTGATTCTATCTTATTCTTGTCTTTTGTTTAACAAGTTAGGCTAATTTTATCTTGTGTTTGCTTAGATCTAATGAAACCTAGCTATTGATTATTGGTTGTTAGTGTGTTGTTAGTTGTATTGGATGATTGTTTATCTATGTTAGGCTTAAGAAAACTGGCTAACTTCCTATTCGGTAACTTGCTTGAACGTCTTAAGAAACATGAACCAAACGCGTACTAAAGGTTTTTATGGTTGTATTTAATGCACAAGCGAATTCTAGTGATCCCATGTTAGGAGCTTCCTAGCCGGCTCGACATAGGAGTGAAGTAGGAGCTTGTAGAGTTGGGGAAGTAAGTACGCCACCCCACGAATGGTATTAAGGAATACACCCGTCATCCACGCAACTAATACACACTAATTAACCGGTAAAAGATAGTTAGGGAGTAAGGAAATCTAAGTAAACACATTTCTCTACACATAAGTTTCTCACCACATTTTACTTTCAGTTATTTATTTTATTTGCATTCGTAGTAAATTGGGTTAGTTGACTAGCAACTAATTCCGCCCACTCTATCAAAACCGAGATTTTACTTGCTTTCATAAAAACTATAAAAACATAAAAAAAGAATCTTCCTCAACCCTTAGACCTAATTAGAGTAGCCTTTCATACCTAACGAACACTATTCCCTGTGGAGAACAATCAATCCCCCGTACTTACCACTACACTATACTACATCGGTCAGGTACACTGCCTGGTGGGGTTGTAAGCCTCTTGAGATCCCTCGAGAGGTAAAACCTGTTGTAAGGTTACAAAACCACGCAATCAAGTTTTTGGCGCCGCTGCCGGGGAATAGTTATTGTTTAGGTTGAATTTTTATTTTATTAGGTCTACTCACTAGATTCCTTTCTAGTGAGATTTTTATTTTATTTTTATAGGTCTTCTTTAGTCTATCTTATTTCTTTGTTTGTTTGTTCGTAATTTTCATTGACTCTTCCGTTCACCATTATGGAGAACGCGAATCCACCATACCACCAACCACGTAATTCACCCACTCCATATGACATCTTGATGTTTAAACAACATAAAGATGAACCTCTCTATGATGCATGGACTCGTTTTAAATATTTACTCCAAAAAGTCCCTCATCATAACTTCGATTTTTGGTCCCTAACTGAAATCTTTTACAATCATGTCGACCGACATGCCCAAAGGGACATTTACCATATTGCCGGCAGGGATATTAGGGAATTAAGTGATGAGAAAGCATGGGAAGCTATTGAGAATTGTGCCCAATATTATTATATGGTAGACAACCCAACAAACATGAATACAAGTCAATTGACCACAAATTTCAAGGATCATGAAACAAGTTTGTTTGGGGATGAGGGTAGAGTTGAGCCACCTAGCTGCATGTCATGGTTAGGCACTACCATAATACAGGGTGAACACTTAGGTTATCTTGATGTGATGGAGGATCTAGCCGAGCATGATCACATTGATCAAAAAGACCTAGGTTTTATGATCGATGACGATGAATCTCAAGAAACACATGATGAATCTTTTGGGCAATTTGAATATAGCAGTCAGAATATTCAAGATGATCCTTATGATTCGGACATTGAAGTTGAGATTCCTAGAGAAGCACTTGAGATACTTGGTAAAATGTTAGGGTTAGATCCTACTAAAACACATGATGAGGATATAGGTGATCTTGACATAAGGAATGATGAGGTAAGTAATCTAAGACCACCAAGTACCCCACAAGTCCAACCATCATTTGAGGCACATACACCGCCCGTGACTTACCCGAAAGAAGTAGAAGAGACTATAGGAACCCCAATAGTGGTAGAACCTTTGAACCAAACACAACTAGAGGATATAGGTTTGAATGCTTTTAGTGATCACAACCTTACTCTTAGTTCTATGGAAGTTCCTAGTTTTGATGAACCGGAGCCTAAACCAAAACCGTTACCTAATCTTCCATCCTTAAATGTGAACTTAGGAATTGAATTAGGTCCCGATCCACCCATCAAACCATGTAGTCCGGGTAATCTTAAGTTTAAGGTAGTAGACATTAAGCCTTGTAGTGAGGAAGCTAATATAGGAGTGAACCATGACCTTACATACTTACATCACCCATTCATGATAGATCACAAGAAACACTATGGGTTTAAACCGGGTTTATTAGGTCAAGATGGATTCCCAACTAGGAATCTCTCGAAGTTGATAGAAGATGATCCCTTTTTAGGAGGAAACTCAAAATCACCCATTGACCAAAGTGAACTAGGCAAGGTTATGATGAAAGGAGCACACCCCTTTGAGAATATAATTCATCCACCACTCTTTCCTCACGTGGCATACTCCTACCGAGCTGGTGTGTATCGCTACTATCACCCGCACTTAATCCTAAGTGTAGGGAAAACCTCTCCTTTATCCATTAAATAAGGGTAGAGTCAGGCTCATGACTCGAACAAAAACAAGCGCTTCTTGGGAGGCAACCCAAGCGTTATTTGTTTTATTTGCTTTGTGTGTTTATTTATTTGCTTGTTTGATTTTATTTGTTTCCGTATGTGTGTTTAATTTTTATTATTATTGATTCATGTTCAAAACTAATTTGTGAAAATGCTTTATTTTGTTTTTAACTTCGTCTTAACTACATATAAAGGTATTTTGCAAAAGATAAGTGTAAGGGAAATCTAAATCGGTTTATTAGAACAAATGAACATGAATCGTAATAATATTAAATGAACATACATATTAGTATTTGTTTGAGTCAAATGCTTGTATCGAGTCATAATGATGTTTTGCAGGAATTCCAGGAAGTAAGGTATAGGTTTTTCCAAAATTTTTCCGGAAACGTAACATGAGAATTCTGTCAGATCATTTCTGACGGCGTCAGGCTTTACAACCTGACGGCGTCAGATTTAATTTTCAGAAATTTTTGAAAGTTTTGTTTTCATAAAAAGTTTTTATTAAAATCTCCAACTTATAATCTCCAGGAATCTGCAAAGTTATCATTCCACAAGCATTATATCCTTATATATAGATTTATCCCGCCGATGTTATGCAGGTTTTCGTGTTTGTTTTCTCAGGTTTAACAGGTTATTTTGGACAAGGAAATGTTTTGAATCAAGCTTGTGGCGATGCATTAGTCATGGAGCTTCAACATTCTCTTTGGAGGAAGATCTAACCGTGTAATTTCATTATCCACCGAGCGAATCAGGGGAGTATTTGATTTCATTCTTTTACTTTTTGCTTTTACATCTTGTTATTTGAACATTGGGGACAATGTTCATCTTAAGTGTAAGGGGAGGGTAAAAGTACGATTTTAGAGAATACAATTGCGCTTGATTTTTGTTTGTTTAATAGTAGATGTGTAATAAAACTGAGAGAAATACTTGTTAAGGTAATTTTAGTGCCAAATTTAAAATTTTTTACAACATTTAGGAGTGAGACTTTGATCTTAATGAGCGTCTCACGGATAGGAGTTATATAACTAGCACAAAAACCGTACCACTAAAAAATTTTCCACCCCCAAATATGTGAGGTTCGCCCCTAGAATTGGTAGGAAAAGCATTTATGCTATGATGTGTGTACCGGTAGCACTTAGATTCTAGAACTTGCGTTAGGACCATTCCGAGGCCACAAGTGAGACTACATTCGTGTAGTTAGATTTACTACATGATAAGAGGCATTAGGATTAACCCATTGTTTTACACCTGTGTTTTTGTTATAATTACGTTGGCTACATTGGTCAAGTAATTCTCCCACACCCTTTGCGTTGTACTCATTTTTAGTACACGATACCCCTAGTACACCCCTCAGAGCCTATCTTTTCGTTTCGACCTTTAAGCATTTTACTTAAAGGAAGAATTTGTTACACCCCACTAAAATGTACACCCAAATCGCCTTAGCCTACCTTGTATGCACTCATTTTTAGTGCATTATTGTGACAACATTTGTTTAAAACCTTAGTTAATTATCTAATTGATTACATGGTTGCTAAGTCGAGTCATATCCTTGTACATATTGTTTTGGGACGATTGGGACTCATGGGTAAAGTACTAGTGTAATGGAGTAATGGGGAAGAACATCATTTATTACCCCCATATGTGCTAAATATTTTAAAAGTACTCCAAGTTTTTCGATTATCTTAATTCGAGTCATTAGATTAGTAATTGTAAAGTTATGTAAAAGTTCAAGTGTAAGGGGGATGCAATGCCCCTATGATGTATTATTTTGGATGGTAGGGCAAAAGTGTATGCAAAAAAAAAAAAAAAAAAAAAAAAAAAAAAAAAAAAAAAAATCGAAAAATCAAGAAAAACACAAAAAAATGAGAAAAAGAAAAATAGAAAAAACATACGGACTACCATCCCGTTTTATTTTATGTTTGTTTTATATTTTTGTTATTTTGTTATTTCGTTTCTAGCTTAAGATCGAGTCTAGTCTTGGCTTAGCAACATTGTATAGTACATGTAATTGATCAAGATCTTTAACTCGCCACCAGTAAAATATCCTTTATCCAACAAAACCGTGTTTTCCTTTTCCCTACACCTTACGTTATAACCCTTTTAAAAGCCCTCTTTGATAGTTTATCTTAGGTGCTTACGCCTAGTGGAGGAGGTTTTCGATCCTTTCCCAAGCCTATGGTAATCTATTTGCTATGACAGGTAGTGAGAGATATTTTCCGTTTTCATTTATGAGATTTATTTTGATGACACTTGAGAGATGTGAGTATCTAAACACTACTTGTGAGGTGCTAGTTTATAATCTCCGTGCTTATTATGATTGAAGTGGAACGATTATTTGTTGTAATTACTTTTATGTTTGCATTAAATGACCCCTAACTTGTATTTTGATTAGAATAAAAGCGCATTTGCTTGAGGACAAGCAAATCTCAAGTGTAAGGGTATTTGATGAAGCGAAAAGTGTACCGCTTTTAAGGGGTCATTTAAGCCTTAAATCGTATTTATTTGATCAAATATTGCCCTAAATCGTTCCTTTTGTCATTTTAGGTACTTTTGAGGAGAAATCTGGAAAAGGAGGCATTTTGGACGTTTTTGGAGCATAAAAGTGAAGAAAACGACAAAGTCTCAAAAATCGGCTAAAAGTTACTCTTGACGGCGTCACAATTTACTCTGGACGGCGTCATGCTTTGGCAAGAAAAGTTGGACGTGAAATTTACTCATGATAAGCCAGTGAAAATAGCATGTGAATTCTGACGGCGTCACGCTTTAACTTGATCAAGGGCGTCACGGCTTAAATCATAAGGGGACGGCGTCACGTTCATGGTTCGACGGCGTCAAGCCTTGATAAGCCAGAATGGATTTTTGAAGAGCTAAAGAGGGACGACGTCAAGAAGGTCATCCGGGAACCCTAGAAGCGGCGAGGTGACGGCGTCACACTCCATAAGGTGACGCCGTCAGATCCAAAAATCTATATATAGTTTTCTAATTTTTTGTCATTAAGGAGAGCTTAGTGTGTGGAGTTTTGGGATAAAACCCTAAGACGATTTTAGCTACTTTTTCAGGGCTTTTTGCCTTGAGATCTTCCATGTTTCATTGAAAGATAAGTTATCAATTAATCATTCAATATGTCTATGTGTTGTTTGATTCTATCTTATTCTTGTCTTTTGTTTAACATGTTAGGCTAATTTTATCTTGTGTTTGCTTAGATCTAATGAAACCTAGCTATTGATTATTGGTTGTTAGTGTGTTGTTAGTTGTATTGGATGATTGTTTATCTATGTTAGGCTTAAGAAAACTGGCTAACTTCCTATTCGGTAACTTGCTTGAACGTCTTAAGAAACATGAACCAAACGCGTACTAAAGGTTTTTATGGTTGTATTTAATGCACAAGCGAATTCTAGTGATCCCATGTTAGGAGCTTCCTAGCCGGCTCGACATAGGAGTGAAGTAGGAGCTTGTAGAGTTGGGGAAGTAAGTACGCCACCCCACGAATGGTATTAAGGAATACACCCGTCATCCACGCAACTAATACACACTAATTAACCGGTAAAAGATAGTTAGGGAGTAAGGAAATCTAAGTAAACACATTTCTCTACACATAAGTTTCTCACCACATTTTACTTTCAGTTATTTATTTTATTTGCATTCGTAGTAAATTGGGTTAGTTGACTAGCAACTAATTCCGCCCACTCTATCAAAACCGAGATTTTACTTGCTTTCATAAAAACTATAAAAACATAAAAAAAGAATCTTCCTCAACCCTTAGACCTAATTAGAGTAGCCTTTCATACCTAACGAACACTATTCCCTGTGGAGAACGATCAATCCCCCGTACTTACCACTACACTATACTACATCGGTCAGGTACACTGCCTGGTGGGGTTGTAAGCCTCTTGAGATCCCTCGAGAGGTAAAACCTGTTGTAAGGTTACAAAACCACGCAATCATAAGGCCTCAGTTTGTTGGGTTTGGAAACCAAAGATTAAAGTTTTAGACCATGTTTCCAAACATGACAGTGCATCAATCACCCTTAAAAAGTTTGAATATATTGATGCACAAGGTAGATCCAAGTCAGTGATGGCTTGGGTCCCTAAAAGAAACTGATTTTCTTACCTTATGTGCAGGGCAATCCATAGGTGGATTTACAAGATCAAGGAGTGATTGATAGTGGATGCTCAAGGCACATGACAGGGAACATGTCCTATCTTATAGACTATGAAGAAATTGATGGAGGATATGTTGCTTTTGGGAGTAACTCCGAAGGAGGGAAAATCACTGGAAAAGGTACCATTAAAACTGGTAAACTAGATTTTGAGAATGTGTATTTTTGTGAGAGAGTTAAAGTTTAATCTCTTTAGTGTGTCACGAATGTGTGAAAGAAAGAATAGTGTTCTCTTTAATGACACTGAATGTATAGTCTTATCTCCAAACTTTAAGTTAATTGATGAAAGTCAAGTTTTACTTAAAGTTCCTAGAAAGGATAATATATATACAGTGTTGGTTTAGAGAACATAGTTCCTAAAGGAGGTTTAACTTATCTCTTTGCAAAAGCCACATCTGATGAATCTAAACTATGAATAATCTGGTTAAGGGAAATCTTGTAAGAGGTTTACCTTCTAAACTTTTTGAAAATAATCAAACCTGTGTTGCTTGTCAAAAGGGAAAGCAACATAGAGCCTCTTGTAAGTCCAAAACAGAGAACTCAATCAGTCAGCCTTTACATATGTTGCATATGGATTTATTTGGTCCAACATTTGTAAAAAGTCTTATGAAGAAGATGTATTGCCTAGTTGTCACAGATGATTTTAGTAGGTTTACTTGGGTGTTCTTTTTAGCTACTAAGGATGAGACTAGTGACATTCTTAAGTCCTTTATGACCAGGATAGAAAATCTAGTAGATTACAAGGTTAAGGTAATAAGATGTGATAATGGGATTGAGTTCAAGAATAGAGAGATGAATCAGTTTTGTGAGATGAAGGGTATTTTGAGAATGTATAGTGTAGCTAGAACTCCTCAACAAAATGGTGTAGCTGAGAGGAGAAATATGACACTAATTGAGGCTGCTAGGACTATGCTAGCTGATTCTAAGTTGCCAACTACTTTTTCGGCAGAAGCAGTTAGTACTGCTTGCTATGTGCAAAATAGAGTGTTAGTTGTTAAGCCTCATAACAAGAACCCATATGAACTTTTTCATGGTAGAACACCAACTTTAAGTTTTATGAGACCATTTGGGTGTCCTGTTAGTATTCTCAATACCATAGATCACTTAGGCAAATTTGATGGTAAGGCTGATGAAGGTTTCTTTGTTGGACACTCTTTAAATAGTAAAGCCTTTAGAGTATTCAATAGTAGGACAAGGATAGTGGAAGAAGACTTGCATATTAGGTTTAGTGAGAGTACACCTAATGTTGTAGGTAGTGGACCAGATTGGCTATTTGATATTGATGCACTAACAAGAACAATGAATTATGAGGCAGTTGCTGCAGGTACACAGTCTAATGGTTTTTAAGGTACAAAAGCTAATATTGATGCAGGTCAAGCTAGAAAGGAGGCAGAACCTGCAAAATATTACATTCTGCTACCATTATAGACTGCTAATCCACCATTCTCAACCCAAGATCCAAAGAGTTCTCAAGATGACAAAGTCAAACTTTCAAGTGATGATGAAAAGAAGGATGATGAAGATCCAAGAAAAGAAAGTCAATGTGATGATCAAGAGCAGGATGATAAAGTTAACAGCACTAATGATGTTAATACTGCTAGTGATGGAAACATCACTAACAAGGTTAATACTGCTAGTTCAATTGTTAATGCTATTGATGAAAAAGAAAGCAGTGAATTTCCATTTGATCCAGAAATGCCTGCTTTGGAAGATATTGTCTCAGTTGACTACTCAAGTGCTGATGAAGATGATATTGAAGTGGCTAACATGAACAATTTGGAGCCAACAATCCATGTCAGTCCTACTCCAACTACAAGAATTCACGAATATCATCCTCTTTAACAAGTAATTGGAGATGTGCAATCAGCTACACAAACAAGAAGGATGTCAAAGAATTTAAAGGAACAAGGGCTTTTTGTTATAACTATTAAACAAAGAAACAGTCATAAAGACCTTCAAAACTGTTTGTTTGCTTGCTTTTTATCACAAGTGGAACACAAAAATACAAATCAAGCATTGAATGATCCAAGCTGGGTAAAGGTTATGCAGGAAGAGCTTCTACAATGCAAGTTACAAGAAGTTTGGAATTTGGTGGAGTTGCCCAATGGAAAAAGGGCTATTGGCACTAAATGGGTTTTCAGGAATAAAAAGGATGAAAGAGGAATTGTGATAAAAATAAAGCAAGATTGGTAGCTCAAGGGTACACACAAGAAGAAGGGATTAACTATGATGAAGTCTTTGCCCCTGTTGCAAGAATTGAAGCTGTTAGGCTATTCTTAGCTTATGCTTCCTGTAAAGATTTTGTGGTGTATCAGATGGATGTCAAGAGTGCTTTTCTCTATGGAAAGATTAAAGAAGAGGTGTGTGTATGTCAACCACCAGGGTTTGAAGATCCAGACTTTCCTGATAGAGTATACAAGGTTGAAAAAGCACTGTATGGGCTACATCAAGCTACTAGAGCATGGTATAAAACCTTTTCAACATATTTATTAGACAATGGGTTTCACAGAGGAAAGATTGACAAGAGTTTGTTCATCAAAAGGCACAAAGGTGATATTATGCTGGTCCAAGTTTATGTGGATGATATCATCTTTGGTTGAACAAAGAAGGAGTTATGCATTGAATTTGAGAAGTTGATGCATGAGAAATTTCAGATGAGCTCTATGGGATAACTTACATTCTTATTGGGATTAGAAGTGAAGCAGAAGAAGGATGGAATATTTATCAGTCAAGATAAATATGTTGCTGAGATCTTAAAGAAGTTTGGGTATGCAGATGTCAAGACTGCAAGTACACCAATGGAAACTGGAAAGCCTCTGCTCAAAGATGAAGGTGGTGAATAAGTTGATGTTCATTTGTGTCACACCCCCAAATTACATGACTTGCAGCGGAATGAAGCATTCGAGGGCGCGACTGATTATAGCATCACAGTTACAGTTATATTGAACGACCTAAAGTGTCGTTTAGAAAACACATCGTTTGATCATTTAAAATATTCAGAGTTTACAAAACAAGGTCCCAAAAGGTGTTTCAAGTTTGCGGAAATCAAGTTCATACAAACCAAACGATAAGTAAGTGCATAAAAATAAAGTGACACGCGTCGTCACCGCGACTCCATGGTATGCACATACGCAAGCCAACATGCGATACCTTATTTACCTGAAAATACATTGCTAAAAATGGTCAACAATAATGATGCTGAGTTCATAGGTTTATGTAAATGAAATGCTTCTACGGTAACTACAAGTATAAAGTATATGACAAAACAATGCCACATAAAAATGATACATTAACTCTTAAGCTCATGACCCCGATGCTAAACTGAAATGAAATGCCCCAACTGAGTGTTTTGCCAGACACTCTTATATGGATCCAATGAAATGCGTCCGTTTGACAAGTTGGCGCTACCAACCCGAACGGAGGAGTCACCCTCAATAGATCTATTCACTCACTCTCACTCGCTCACAATTAACGGTTCATGATAATAAAGGGGAATTTAATCTGGGCAATGATGTAACTTAAGGAATGTAAATGAGTTTGGAAACTTTGGTCCGTATGAAAAATGGTGCAATGTATTCTCCCCCGAGAGTTTAGAAATTATGTAAACAATTAAAAGCGGGGCTATGAAAACCCACCTGATGATATAGCAACAATGACAATTATGGGTGTGATGAAACGAAGCTCGGTCTCTAACCGCGACCTATTATGAATGATATGATCTAAGATAAGCAATGATACAATGTAACACATGCAAATACATTTGTTATCGATACCACTCGTAAATTTTGAAAATAACGTTTATCATCGAAAAATACATTTTTGACGTCTCGTTAAGTTATAAACTACTTTTCGTGTAATTATGTTGAAATGATATTTCACGATCCTCGTTTGGTGGTTTATCGGCAAATATAGTGTTTTCGTCGCAATTTAATATTTTCCATAACTGGTGAAAATATAACCAAATGACTTTGCAAAACTAGTCTTAGAAGAGTGCTCATTAAGTGTTAGTGATTAAACTCGACGTTCTTGGAAACCTTGTAACAATATCTTAATGTCGTGTTATTTAACTTTAGATCATACTCGTCTCGATTAATTAGAAAATCGGCAATCAATGTCATGTCTTGTAAAAATACTAGTTTTTACACTTAGGAATATTTTCTATTAGTACTGTCAAAATAGTTCGTGTATCGTCGGGCTTCAAATGAGTGTATCTTGGTCGTTATAAGCTCGTTTTCTACGTTCTTTATATCTACGGTTTCGTATAAACATGAACTAACATATTCTCAGTAGGTCTGCTCCCCTAGATCACGTCTAACGCCTCATTTTACCCCTTGAAGCTCGGAAAAACAGCAAGCAATTTTCAAAAAATAGTTTTTTGTCGTCTAACTTTAAAAAATCATAACTTTCTCATCGTAAGTCGGTTTTTACTCATTCTTGCGGCCATGGTTTTGTTTTTGAAAGTATTTTCTGAATATGAAGGCCAAAATATCCCCTGAGTTACTGAATTTTCCAGATTACACTTTTTGGACAGTAGCTTTTCTATAGTTGTTAAAAATCACTTTTATGGTTCAAGACTTGTTCAAAACTTAATCAAACCACTTTCAATCAACACAACAACTAATCTAATCTTACCATACACCTTCTTAGGGTGTCATGGGGTCCTAAACATCACCAAATTTGGTGGATTTCATGAGATTACTAATAAAACTTATAGATCTATTGTTAGAGATGATTTATGTGTAAATTGGTATATATATAACATATATATTTGCATGATCAACTACTAATACTTGAGAATACATCAAAATATAAATCAAATGATGGTATGAAAGATTGAAAAATCATATGAAACACTTACTTGATGATTTGAGGATTTTTGGAAGTAAATGTGTAAGTAACCTAGGGATTTTTATTTCAAAATGTAAATGAGACTTGATTGATACTTGTTCTTGAAAAATTTATGGATCTTCTTGTTTTGGCCGATCAAGATGGAGAGAAAAAGAGAGAGTACTTGAAGTTTTAGCTTGTTTACTTGTTATGTGAAGTGTTATGGAAATTAAATGAAAAGACAAGAATTCTAGTGCATTAATTTTAGTCAAGTAATCAAGTATACATGGTGCTTTAGGGAGGCTAGGGGGGGGGGGGTGGGGGACAGCACACATGGGTCAAGGATGAAGTATATGGGCTAATTAAAGATCTTTTCTAAGTGTTGGGTGAATTAGTTTAGTTTGTGTGTACATTAGGTGTTACTGTGTACCGAGTTAACTAAAAATAAATCATGACGAGTTAAAATAAAATACGACGAAGTTGTAAAAATTATAAAATTATATTCCTTGCAAGAATCGGGTGTTAGAATGATTATCGTGTTGAAATTTCGCAAACCGACGGAGTTATAAGCTCATAACGGAAAATCTAGCAATTGATTTTATAACACCGGGTAATGTAATAATATAATCTTTATATCATTATACTGAGTATGAAAATATGTTATGATCACTGACTGGAGTGTCGAGTATAATGTTAGTAGCAATGACTGTGTGGTAACATTTATTAAATAATTGAACATACGTTAATGAAAATCACACAAGCCCGTGCATGACCTAACATGATAATGATGTTACTGATGATATGTAGACTACTCTAGTCTATATGATGTATCCTTACTGATGATGTATGAATATGCAGCTAATCCATACTGGTGACGCGCATTTGGATACCCGTAAACCTAGTTTACGTAATGATGAACGAAAATCATGAATAGTGTTTTCCCTCTAGAAATGAATAGTATTTCATGAATAGTAAAATTTTTGAAAACTTCTCAAAGTCTCAAACTGACTTCAAAAATGATGAATAGTGAATGGTGAATAGTAAATGATGAATACTAACTCATGAATAGTAAATTGTCGAGGTTTGGAAAATGACCTGAAATTGTGATTTGTCACAGTCGCCCACCCAAAAAAGGAATTCAGTCCCTGAATTCAGTTGGTGTTGGTCTCTGGAGTGGACTCGGTGAAAAGATGTGGTACTTGATTCGCATCTGGTCTTCCCGTTCCCAAGTAAACTCATGACCTCTTCGAGAATTCCAGCGAACTTTGACGATAGGAATTCGACTATGCTTCAACTGTTTGACCTCACGGTCTATGATTTCTGTTGGTTCCTCCGGAAAAAGTTAAGCTTATCGTAGAGCTGAATTTCTTCCAATGGAATCATGAGCATTTCGTCTGAAAGACATTTCTTGAGGTTTGAGACATGAAACGTGTTATGTACACTATTGAGCTCTGACGGAAGCTCAAGTCTGTAAGCTACAGGACCGATCCTTTCCAGAATCTTAAGCGGCCCAATGTATCTCGGGTTCAACTTCCCGCATTTTCCGAATCGTATCACGCCTTTCCAAGGCGAGACTTTCAACATGACTTTGTCTCCAACCTGAAATTCTAATGGTTTGCGTCGAACATCGGCGTAACTTTTCTGTCGGCTTCTGGCTGTTTGGAGTCTTTCTCGAATCTGAATTATCTTTTCTGTTGTTTCTCTGACCAACTCAAGACCAATGAGTTGTACATTACCCACTTCGGCCCAGCAAACTGGAGACCGGCACTTGCGACTATAGAGTGCCTCGAACAGTGCTGCCTTTATGCTCATGTGATAGCTGTTATTGTAAAAGAACTCGATCAATGGCAAATGGTTAGCCCAACCATTTCCAAAATCAATCACACACGCCCTGAGCATGTCTTCCAATGTTTGAATTGTTCTCTCGCTCTGACCATCGGTCTGAGGATGATAGGCAGTGCTCATGTCTAATCTAGTTCCAAATGAATGTTGTAATGACTCCCAAAAGTTTGAAGTGAATCGACTATCCCTGTCGGAAATGATGGAAACTGGTGCACCGTGCTTTGAGACTATTTCTTTGATGTATAGTCTGGTGAGCTGATCCATAGAATAAGTCTCTCTGATTGGAATGAAATGGGCTGATTTAGTGAGATGATAAACGATTACCCAAATAGCATCGAAACCGCCTGATGTCTTGGGAAGTTTAGTGACAAAGTCCATTGTAATGCGTTCCCATTTCCACTGTGGAACTTCCGGTTGCTGAAGTAATCCTGATGGTTTCTGGTACTCGGCTTTTACTTTAGCACAAGTAAGACATTTGCTGACATACGTAGCTATCTCTGCTTTCATATTCGGCCACCAATAAAGCTTCTTAAGATCCTGATACATCTTATCAGAACCTGGGTGAGTGCAGTATTTCGACTTGTGTGATTCGTGCATAATCAACTCTCGTATTCCACCATAGAGAGGTATCTAGCTTCTATCCTTGAAGCATAATACTCCGTCTGATCTCCTTACTAAACCGTTTGCATTCTCTTGCATTCCTTTAAGTGTCTCACTTGATAGGTTTTCTTCCTTGAGTGCCTCGACTTGAGCCTCGAGGATTTTTTATGGTAGTGGAGTAATGATCGTCATTCCCAATGATCTGACTCTCAAACGCTTGAGTCGTTCTTTCCGGCTGAGTGCATCTGCCACCACATTGGCTTTTCCTGGGTGATATTGAATCTCACAGTCGTAATCACTAAGCAGTTCCAACCAACGACGTTGCCTCATATTGAGTTCCTTCTGATCAAGTATATACTGTAAGCTCTTGTGGTCTGTAAATACTACACACTTAGTACCATAAAGGTAGTACCTCCAAATCTTGAGTGCGAAAACCACTGCACCCAATTCTAAGTCATGTGTGGTGTAATTCTTCTCATGTGTCTTAAGCTGTCGAGATGCATAAGCTATCACCTTCTCGTTCTGCATTAACACTACTCCAAGTCCTTTATGTGATGCGTCACCGTATACCACGAAGTTTTCAATCCCTTCTGGTAGTGCCAAAACTGGCGCGCTGCAAAGCTACTGCTTCAATAACTGAAAAGCGGTCTCTTGTTTCTTTCCCCATTCGTACTTCTGGTTCTTTTTCGTCAACTTGGTCAATGGCTTAGCTATCTTAGAGAATCCTTCAATGAATCTTCTGTAATATCCGGCAAGTCCTAAAAATTGATGAATTTCTGTGGGGGTCTTGGGCGTCGCCCAATCTTTAACCGCCTCGATCTTTGTGGGATCAACCTGTAGTCCTTGACTATCAATGACATGACCAAGGAATTGTACTCTTCGGATCCAAAAATCACACTTCAAAAATTTGGCATACAACTTCTCCTGTCTGAGCAGTTCGAAGATCGTTCTTAGGTATTCTTGGTGCTCTTCTTTACTTTTCGAGTAGATCAAGATATCGTCAATGAATACAATCACGAACTTATCCAAATATGGCTTGCGCACCCTGTTCATGAGATCCATGAACACAGCTGGTGCGTTGGTCAGTCCGAACGGCATTACCTGAAACTCATAATGACCATACCGAGTTCTAAATGCTGTCTTCGGTATATCATCCTCCCGAACTCTAAGCTGATGGTAACCTGATCTCAAATCGATCTTGGAGTAACAACTGGAACCTTGCAATTGATCAAACAAATCATCGATCCTGGGAAGTGGATAACGATTCTTTATTGTTAACTTGTTTAACTCTCGATAGTCGATACACATTCTGAAATATCTATCTTTCTTCTTCACAAACAAGACCGGTGCTCCCCAAGGCGAGGAACTCAGCCTAATGAATCCTTTATCCAAGAGTTCTTGCAATTGGTTAGACAACTCTTGCATTTCTGAAGGTGCGAGTCGATAAGGTGTTCGCGCAACTGGTGCAGCTCCTGGCACTAAGTCAATCTGAAATTCTACTTCGTGAGTAGGTGGAAGTCCTGGTAAGTCTTCAGGAAAGACTTCTGGAAAATCTCTAACAGTTGGTACGTCTTCAAGTCGCTTCTCATCCGACTTCTTTTATGTGATATGAGCCAAGAAAGCGTAACAGCCTTTCTTTACGTACTTCTTGGTTTTGATGCATGAAATGATATTGAGTTTAGTTCCACTTCGTTCACCATGAATGACCAATGCTTTACCGTCGTAAGGAAGATGAACAACTTTTTCATCACAAATGATCCTTGCATGATGTCGCGATAACCAATTTATACTATAACAATGTCGAAACTTCCAAGTTCAACGGGCATGAGATCTATATTGAATGGGTGGTTTAGAAAGTTGAGAGTGCAACCACGGACGATGGTGTTGGTGCCAAATAAAGAACCATTAGCTAGTTTGATGTGATAAGGAGTGTCTAATGTGGTTGGTTCAATGTTGAGTAAAGGTGCAAATGCAGTAGAAACAAAACTTCTATCGGCTCCTGAATCAAATAAAATAGATGCATAACGATTATTAACGAGGAACGCACCCGTAACGACATTTGGGTCCTCCCTAACATCTTCACCTCCAAGGACATAAGCTCTTCCTCTAGCTGTTCCATCTTGGTTACCGTTTCTCTGATTCTTTCCTTTTGGACATTTATTCTTGAAGTGTCCTACTTCTCCACAACCAAAACATGTTACTGGGGGTTTCTGATTATCAACCACAAATGGAACCTTGCAATCTCTGGTCGAATGACTAACCTTCTTGCAGTTACCACATGGATTTGGACAATTTCCAGGGTTATGATGGGTTTGACATTTGTTGCACATGGGTAAAGTACCATTGTAACCTCTTTTCTCAGCTGAACTTGCAGCATAGGCCTTTGCGGTTTCTTGTCTCTTGGGTGGTGGTTGAGTAGTGTTTCCACTTTGATTGTTGTCCCAATGCCTTTTGTTGTCATTGTTGTTGTTATTATTGGAATTATTTCTGTTACTGTTATAGTTGTTGTTTCGGTAGTTGTTGGAATTGTTGTTGTAGTTACGGTTACTGTTGGCGTTGCTGTTGTTGTTGTTTGAAGTAGTTCCTTTCTTCACTATCTGAGCCATAAGTTTATGAGACATTCTGATTGCCTCGTCCAATGTTTGCGGGTTAAATCAAATCACATCTCCATGGATGTTGTTGGGTAGTCCACCAATGAAATTTTCTAACAGCTTCTCATTGTCTGGAACCATAGTCGTACATAATGCAGCTAACTCCTGAAACCTCCTGATATATGTCTCGATATCATTTCCTGCTGTCACTAGCTCATAAAACTCTGTCTCCAATTTCTTTACTTTCGTGCGTGGACAAAACTTCTTAGTTAACAACTTCTTGAACTCATCCCATGTAAGCTTGTGAGCATTTTCCATTCCCATGGGCTTTGCATACGAATTCCACCACGACATAGCTTCCTCAACAAGCGTACTAGTAGCAAACTTTACTTTGCACTCCTCTGGACAGTTGCATAGGAGAAACACAGACTCTATCTTCTCGAACCAACGAATCATGGCAGTGGCCCCTTCAGTGCCTTTGAATTTTGGTGGATCTCCACTCTTGAAGTCCTTGTACGTACATTTACGTCCATTAGTACCATTGGTAGCTTCTTCGGTTTCTGCCCGAGAAGCGGCTTCAGCAGCGGCTGCAGCTACAACAGCTCTTTCAGTCACTAATGCTGCCTCTATACTGTCGGCAACAAGCTTTCTGATCTCAGCGGGCGTCATAGCGGTAGTAGTTCTTTTGGGTGGCATGATTCTTCACGATCACAAAAGACAACACAATGAGTACTCACAATAGAAACGATCATCATACACAATATATACAACCACAAAATGTATATACATCCTCAACATGTATAAATACAACAACAACATGTATAAATACAATGAAATCACAATGAGAAACAACCACATCATGATATTTTGTAGTTATCATAAATATAATCACAACGCACATGAATATAATACATGAAAATTTCGGTCAACGTAGGCCGATATCATAACATAACACAACAAATCCTGCATAGTAGAGTCACACTTGATATATTTGTTTGTACTACAAGCAAAAGACAACAAGTTCTAAACTATGACCCACACCCCGAGACTAGGAAAATAATAGTACAAGCTACATGATAACAGTCTAACACTAGGCACCCCCTGGTGCTCCACCTAGTCGACGACTAATCCTCTGGAGATCTCTAGTCATAGCAACCACAATCTCCTCTAAGTGCTGAACTCGAAGCTGAAGATCAGTCTCCCTAGTCTCTGATGCAGACATCCTAGCCTGAACTGAAGATAACTCACCGGCCTGGCGGTGATGCTCATCCTAGGACATTTGTGCCCTATCGAATAACTCAGGCACCTCCTGCCTCAACTGGGTGATATGCTCAGAACTCTCTAGCTGTCGGGCCTCCAATCCCTGATATGAAACATCTATGGAAACTCTGCCTGTTACCAGTCCCTCAACCTCCTCCTCTATAGCCTCAATCCGTCTCACTGGGATCTCCTCTATATGGTCTAATGCCCTATCAATCTCTCCCTGCAGATGATCTAGTCGCGAGTCAAGTGTAGCAACAGTAAGTAGTCTGGCAGTAGCAGCTCTCGAACTCTCACCAACCTCGAATCTGCTGGGTGGTGCAGTCTCTGTCATCTCTGTAGTGTCTGGTGATGGGATGTCGAGCCGTGCCTGCTTCTTGAGTGGTAGGTCAGAAATAGGAGTAGGATCCCTGGGATGAACTGGTGCTGATGGTACCACATATACTATTAGGGATGATAATGATGGAGACAATGATGATAGGGATGGTAATGGTGATGATGGTGACAATGGAGTACGAAAAGCAACTCTCTTTCACGCAGTCGTACGACGTCTAAGTGAATAGGATCTAGTAGGCAAAATGGGATGGCTACCTGAAGCAAATGATGATGGTGGTGGTAAGGATACGAATGCAGCTGGTGATCTGACCATAGGACGATGAACCCGCTTAGCAGCAGTGCGCTTCATTCGCGGTCCATCTGGACGTACTCGGTAAATCTGACCATAGGGTATAAACTCTCCTGGCTGGATAACTCGAATAACTGTAGGCCCACGACGAATCGGTGGTGACACAGGTGGTGTAGGCGCGACTTCCCCCTCCTCGAAGGGTTCTGTCTCGGCCTCAGATAACATAGGTGATGACTGTGGAGTAGGCTCCACTGATGACATAATGATAGTGGGTAGTGAGGATGATGTAACCGACTCTAGTATAATGGAGGGTAGTGAGGAAATCTCATTTGACTCAGAGCCCAAGGAAATAACAATAGGGTGCGAGTTTGAATACATCTCTGTGACAATCAATGCGAAATAAAAGTAAATAAGCATTTACACAATGCAAGTTATGATGAAATGATATATGTATGAAATCGCATGTATAATGAATATGCACTTATGCTACAATGATGAGATGCTATGATGGTGTAGTTATAGTATAGGGTATTAAGGATAACCTAGTTCGCTATAACCTTCGCTCTGGTACCAATCTGTCACACCCCCAAATTACATGACTTGCAGCGGAATGAAGCATTCGAGGGCGCGACTGATCATAGCACCACAGTTACAGTTATATTGAACGACCTAAAGTGTCGTTTAGAAAACACATCGTTTGATCATTTAAAATATTCAGAGTTTACAAAACAAGGTCCCAAAAGGTGTTTCAAGTTTGCGGAAATCAAGTTCTTACAAATCAAACGATAAGTAAGTACATAAAAATAAAGTGAGACGCGTCGTCACCGCGACTCCATGGTATGCCCATATGCAAGCCAACATGTGATACCTTATTTACCTGAAAATACATTGCTAAAAATGGTCAACAATAATTTTGGTGAGTTCATAGGTTTATGTAAATGAAATGCTTCTACGGTAACCACAAGTATAAAGGGTATGACAAAACAATGCCACATAAAAATGATACATTAGCTCTTAAGCTAATGACCCCGAAGCTAGACTGAAATGAAATGCCCCAACTGAATGTTTTTCTTGACACTCTGATATGGATCAAATGAAATGCGTTCGTTTGACAAGTTGGTGCTACCAACCCGAACGGAGGAGTCAATTTCAATAGATCTATTCACTCACTCTCGCTTGCTCATAATTAACGGTTCATGATAATAAAGGAGAATTTAATCTGTGGAATGATGTAACTTAAGCAATGTAAATGAGTTTGGATACTTGGGTCCGTATAAAAAATGGTGCAATGTATTCTCCCCCGAGAGTTTAGAAATTATGTAAACAATTGAAAGCGGGGCTATGAAAACTCACCTGATGATATAGTAACAAAGACAATTATGGATGTGATGAAACGAAGCTCGGTCTCGAACCACGACCTATTATGAATGATATGATCTAAGGTAAGCAATGATACAATGTAACACATGCAAATACGTATGTTATCGATACCACTCATAAATTTTGAAAATAACGTTTATCGTCGAAAAATACATTTTTGACGTCTCGTTAAGTTATAAACTACTTTTCATGTAATTATGTTGAAATGATACTTCACGATCCTCGTTTGGTGGTTTATCGGCAAATATAGTGTTTCCGTCGCAATTTAATATTTTCAATAACTTGTGAAAATTTAACCAAATGACTTTGCAAAACTAGTCATAGAAGTGTGCTCATTAAGTGTTAGTGATTAAACTCGACGTTCTTGGAAACCTTGTAACAATATCTTAATGTCGTGTTATTTAACTTTAGATCATACTCGTCTCGATTAATTAGAAAATCGGCTATCAATGTCATGTCTTGTAAAAATACTAGTTTTCACACTTAGGAATATTTTCTATTAGTGCGGTCAAAATAGTTCGTGTATCGTCGGGCTTCAAATGCGTGTATCTCGGTCGTTATAAGCTCGTTTTCTACGTTCATTATATCCACGGTTTCGTATAAACATGAACTAACATATTCTCAGTAGGTCGGCTCCTCTAGATCATGCCTAACGCCTCGTTTTATCCCTTGAAGCTCGGAAAAACAGCAAGCAATTTTCAGAAAATAGTTTTTCGTCGTCTAACTTTGAAAAATCATAACTTTCTCATCGTAAGTCGGTTTTTACTCATTCTTGCGGCCACGGTTTTTTTTTTGAAAGGTATTTTCTGAATATGAAGGCCAATATATCCCCTGAATTGCTGAGTTTTCCAGATTACACGTTTTTGGACAGTAGCTTTCTATAGTTGTTAAAAATCACTTTTATGGTTCAAGACTTGTTCAAAACTTAATCAAATCACTTCCAATCAACACCACAACTAATCTAATCTTACTATACACCTTCTTAGGGTGTCATGGGGTCCTAAACATCACCAACTTTGGTGGATTTCATGAGATTACTAATAAAACTTATGGATCTATTGTTAGAGATGATTTATGTGTAAAGTGGTATATATATAACATATATATTTGCATGATCAACTACTAATACTTGAGAATACATCAAAATATAAATCAAATGAAGGTATGAAAGATTGAAAAATCATATGAAACACTTACTTGATGATTTGAGGTTTTTTGGAAGTAAATGTGTAAGTAACCTAGGGATTTTTATTTCAAAATCCTAGCTAGGAATGTAAATGAGACTTGATTGATACTTGTTCTTGAAAAATTTATGGATCTTCTTGGTGTTCTTGTTTTGGCCGATCAAGATGGAGAGAAAAAGAGAGAATACTTGAAGTTTTAGCTAGTTTACTTGTTATGTGAAGTGTTATGGAAATTAAATCAAAAGACAAGAATTCTAGTGCATTAATTTTAGTCAAGTAATCAAGTATACATGGTGCTTTAGGGAGGCTAGGGGGGGGGGGGGGCACACATGGGTCAAGGATGAAGTATATGGGCTAATTAAAGATCTTGTCTAAGTGTTGGATGAATTAGTTTAGTTTGTGTATACATTAGGTGTTACCGTGTACCGAGTTAACTAAAAATAAATCTTGACGAGTTAAAATAAAATACGACGAAGTTGTAAAAACTGTAAAATCATATTCCTTGCAAGAATCGGGTGTTAGAATGATTATCGGGTTGAAATTTCGCAAACCGACGAAGTTTTAAGCTCCTAACGGAAAATCTAGCAATTGATTTTAAAACACCTGGTAAAGTAATAATATAATCTTTATATCATTATACTGAGTATGAAAATATGTTATGATCACTGACTGGAGTAACGGGTATAATGTTAGTAGCAATGACTGAGTAGTAACGTTTATTAAATAATTGAACATACGTTAATGAAAATCACACAAACCCGTGCATGACCTAACATGATAATGATGTTACTGATGATATGTAGACTACTCTAGTCTATATGATGTGTCTTTACTGATGATGCATGATACGCAGCTAAACCATACTGGTTACGCGCATTTGGATACCCGAAAACCTAGTTTACGCAATGATGAACGAAAATCATGAATAGTGGTTTCCTTCCAGGAATGAATAGTGTTTCATGAATAGTAAATTTTTTGAAAACTTCTCAAAGTCTCAAACTGACTTCAAAAATGATGAATAGTGAAATGATGAATAGTGATCATCATGAATAGTAAATCATGACTAGTAAATTTTCGAGGTTTAGAAAATGACCTGAAATTATGATTTGTCACAATTTGTATAGGTCAATGATTGGTTCATTAATATACCTCACATCTTCAAGACCAGATATTATGTTTGCATTGTGTGCATCTGCTAGATATCAAGTCACTCCAAAAGTTTCACATCTTCATGATGTGAAAAGGATTTTTAGGTACTTAAAAGGTCAACCAAAGTTGGGCCTTTGGTATCCAAAAGATTCCCCTTTTGATTTGGTAGCATACACTGATAGTTATTTTGCTGGAGCAAGCTTGGATAGGAAGTCTACAACAAGATGTTGTCAATTTCTTGGGTGTAGATTGATCTCATGGCAGTGAAAGAAACAAACTGTGGTTGCAAATTCCACAACAAAAGCTGAATATGTGGCTGCTTCACGTTGCTGTGGACAAGTGCTTTGGATTTAGAATTAACTACTTGATTATGGTTACAATTTTATGCATACCAAGATTTTTATTGACAATAACAGTACTATATGCATAATTAAAAATCATGTTTTTCATTAAAAAAAAAAGCTTATAGAGATAAGACATCATTTTATTAGAGATTGCAATGATAAGAAATTGATTCAAATGGTTAAAATCCATACAGACAAGAATGTTGCAGATTTGCTTACAGAAGCTTTTGATGTAAGTAGATTTCAATATTTGATTTCTAGTATTAGAAGGTTAAATCTTTAAAGTTTTTGATCTCTTTATGTTTTTGATGAGTTTTTTATGAATTAGTACTGTTATTCAATTCATTAAATGTTTCTGCTTTTAAGTATAATTAGTACTGTTAGTTATACTTAACACTGCTAAGTTTCAGCTGTTGGTTATAACTAGTGTGATCATTGTGAATATTGTTATGGCTTGTGTTTTTTTGGCTTTTGGACTAACAATTTGCAGGAAAAGCAAAAGAAAAGTGTTAGATTGTTGTGGAACTGGAGTTAGTGTTGGTGCCTCAGAATTAATGCTGCTAGGCATAAGTTAGTGCTGCTAGGTATAGCTTAGTGCTGCTGAGGTTACTACTGCTGGTTTGTTCGAGGGATTGTTTCATAAATTCTTCAATGAAGGGTTTAAATTCACCAATAATTCAAATAATCGACTTCATTCGCACATAATACTCTCTAAACACAAACCCTAACTCACTTTTATCATCAAATCCTAAAACCCACCAATCACCACAAATGTCGAACCTAAATTTTGCTGATACTTATAACATGGTCGCATTTTTACAAAAACCCACTGAAAGCGAAGGATTTGCAGAAATTATTGATTTTTTAAATGCACACCCTATTAGGTATGCATTAACTGTGAATCCTACCATATATATTTCCCAGGTCAAAACAATCATTGAACAGCTTTGGTCTATTGAAGTACAGATACATGCCCTAGTAGATGGCATGAAGATAATCATCACTGAAACATCTGTTAGAAGATCTCTTCGACTAGCATATGAAGAAGGTGTTGAATGTCTTTCAAAATCTACTATTTTTGAAAACCTTGCATTGATAGGGTATGAGAAACAATTAGATAAATTAACTTTTTATAAAGCACTTTTCTCCCCTCAATGGAAGTTTCTTATCCATACTATTTTACAATGCTTAAGTCCTAAAACAACTGGTTGGAATGAGTTTAGTAGCTATATGGTATCTGCCATAATCTACTTGGCTACAGACCAAAAGTTTAATTTTTGCAAATGTTTTTAGATAAACAATTTTCTGAGAAGGTAACTCATAAGAGAATTTATCATGCACCTTCTCACACCAAAAAGATTTTAAGTAACATGAAAAGAATTGGTAAATTTTTTTCAGGTACTGTTACACCATTGTTTCAAACAATGCTGGTGAAGAATAAACAACAAAATCTGGGTGAAGGTTCAGAAATCCCACTGAAACCCAACAACACCCACAATTTTACCATCATCCTCTCAACCCAAAAAGACCCAAAAACCTAGGAAGCCAAAAAGAAAGGACACTGAGATACCTCAGTCTAGTGCTTCTAGTATGTTTGCAGATGAGGCTGTCTATAAGGAGAGGGATGACAGTTTGATGTGGGCCGCCACTACTGCTGCTAGCTTAGATGCAGAGCAGGACAGTGGTAACATAAGTAAGACCCGATCTAAGGCAAAACTTAATGAATCAAGTTCCCAAAGAACTAGTTCAGGTAGTGGTCCCAGGCGTCAAGACACCATGGGGGGTATGGATGCTCAAACTAGGTTTGAGGTTGTACCTAATCAATCTAATGATTCACCTCTCGGGAGAGGTAACACACTCCGAAGTGACGAGGATAGTATTCTGCTAAAGGAATTGATATTTTTATGTACCAACTTACAAAAGGAAGTTCTTGATCTAAAGAAGACCACTTCTTCACAACAGAAGATGGTCACTAGTTTAAAGAAGAGGGTCAGGAAACTAGAAAAGGGAAAGAGGTCAAGATCCTTTGGGCTGAAAAGATTATACAAGGTTGGTTCAACTACATGGGTGGAGTCCTCAGATGATGCTGAAAGTTTAGGGGAGGATGCCTCCAAGCAGGGGAGGAATGAAGACAAGGCTGCAGGGGAGGATGTGGAGATGATGAATGAAGGAGTTGAATTTTTTGTTGAAGAGGTTAATGCTGCTGAGAATGTGATTGAAGAAGAGTTGGCTAAGGCTGGTGAGATTGATGTTAATGCTGCTCAGCTTGAAGCTGTTAGTGTTAAGGTTGATACAGCTAGTGTTGAAGTTAGTACTGTTGAAGATGTTACTACTGCTACTACAACTACAACAACTGTTGATGAAATCAAAATAGCTCAGGCACTTAAAGACTTAAAGAGCCCAAGACCCAAGGTGAAAGGGGTGGTAATTAAATAACCAACTCAATCTACAACAACAACAGTTCAACCACAACCACAGGGAAAAGGAAAAGAAATTTTGATAGAAGAACCTGTGGTAGAACCACTGTCAAAGAAAGAACAACTCTTGGCTGATGAAGAAGCTGCTAAAAAGTTACAAGAAGATTTTGATGAGGAAGACATGGTGTTGAAAGAAAGAGCAAGAATTGCAGCTGAGAAAGATGAAGCCAACATTGCACTAATGAACACAGTGGATGATATAGAGGCTAAGTGTGATGCTGATTATCTTTTGGCTCAAAGACTGCAACAAGAAGAGAAAGAACAGTTGTCGAAGGTAGAGAAGGCTAAGCTGCTTATGGAGTTCTTAGAACAGAGGAGAAAGTTCATTGCAAAAAAGAGGGTAGAAGCAAAGAGAAATAAACCACCCACCAAAGCTCAACAAAGGAACATAATGTGTACTTATTTGAAGAACATGGATCAATGGAAGCCTAGTCAGTTGAAAAATATGAGCTTTGAAAAGATCCAAGAAGTGTTTGACAAAGTATTCAAGAGAGTAAACACATTTGTTGACATGGAAACAGAGGTGATGGGAAGCAGTTCAAAGAGGGCAGGTACAGAGTTAGAGCATGAGGTCACCAAGAAGCAAAAAGTAGATGAAGATGACAAAGAAACAACTGAAATCAAAGAGTTAATGGTAGTTGTTTCAAATGATGAAGAGATAAGTATTGATGCTGTTCCTTTAGCTACTAAACCTCTAAGTATTGTTGACTAGAAGATTTACCAAGAAGGAAAGAAAATGCATTGGGAAATTATAAGGGCTGATGGCAAATCCCAGATATATGGTATCTTGGTCATATGCTTAAAGGTTTTGATAGGTAGGATTTAGAAACACTGTGGAAATTGGTGAAGACTAAGTATGGATCTACAAGGCCAACTAACATCATGGATAGAGTCTTATGGGGTGATTTGAAAGTAATGTTTGAACCACATGTAGAGGATGCAGTATGGAGAGATCAGTTTCAAAATACAGCATTGTTTTAGAAGTTATATGACTCTGTGGAGTTCATACCTTGGCAATGCATGGAATGCAGATCAACATGTTGGTGGAAAAGACATAACCCATGTCACCACCTATAATTACACAGATGTTGGAAAGGAAGCTTCTAGTTGATGAATATGGTGAAACGGTCATAATGCTCTGTAGAAAGATGGTGAAACAACTTAAGAAGAAGTAAAGTGTTTGGAAGCATCCTCCTGGTGATTATGAAGCTTTGAATGAAGAAACTTGATAATTTTGGGAGAAAATATCAAGTTTAGGGGATGATTGTTGGGATTAAAAGCTTACTTAATATTGTTTGTATTAGTGCTGCTCTATGGATTTAAGACTGCTCTTGAAGATCAATGAATAATATGCTAAGTGTTTTACTACTGCTAGTGAAAAGTTAAGACTGCTAGTGTAACTTACTACTGCTTCTACAAAGTTACAACTGCTGAAGAATTTCAAGGAAATACACTAAGTAGTTAGTGCTGTCAGAACAAAGTTAATGCTGCTCAGTCAAGATTACTACTTGTTGATCCCAGTTATATACTTGATCGAATCCCTTAGCTTGTAAAGGTTAAGTTATCTTAGATTAATCTAAAACAACTATGTAGAAACTGTCTTTGAATATATTAAAGTCTATGCGGAATCTAGACTTTAACCTTAAGAAGAACTTGTAATGTAACAGTAAAATAATTTAGAACACAAGATTAATAAACAAAACAGCTTCAATATTATTAATGAATAATACGAATACTCTGCTAGCATTAGGGTTTACAACCTTGAAGCTTTATGAAAAAACATGTATCTAAGTCAATGCCCCAGGACCTCCTTTTATAAAGTAAGGACTCCTAGTCGGCTTACAATAACTTTCTATACAAGATAAATCTTTTTAGAATCTTTTCTATACTTATCTAACCTGTTGGGAATACGTGTAATTATTATCAAGTGCAGGTCATTAAGTTTTGTAATAGGTTGCTTAACTAAATAGGCTTATATTTTTGTTATTATTACTAGGCTTATGAAGTAAGCCCATGGGCCTATGTAAAAGCCCATTGATATGAAAGGAAGGAAGTAGGGATGTTGCCCTAGTTTCCTCTCCTATAAATACCCATGTAATACACTCTTATTTCTTGTTGGTTAATTCATATATGCTAAGGAACATTTGTCATTTTATCTTGTGAAGTAATCGACCTACTCTACATCTCTCCCTCTTATTTCTATCATTACTATACTTGTGTTGAATCATTATAGTGACCTAAAAAGTGGTATCAATCGGCAAAAGATCATTGTGAAGTGCGTTTTCAAGTTATACGTACCTTTCTTTTACTTAACGTTTGGTTTTGCTTCAAATTTTTGACAAAATCTCATTTCTAGCACTCATTCTTCACGCTTGTAAAGTGTTAAGAATTCTATAGTGTTTAGGAGTTTGATCTCTAGTCAAAAGATTGTGTTTTTGTTGCATTAAACTTGTTTTATTTCATAGTTTAAACTTTAGTCACTCTATCGAAATTTATCAAATTTTATCTAAAACGTTAAAGATTTAAACTTTCTTATTGTTTAAGTCATAAGCAACGTTTTTGATCAAAAGGAATGGTTAGTTAAGTTGTTTTTCATCCAAATTAAGCGTTTTTGTTTACTGAACTTTTATCATAATTGAAAACTATGGGTTTATCGAAATTGCACTTGAGGGTTTATCGCAATTCACAACTACGGGTTTATCGCAATTAAAAGCTAAGGGTTTATCGCAATTCATCCAAAGTTCTTCTTCATGATTCGCGGTTTACTTCCTAGCTTGTATAAGCTTGTGAAAATACTTCGACTCAGTGGAAATCTCCTATCTTGTATAAGTTAGTGAGATACTATCGGAATTGCAAATTGTTATCGCAATTGCATTACCTATCGAAATTGCACACTTGCTTTCGAAATTGAAAATCTCATCGCAATTCTTTTAAGACCAAGTTCTATCACAATTCGCCTAAACTTTCGCAATTGGATGAACAATCATCGCAATTGGTCAGTCTATGAACAATGTTTATCGAAATTGAATGTGAACAATACTTATCTAAATTCCTAATCAACCAAAACCAAACTTCATCTACTACAACACAGTTCTCAATTGTCTTCATAAGATGCATTTCTACAAATGCAAGTTTAACAAACATGTCTCAAACACCTTATCCGTATTTCAATCATTTCCCTTATTATCCTCATCAACAAGGACAACCATTCCCTCCTCCGCAAAACCCACATTTCTTACAACAACAACAATTCCATCAACAACCACAATACCCAACACAACAATTCCCAATGCAACCATTACCTCTTCCACCAAAACAACCACATTGGTTTGATCAAATGTGTGAAGCTATAAGCAGCCAACAATCAATTCATGAAGCCGGTTCCCTAGAAAGGCCTCCAATGCTCACTCTTGGTAATTATGTTCAATGGGTAAGTTGATTCTTAAGGTTCATGGAACTCTGAAAACCTCATGGCAAGTACCTGAAACAAGTTATCCTTAAAGGACCCTTTTAAATGCCAACTATAACGGTTCCTGCTGATGCAACTGTTGTTCCTCCGAGACCTGAGACTGTGACAACTCTACCAGAGAAACAACTTACACCAGAATAGATCCTACATCGTTAGGCCAATGAACTTGCAATGGAGTATATTCTTCTGGGAATACCTAATCCAATTTACCGTAGCATTGATGCTCTAAAGATTGCTAAGGATATGTGGGAACATGTACATCTTTTGATGGAAGGCACTGAACTAAATCAAGAAGACATGGAATCCAAGCTTTATCTTGAATATGAAACATTCATGATTAAACTAGGGGAGTCATTAGAGTCATATTATCATCAGTTCGTAAACATCATCAATGACTTAGACAGACACAATATCATCTTGCCTAAAATTGCTATCAACAGCAAATTCCTTAATTGTTTAGATCAAGATTGGTAGAAGTATGTCACATTTGTACGTCAATCCAAAAATCTTCATAATGCGAAGTACGGGTTGTTGTTTGATTATCTGAAGCATCATTAATCTGAAGTTGACAAAGATCGAGCTCTCCGTGGAATGTATCAACCTTCAACACCTCCTCCACAGTTGAATCCACTCGCACTTATGGCTCAATATTATCAAGCTCCATATCCACAGTCGAATCATGCGTTTGGTCAACAACAGCATCACTTTACTTTTCCTCCACAATCACCTTCCACTCAGATCGTTCCATATGATTCTTCACAACAATCACCTGACAATCAACTTGTTCCATATGAACAACAAGACAACATATTCTATGCACAATCATATGATGAAGAAGAGGAAGCCTTTAATACATTGAATCAAGGATTTTCTTTCATTGCTCGAGCTTTCAGCAAATTTGCAAACAAGTCAAACAATCGCCTTCGCAATTCATCTAATCTAAGGAATCAAGCTGTTGTTCAAGGGGGACGAGTTGAAGTGCCGAATCGATCTTATGGACGTCAAATGGGAAACAGTGGTTATGCAGGGAATTCAGGAAATGGCCAAATATCTAATGCTGCTAGTGGAAGTAGGAACAATGTTGGTGCTCCTCAGAGAAGGGTTGAAATTGTTGAAACTGGGAATGCACAAACTGGAAATGCGGTGATCAGATGCTACAACTGTAACGGCAAGGGTCATTTGCCTAATGCATGTCCTAAACCAAAGATGAGAGGCAGTGATTTCCACAAGCAAGCATTACTTCTAGCACTCAAGGATGAAGCAGGAGGAACTCTCACCGACAACGAATAAAGCTTCATGGCCTCAGCTAATTCAGATGATGAAATGGAAGATCTGGAAGCCAATGCTGTTGTGATGTTAATGGCAAACATGAAGGAACTCCACATGATTGATAAAGGCCCAGTCTATGACACTGATGGCCTATCTCAGGTATCTGATGCAAACACATGCCTCATACATGAAATAGCATCTCCATCTGCATCTGCATAAGACAAGGAGCAAGTTATTCAAGATGATCCATTGTTACCTCTACGAGACGATGATCAAGTTAACACAGTCGTTAGTTTTGATGATGATGATCAAATTAACCCAGTTGTTACATTTGATGATGATGATCAAATTAACCTAGTAGTTACCTTTGATGATCCAATTGATGAATGTAACAATGATCAACTTGAACAAATTGAAACTTCGCCCGGTCCAGATCCAGATCTTATGACCTTACTCATGACCACCCAATCCTAAGTTGAAAAATGCAATGAAATAATTAGTAACTTAAAATCTAAGATTGCATCATTAACTGCGGAACTTGAGAGCTGTAAAACTCAACTTACAAACTTTGAAACACATGCGAAACAAGAAAAAAAGTTTTGAAGTTGCATTTCAAAATTCTTATGTTAAAGAGCAAGAATTACAACATCAAATGCGAGAATTAATTGTTTCCAATAACAATCAAGTTTCTAAATTAGGGAACATCTTGCAACAGAACTGTCAAAAACAAATTTGGAAATGACGGTTTTTCAAGAAAAGTTTTTAGAATACAAACAAAAGTCAAGGAAATGATTTGATTCTCATGTTGATGAAATCATTGAGTTAGAAAGACAAATACAAGAATTTCAAAATGTTGTTTACAAAACTGGTGAGTCGGTCACAACCATACAAAAGTTCACTTTAAAATCAAATCCAAATGGTTCAAAAGGTTTTGCTCTTCGTGACGATAAACCACATTTTCTACACACAGCTCTCAGAGAAAATCCAAAGTTGTATAGTGCAGAACAATTGTTTAATGATACTGTTAAGCGTGTTATTGTATATAATTGTGAGGAAGAATGGGAACAAGAAGACGAGACTCGATTGAAAATGAGCAAAAAGGATATGGTTAAACCATTTGATTATTCTAAATTACCATCTATCCATGAAACGTTTGTTCCTCAAAAAGAAAAAAACATAACAACCTTTGTATATTTCAGAAATTCATAAATCAACTTTTGATGTTGGTCTTGTCAAACCAGTGGCACAAATAAATAGTCCTTTACCATCTTCTAGTGAAATCCAACCATTACCTAAACGATGTCTTGTACTTCGGTATTTTGATATGTTTATGGAAGACATCAAACTTTTGGAACAAGCAATTGAACGTAATTTTGAGATTAAAATTTCTACTTTTCAATCTGCTTATGCAAAAGAACAGAGACCAAATTTTCAGACGTAATTTTTACCTCATGTCCAACATTTGCGTCTTTTTGCAACACACTGGGAACGGGAACTACAAAATGAAGTTTAATCCATGATGAACATTTTCAAAGCGACAGAAAACTCGATTTCAAAACAAAAACCTCAAAACAAAATTCTTCAAAACGAAGTAGATCGACTCTTGGAAAATGTTCTAAGTTCTGATATTATATCTGTATTTATGAATTTTGTTTATTTATCATGCAATTGCATGCTCATAACCGACCACAATGCTGAAAAATGATACGTTGACACACGAGATTAAGATTTTAAAAGTTGAAATTGAAAAAATCATGACTCATAATGATGATGTTCAAACAAAAATTTCACTCGAGATTTCCCAACTTCAAAAGAAACTTCAATGGTGTCAGGCTAAAAGTCTTACTTTCGAACTCGAATTGCAACATCAAAAAAAATCACGTCTTTTCAAAACCATTCCACATCCAAAGTTGAGAATCTTGATGTTGAAAATGTGGTTTTAAAATGTCAAGTTTTCAAATATGAAAAAGAAATTTAGCATTTAAAGATGAGTATAAAACAATTTACGATTCTTTGAAAAAGTCACGTTCTGACCTTTTGAAAGAAAATGATGAATGTAAAAAAAATCGCAATTACACCGTTTGTTTAAATAGAGAACTCGATGAAAAAAAAAATACAAGATAAAAAATTCATCATTAGTGAGTTAGAAGAGAAAATACGTACCCTTAACAAAGGTAAATTAGGAAACACAAACGTAATCGCACCAGGAATGTACAAAATCGAAACATCATCTAGGCAAACAGATACAAACCAAATTCAAACCACTAATTTGAATGCTTCCACTTCTACAGGACTAGAAGCCACTACTAGCATTAGTAGATCACAGCGTAAGAGAACAAGAAAGAAGAATAGGATCTGGAAACGTAGGAGCGGACCTCTAGAAGAGAATGAAGTAGAAGATCACATTAGGACTTTTAATAAAATGCATGTTGCACATGATTTAGATTCGAACTTAAAAACTTGTAATTCTAATATCAATGTAACAAATGGTATGTCGTTGAACCTTTCAAATGTCAGTGCTTCTTGTATTTTTTGTCGTAAAAGTATAATGTTTGGTACTCATGATCGTTGTGTTGCTAATTCTCTTTTATTACGCACTAGAAAACATACTAATGGCATTCTTTCTAGGCCCACTATAGCTTCTAAGTCTGCGTTATGAAAAGAGCCAAAAGTAGTTTCTGAAATTGCGTTAAGTGATCCCATAGCCGAAAACACAAGTCCTAAGAAAACTTATTCACCTAGTGCATTCACTAAGACAAAAGCCCAAAGTAGTTGGATATGGCAAAAATGGTTACAGTATACGCCTAGTTTTAAGTGTTTACCTAAATCTAGAAACATGTGTGATTCTACTGAAACAGAACCCATTACTAGTACGGGGTCCAATTTTACCTCTATTCCATCTTCTTCGTCTTCATGTGATGCAGGTAATCTAAATCGTACTATGGATTGTTGATAGCGGATGTACCCGACATATGACAGGAAACCTTAAACTGCTTGTTAATTTTGTTTCAAAGTTCATTGGTACTGTCAGATTCGAGAACTATCATTTAGTAGCTATCATGGGATATGGCGATTATGTAAATCGTAACATCGATATTAGTCGTGTATATTACATCGAAGGCCTTGGTCACAACCTTTTCTTTGTCGGTCAATTTTGTGATGGGGATTTGGATGTCGCATTTAAGGAGAAAACGTGCTTCGTTCGTGATTTACAATGAAATTATCTCATGTCAGGATCTCGTGGAACTAGTCTTTACACAATCTCCATGTCTGATATGATTGCTTCTTCTCCAATATGTCTGCTTTCCAAAGCAAGTTCGACAAAATCATGGTTATGGCACAAACGACTTTCTCATTTGAACTTCAAAACCATGACTGAACTTGCACGACACAAACTTGTTGACTGTCTTCCAAGATTTCGTTACTCCAAGGATCACTTATGTCCCGCATGTGAACAAGGAAAAAGCACTCGTGCACACTTTCCTCCAAAAGCTGAACACAGTACCGATCACGTACTTCATCTTCTTCACATGGATCTATGTGGCCCAATGGCCGTGCAGATGATTAATGGCAAATGCTACATTTTAGTAATTGTTGATGATTACTCCAGATGGACTTGGGTTTATTTCCTTCGAAGTAAAGATCAAGCTCCTAACATGATAATCACCTTTCTCACAAAAATTCAGGTTTAGCTTCGAATACGGTTAGAAAAGTTAGAACACACAACAAAACTAAATTCAAGAATTGGACTCTTCGCGAATATTTTGAGAAAGTAGGAATTGAGCATCAAACATCAATTGCACGAAGTCCAGAATAGAATGGAGTAGTTGAAAGACGAAACCGAACATTAGTGGAGGTTGCAAGAACGATGCTTATTAATGCTCAATTACCTGATTACTTATTGGCGGAAGCCGTCTCGACTGCATGTTACACTCAAAACCGTTCTTTGATTACCAAATGCCACCACAAAACACCTTATGAGCTTCTCCATAACCGTAAACAAAATATCAAACACTTTTATGTATTTGGTGCCCTCTGCTATCCAAATAGTAATCGTGATGATCTTGGCAAACTCAAAGCAAAAGCAGACATTGGTGTGTTCGTTAGATACTGTGAAAATTCAAAAGGCTTTTGAATTTGGAACCGTCGCACTAAAGAAATCATGGAAACCATTCATGCTAATTTCTATGAACTTACAGAACTAGCTTCTGAGCTAAACAGCTTAGGACCCACAACCAACCGTTTAAAATTCCAAGAATCATCAGCTGCACCATCACCCGTATTCACTCGTCAACAATTGGAAACCTTGTTTGCTCCTCTATTCAATGAGATAACAGAAAGGCGTTCTCAAGATGTATCAATTGTTTCTGCTGCTCAACCTGATCAAATTCGAATACCTGATACACCTGTACAAACCACAACAACTGTTGCAACTGCCGCACCTCCACTCGACTCTCCAATAACAGAAGAACAAACCGCTTCCAACACCAATGATGTAGCTGAAGATCAACTTGAACAAAAAATACCCGCACCCACAGATTATGACGAAAATGCCTTCTTCAATCCATTTGCACCGACTCCAACTGTTCCTGATATTACAGAATCGTCAACCCGCAACTTGGATCCGTCTAATATGCACACCTTTAATCAACATTGCCTTTCAACACATAAATGGACAAAAAATCATCCCATAGTAAATGTGACCGGTAATCCTTCAAATTTAGTCTTGACAAGACAATGACTTCACACAGATGCTGAACACTGTGTTTATGCTCTTACCGTCAGTCAAGCTGAACTAAAGAACATTAAAGAAGCAATGACTTATGACAATTGGATTGGATCAATGCAAGAAGAACTTGATCAATTCAAACGTCTTGAAGTCTGGGAATTGGTTGAAAGACCAGATGGAGTCTATGTCGTCGGATTTAAATGGATTTGGAAGAACAAACTTGATGCTGATGGTACAGTGATTCGTAACAAATCGCGTCTGGTTGCCAAAGGCTACAGTCAAGAAGAAGGAATTGATTTGGAAGAATCCTTTGCAACAGTGGCTAGACTTGAAGCTGTAAGAATGTTTCTGGCGTATGCTGCCCACAAGAACATCATTGTTTATCAGATGGACGTGAAAACTATTTTTCTGAATGGTCAACTCCGTGAAGAAGTGTATGTCTCTCAACGAGAGGGGTTCATCGATCCAGATCATCCTAATCATGTGTACAGACTCAAGAAAGCCCTTTACAGCCTTAAACAAGCCCCGAGGGCATGGTACGATAAACTGTCTTCGATTTTAATTGCTAATCACTTTACACAAGGATCTGTTGATCCAACTTTGTTTATTCAAAGACACGGGGAGGACATTTTGATTATTCAAATTTATGTCGATGACATAATTTTTGGATCAACAAAGAAAAAATGTTCAGTTGCTTTTGCAAAGTTAATGAAACAAAACTTTGAAATGTCCATGATAAGGACTCCAGGTTCATCAATCTTCCCGTGGTATTTTTCTAAAGCATTCCAAATATGCTCTTGAAATTCTAAAGAAACTTGGCATGACCAATTGTGATACTTATAAAACTACCATGTCTGCCTCTTCACCAAAGGTGGATGCTGATTTACATGGGACACCAGTTGACCCTACCAAATACCGAAGTATTATTGGGTCTCTCATGGATCTAACAGCCAGCAGACCAGACTAGGGCTGAGCATCGGTCCATACCCGACCCGACCTGACAAACCCGAAAAACGCAAAAATCCTAAACCGAAACCGAAGCCAAAATTACTTGGGTCGGTTCGGTTTGGTCGGTTTTCGGGTTTAAGTCGGTTTTTGGCCGGAACCGGACCAAACCGACCCAACCCGAACTGAAAAGTTGAGAAAACTATAACCCGACATAAAACTGACTTTTGTCAGATATGGTCGAATCGGGTCGGTTTTTCGGGTCGGGTCGGGTTCTCGAGTGAAATGCTCAGCCCTAGACCAGACATAGTATTTGCTGTATATCTTTGCTCCCGCTATCAGTCAAACCCAACTGAAAGACACCTCTCTGAGACTAAAATAATCCTTTGATACATAAAGGGAACCATTCACTTGGGGATCTGGTATCCGAAGGATTCTGGTTTTGAACTAATAGCCTTTTCAGATGCTGAACATGTAGGTTGTTTAGATATACGAAAAAGTACTTCTGGTGGTGTTCAGTTTCTCGGAGATAAGCTCGTATCTTGGCAGTACAAGAAACATGATTGTACGTCATTGTCATCAATAGAATCAGAATACGTTGCCATGTCAGCATGTTGTGCTCAATTCATTTGGATGAGATCACAACTGACGGACTATGGATACGTATTTGATAAAATCCCGATGTATTGTGACTCCAAGAGTGCAATTGCCATCTCATGCAACACGGTTCAACATTCAAAATTAAAGCATATCGCTCTCAGATATCACTTTATCAAGGAGCATGTTGAAAAGGGTACAATTGAATTATATTTTGTGGGTACGGAGTACCAGTTGGCAGACTTATTCACCAAAGCCTTGCCTCATGCAAGATTTGTGGAATTAGTTCACCAAATCGGTATGCGGTGTTTGACTCCAGAAGATCTGGAAAACTTTATCAAACAAACTTGAAAAAGTCAAACACAAAAATATTTTGTAAACATTCTATCAAAAACAAAATACAAAAATATAAATTTTTTCAAAAACAACAAAAAGATTTTGTCTTAAACCTTTATATTCTAAATTTTTTTAATCACTTTATTAAAAAAAATGTTGGTGCATAAAAATTTGATTTTACAATTTTATTTTATTTTATCAATAATTGCAAGCACAAAAAAAAAAAAAAAAAAAAAAAAAAAAAAAAAAAAAAAAGGTCCGTCAACACTTGGTTCTCTCAAAACAAATTTTAATCATTTTTCTCGAACAAGTGTTGAGGGGGAGAATGAAATTTTAATTTTAATTTTTTTTTTAAAATTTGTGCATGCATCTTTTCAAAAAGATGTTGTTTTATTATGTGTTGGTGAAATTATTCTCGTGATACCCTCCTTATCTTAAAATGTTTCTCATATCCGAAGTCGAGGGGGAATATTAAAATTTTTTTTTTGCCAAATAAATGCATAAGTGTTTATTTTGTCAAGATAAGGATAAACATTTGTGAGTAACGGACTAACTTTGCTAAAACTCTTCAGTTAAGAGATCAAAAGTGTCAATGCTTGAAAGATAAATTTTCTAACAAAAACAAAAAATGTAAGTGCATTTACTGCACTTATAATTCATTTACTACTCTTCAACCACCAAGATCCACGGCTGAAATCAAACCCACGAATCTGTTCAAGTTTTTTCCAATCCGTAAGTGTTTTAATAATCTTTAGTCAAATCTAAGAAATGGTTTTTGATCTTTCAAAGATCCAACAGAAAAATCTTTCACAACAATCAATCGAATATTTTGGGTTTATGTCGACTTGGGGAAAAGTGATTTCGGGTGTTTATGTTTAATTTGTGTAGTGGGATATGGTCGGAATCATGTCATTATCATGTTATGAGTGTTTAATTGTTCCTAGAAACATCAATTGATCGATATTTAGATTTAGGGTTTATGCGTTAATTTGGGGAAAAACAAACGTGAATGTTTTAGTCAAATGAAATGGGTGGGATAGTGTTCTAATGTGTTGAGAAACATGATTTGATTAACAACTCATACCTAGAAACACTTTTGAATCAATTTTGATAATTAGGGTTTATGTTGAACACGTCCAGATTCCAACTTCTTGATTCATGGTTGAAATGTGTTAAAATGCAGTTCATTGTGCTTAGAATCATCATAGGAACTTATTTGATCCACACACATTAACATCTAATCTATTAAACTGAATTTTGACAAGATTGAAATAGGGTTTATCGCATTTGCCAATGTGTGTCTTTAATTTAGATAAACTGTCATTAGTCTTGTCTAAATGTACTCATAGATCATGTTGTAACTTGTAATTTGATTTAATTTGGACAGGGAAAGAATTTTGATAAAGATTCGTAAGAAAATGTATGTCTACAGTGTTATCGAAATTTCTTGTAAAAGAAATGTGGGAAACTAGAAGGCGGGTTGAATAGTTTACCGGTTTTAATTTCTTTTAAAAATCTTGTTTTAAAAGTTTGCTATTGGAAACTTTGATTCGAACTCTATGTGTAATCAATCAACACCAATATGAACTACAAACTAAACTAACAAATGGTAAATAATAAAAGTATAGAGTAGAGTTGGAAAGATCAAACCGAGACAAAGGATTTATAGTGGTTCGGATACGAAGCTCTTCTTCGCCCTACTCCACTCCCCGAGTACCACACTCGAGAGTTTCAAACACTATATTAACAACCTCCCTTCAGGCGGAGAAAACCGTACACGTCGCTTATCCTATTACCGACACTAAGTTAAATGTCGAGTGCTAATCTTAGCTAGCACCAATCTACCAAGGTCCACGTGACCAATCAATCAAGCCCAATGGCTACACGAGATCACCAAGATCTCAACACGATCACAATGATCAACACTCTCTCAACTAACACTAATCTATCAACCGTTGATCTTCTTGATCAATCACGCAAGCCCAATGGCTTTAAGAGATATCCACTATCTCTATAAGATCACACTTGATCTTCACTCTCACTCACAAAAGATAAATAAACTTGCTGTATGCTATGATACAACAAGGTTGTAACAAGTGTTACAAAAACCTAACAACTATAACTCTTGTATCTTCTTGAATACTTTGAGTTCTTCTCTTGCTAATGAAGAGGAATGATAACACCTTGTATCAACTTGGATACTTGTGTTCTTCTCTTGATAATGAAGAGGAATGATAACACCTTGTATCAACTTGGATACTTATGTTCTTCTTGTTGGGAATTAAGCTTAAGGAGTTAGTACTGTTGAAGATGGAAGTTAGTACTGCTGATGAGTTTTGAAGACATAAGCAGTTAGGACTGCTGAGTGAAGAAGTTTGTACTGTTTATGATAAAACTGTGTAAAGATATTTATGGAAAAGATTTAGTGTATATCGTATAAGGTTTAGTTGATAGTTATCTTGTGAAGGAATCCTTGGTCTATAAAAGGATTGCCTAGGTTAAAGTTTAATATACACACATAGAAGAAAAACGTATTGTTTAGTTAAGATTCAAGGTTGTAAACCCTATTGATAGGAGATCACTCGTATTATTGTTCTAATAATATAGAATCATTGAAGTTGAAGTTTATTATTCTGTGTTCATTCATTGTTACATTCAAACCATACAAAACACAAACACATAAAGTCTTCTAAGTGCTAGCTAGTAAATTCCGCGTGCTAGACTACGTATAATTCTTAGTATCACATCTAACACAAGGCGTGTGTGTAGATCCGGTCAAGTGGTATCAGAGACAGGTTGCTGATACTTAGATTAAGAAGATCCGAGAAGAACAAAGATGGACATGGAAACAACACCAACCACAACTAACATTGCTGCTAAGCTTCCTATGCTTAAACCTAATGAGTTCGACATGTGGAGACTTCGTATTGAGCAGTTTTTCCAAGTGCAAGACTATGCACTTTGGGAGATCATTGAAGAAGGAAACTCTTTTACACCAGTAACAACAACAACTGTTGTTGAAGGTAAATCTGGGACTAATGTGCAGACAAAGCCAACCACTACTGAAGAGAAGGCAAGGTACAAGAATGATGTTAAGGCTAGAAGTTTGCTTCTGATGACTATTCCCAATGATCAGTTGCTGAATTTTAGTAAGTTCAAGTGTGCTAAATCTCTTTTTGAAGCTATTGTTGCAAGATATGGTGGGAATGAAGCCACCAAGAAAACCCAGAAGACCTTTCTCAAGCATAGTTTGAGAACTTTACAGCAACAAGCAATGAGTCGTTGGATCATATGTTCAATAGGCTTCAAAAGATGGTGAGTCAATTGGCTGTTCTAGGAATTGAGATGCCTCAGGAAGATCTCAACTCCAAATTTCTAAGGAGTCTACCAGCTGAATGGGCTATGCATCTGGTTGTATGGAAAAACAAGCCTGATATAGACTCCATGAGCTTAATGGATCTCTATAGCAACTTCAAGATAGTAGAACATGATATTAAAAAGTCTGCTGGATCAAGCTCAAGCTCAAGCTCAGGGAATTTGGCCTTTGTATCAACTCCCGGTTCCTGAAGTCTAGATGAAGAAATGCAAGTTGCTGGAGCAGTTGGTACTGCTAGTGCAAACCTTGGTACTGCTAGCACCTCAAGCAGTACTAGTGGACTTTTGAATGATGATACTTATTGTGCTTTCTAGACTACTCAGCACAATGGAAGTATGTTGACTCCTTCAGATCTTCAAGAGATTGATGAAGATGATATTGAAGAGATGTATATCAAGTGGCAGCTCTCTCTTCTCAGCTTGAGAGCTAGGAAATTCTTGAAGAAGACTAGCAAGAAGATTGTCATAAACAGCAATGATGTTGTAGGGTATGACAAGTCCAAGATTGAGTGTTTCAACTGCCACAAGAAAGGTCATTATTCAAGGGAGTGCAGATTGCCAAGCCAACAAGATGGAAAGAGTAGAGGATATGGAAACAAATCAAGGGTTGTGGAGGTTACTGACTCAAGCTCGAAAGCCATGGATGCCATTGATGGCTTAGGATTTGACTGGAGCTACATTGCAGAGGACGAAGCAGAAGCATCTATAGAGGTTGCTCTCATGGCATTCTCATATTCTAAGGTACAAGTTTCAAAATGTTCTAAATCTTGTGAAGCTTTAAAAGATCTAGAAACACTTAAGAAAAGATACGAGAATCAAAGAAAAGAGCTAGTTGAAACTGCTTTTAGCTTAGCAAATCATAAGAGAGCTTTAGCTGTGTTAGAAGAACAAATTGTTCATTAGAAAAGTAATGAGTCTAAGTTTTATGATGATATGATTATTGTTAAGAGAGACTTAATGTTTACAGAGAATGAAATTACTATGTTAAAACATGACCGGATCTAAACACACACTTTGTGTTGGAGATACTTTGAGTGTATACTTGATAGCACGCGGAATTTACTACCAAGTACTTAGAAGAATATAGGTTTGTGTTTGGTGATTGATTAAGTAAAACAATAAGAACAACGATATCAACCAAACTTATCACTTCAATATATCGAACGATTACAATTATGAACGTGAAGGATATTAAGTATTCTATGTATTCGATATCTTAGATTGACGTATGAAACCCTAATCTAAGGATATCCTTTTATAATGTAAAGAGTCCTTTACACGTTAAATATCTAACCATATCATTCTATACAAATAAGATATTTACCATATCTTTTCTATAATTATCTTCACACGGTTTCACCTTGATCTCATAAGCAGTTCTAACTGTTCTTCCTTCAGCAGTCCTAACTGCTCTTCCATCAGCAGTCTTAAATGTCCTTGTATCAACAGTCTTAACTGTTCTTTTATCAGCCGTACTAACTGCTTAAGTTTAATTCCCAACAATCCTCCCCTAATCTTATGATTTCGATGCAAATCAATAAGTTTCTTGAATTAAACTTCTGATTTCGTTGATGGGGTGGATTCTTTCAAACACTTGACTTGAATCACGAAACACTTTGGGAATTATCTTCACGTATTGTACTCATTTGGTCAACTCTTCAAAAATTACCAAAATTAATTTAAATCCATCAAGGAATTAATTCCTTATACCAACCCAAAGTTAATTCTGCATATCAACCACGCATTGAATGCCATTAAACCTTCATTAACTTTATAAAAACTCACATATCCACACAAAGTCTTTTTCAACACAAATCTTTAACTCTTTAACAATGTCTTCTTCACCAAACATCATAGAAATCTCATCTGATTCTTCATCAGATTCCGAAGATTCAGGATGGAACAACTATTTTCCTCCACACTATTCTTCAACTTCAAGAGTTAATCTTTCAAAGAAAAAGACTAAAATATCTTCGTCCGATGAACCTTCCTCCGATGAACTTCCTCCTTTTGTGGATGATTCATCCTCTTCATCTGAATCGTCTGACTCTTCTGACGATGATGATGAACTTCAAAAACTATCAGACTTACTCACAAAAGAATTTGAGAAAGCAGCATCATCAGTAAAGATCCTTGTTCCAAAGAAGAAAAACTTTGTTCCAAAGAAGAAGCCTGAGAAGAAGCAATTTCCATCTCCAAGATCAGTAATACTGGCACTTCCCTGCAAAAAGGTGTCTGAACTCATGGGTAGCAGAGGAGCCCGCAGCAAAACCATGCCGGATATCACTGGAAAAGGAAAAGGAAAACTTGAGTAGTTGTGTTGTGTAGGTTGTTTTGTTGGTTTGTGTAGGTTGTGTGTTTTGTTGGTAGTTTTTGTTGGTTTTTCCTTGTAACCGTATGAAGCTTTGTAATGAATCCACCTTTATAATGAATAAAATTTAAGCACTTCATTATAATTCATCTCTGACTTCTTAATTCCTCCCCTGAATTTCATAATCAGCAATCATCTTTAACAGCAACTAGAACAAACTTTAATTCCTCCCCTGTTTGGAAGAATCCTCACCATCAGATGAATTAGAACATAAGTATCCAAACTCAGCATCAAATAAGACTATTTGTACAAGTTACCATCAATTCAGTTGTTTTAGTTTCAAACTGCTCTCAACACTTCCAGATGTATTACCTTCTGAGAGAGGTGTATCACAGAGCATAAACTCAGTAGGAACTAAGTTTTTAACAATCAGTACAAACTGGTGAAGCCAGCAGTTCAGACTGTGTAGTAAAAAGTTTTCAGAGATAAAATCTAATTTTGAAATTTAATTTGTGGATTCGAAAACAGTTTTGTCCACTTATAGTTTTTAGCAAACTATCAGCTATGAACGGATTTGACTTGTCTTTACCAATAGCCGTTTGCTATGGACTAGCCAACTCTTCACACTTAGATTTGGTGAGTTGATAACCAACCAGTTTTTGGTAAACTGTCAACCATAAACGGATTTGAGTAGTCTTTACCAGAAACCGTTTGATCTGGACTAGTTGATTCTTATGTTGATTAGACATGGTGAATCAATTACCATTTGTTGTGTGACAAGCATTCACAATTGACAATCCAAACCACCATTCTTTTCAAAGGAAAAAGCTTTTCTTAACCTGAAATGTTACTCCAAAACCAAAGAAAACACAATACATAATATTCTCTTTTAACAATTATTTCATTTGAATAACAAATTCACAAGCAGTCTTAAAAACATTCAAGCAGTCTCAACTATACAAATAGCACAATTAACAGTACACAATCCAAAAACATTTACACATTAATCTTTTGAAGGATTAAGCATTCCAATACCTGTTACCAAGTACTGAAATCTGCTTACATCAAAACCTTTTGTTAAGAGATCAGCAAATTTGTTATCAGTGTGTATTTTAACAACTTGTATTAATTTCTTTTCAGCACAGTCTCTTATGAAATGATGTCTAATTTCAATATGTTTATTTTTTGAATGTTGAACTGGATTCTTAATGATACACATTGTACTGTTATTGTCTATATGTGTAATTGTGTTTAAGAAATTATACCCATAATCAAGCATCTGGCTTTGAATCCATAGAACTTGAGCACAACAACTTGTAGCAGCCACATATTCTGCTTCAGTAGTAGATATAGCCACCATAGTCTGCTTCTTACACTGCCAAGAGATTAATCTTCGACCTAAGAATTGACAACCACCTGTTGTAGACTTTCTATCCATGCTAGCACCAGCATAATCAGAATCAGAGAATGCAACAAGATCAAATGCAGACTCTTTAGGATACCATAGCCCCAAGTTAGGCTGTCCCTTAAGGTATCTGAAGATCCTTTTTACTATTGTGAGATGAGACACCTTAGGATTGACTTGGAATCTTGCACAGGCACACACAGCAAACATAATATCAGGCCTAGATGATGTAAGATACATCAGGGACCCAATCATAGATCTATACATGTGCACATCCACATCTTCACCACTGTGATCCTTTAATAACAAATGTGTCTCCTTGTCAATTGGTGTGCTAGCAACCTTGGCATCTGTGAATTGAAATTTCCTTAAAATTTCACCAACATATTTATCCTGAGAGATAAATATACCATCTGACTTTTGCTATACTTGAAGACCTAGAAAGAAGGTAAGCTCTCCCATAGAACTCATCTGAAATTGGTCTTTCATCAGCTTTTCAAACTCCTTACACATCTGTTTCTTTGTAGAACCAAAAATGATGTCATCTACATAAACTTGTACTAGTAGAATATCACCCTTGTCCTTCTTAATAAAAAGAGTTTGATCAATTTTCCCTCTATGAAACCCATTCTTTAGAAGCTATTTAGCAAGAGTTTCATACCAGGCTCTTGGAGCCTGATGCAATCCATATAGAGCTTTTACCACCTTATAAACCTTGTCAGGATGTTCTTGGTCTACAAAACCTGAAGGTTGTGAAACATAGACCTCTTCATCAATAGTACCATACATTGATGAAGTGAAAAGTGTACCGCTTTTAGGGGGTCATTTAAGCCCTAAATCGTATTTATTTGATCAAATATTGCCCTAAATCGTTCCTTTTGTCATTTTAGGTACTTTGGAGAAGAAATCTGGAAAAGGAAGCATTTTGGACGTTTTTGGAGCATAAAAGTGAAGAAAACGACAAAGTCTCAAAATCGGCTGGAAAAGTACCTTTGACGGCGTCAGGGATTGTTCTAGACGGCGTCATGGCTTGGCAAAAGAGGTGGATATGAAAAATACACATGATAAGCCAGGGAGTTTTACAAAGGAATTCTGACGGCGTCACCCTTTAAGGTGATCAAGGCCATCACGGTTTAACTTAAAGAGAGACGGCGTCAAGCACTATTCTGACGGCGTCAAGCCTTGATAAGCCAGAGCGGATTTTGGAGCACTAAAGAGGGACGGCGTCAAGAAGGCCATCCGGGAACCCTAGACACGGCGAGGTGACGGCGTCAAGATCTATAACGTGACGCCGTCAGCCACTAAGTTCTATATATAGTTTTGCAATTTTTTGTCATTAGTGTGCAACTTTGTGAGGAGAAACCCTAAGACGAATTTCTGCCATTTTTAAGGGTTTTTATACCCTTGGATCTCCCATGTTTAATTGAAGATAAGTATTCATTTAATCAATCAATATGTCTATGTGTTGTTTGATTATATCTTGTTCTTGTCTTTTGATTAACATGCTAGTCTAGATTTATCTTGTGTTTGCTTAGATCTAATGAAACCTAGCTATTGATTATTGGTTATTAGTGTGTTATTAATTGTATTCGATGATTGTTTATCGATGTTAGGCTTAAGAAAACTGGCTAACTTCCTATACGGTAACTTGCTTGAACGTCTTAAGAAACATGAACCAATGCGTACTAAGGTTTTTATGGTTGTATTTAATGCATGAGCGAATTCTAGTGATCCCATGTTAGGAGCTTCCTAGCCGGCTCGACATAGGAGTGAAGTAGGAGCTTGTAGAGTTGGGGAAGTACGTACGCCACCCCACGATTGGTATTAAGGAATACACCCGTCATCCACGCAATTAATACACACTAATCAACCGGTAAAAGATAGTTAGGGAGTAAGGAAATCTAAGTAAACACATTTCTCTCCATATAAGTTTCACAACCTTTTCATTTTCAGTTATTTTATTTTATTTGCATTTGTAGTTATTTGGGTTAGTTGACTAGCAACTAATTCCGCCCACTCCTTCAAAACCGAGATTTTACTTGCTTTCATAAAAATATAAAAATACAAAAAAGAATCTTCCCTCACCCTTAGACCTATTAGAGTAGTTTTTCAATCCTAACGACACTATTCCCTGTGGAGAACGATCAATCCCCCGTACTTACCACTACACTATACTACATCGGTCAGGTACACTGCCTGGTGGGGTTGTAAGCCTCTTGAGATCCCTCGAGAGGTAAAACCTGTTGTAAGGTCGCAAAACCACGCATCAAGTTTTTGGCGCCGCTGCCGGGGAATAGTTATTGTTTAGGTTGAATTTTTATTTTATTAGGTCTACTCACTAGATTCCTTTCTAGTGAGATTTTTATTTTATTTTTCTAGGTTTTCTTTAGTCTATCTTTTTCTTTGTGCCCTTTGTTTGTAAAACCATTTTCATTTGTCACCATGGCGGATGAAATTCCATTTAGATCATTGACAATAGAGGAACAATTATATTTCACCAATAAATTTGTTGCCTATCATTCCTATGAATTTTTGTGTGATCTTTGTGATTTCCAAAAGGAGTTAGGGGTAAGGTTAGATGGGTTTAATGAATTCTATGCATGTGAGATTTCTATTAGACAAGCATTATCTGGATCAATTCCTTTTAGTCAGGCCCTTTGGATGAATTTTAAGGAAAGCTTCCTAACCATGACCCATAAGTGGAACGAATTAGTGGATTCGTATGAGCAAAAAGACCTAGTTTCTAAGAACATGGACTTAGAGTCAAACCAAGATTCTGAGATGGTTAGTGTTGAACTACCTAGTTGCATGAGTGGGATAGATTTCACCAAAACATACGACACACATGAGGGTAGAGTTGAGCCACCTAAGTGCATGTCAGGGTTAGGCACTACCATAATACATGATGAACACATAGGTAATCTTGATGTGATGGAGGATATAGTAGAAACCCCAAGCCCACCAAGTACCCCACAAGTCCAAGCATTGTTTGAGGCATACACACCGCCCGTGACTTACCCGGAAGAAGTTGAGGAGACTATAGGAACCCCAATAGAGGTAGAGCCCTTGGACCAAACACAACTAGAAGAAATAGGTTTGAATGCTTTTAGTGATCACAACCTTTCTTTTAGTCCTATGGAAGTTCCTATTTTTGATGAACCGGAGCCTCAACCAAAACCGTTACCTAATCTTCCATCTTTAGATGTGAATTTAGGAATTAAAAAAGGTCCCGATCCACCCATCAAACCATGTAGTCCGGGTAATGTTAAGATTAAGGTAGTAGACTCTAGGCCATGTGGAGTGGAAGCTAATATAGGAGTGAATCATGACCTTACATACTTACATCACCCATTCATGATTGATCACAAGAAACGTTATGGGTTTAAACCGGGTTTATTAGGTCAAGATGGATTCCCAATTAGGAGTCTCTCGAAGTTGTTAGAAAATGATCCCTTTTTAGGAGAACACTTTAACTCAACCATTGACCAAAGTGAACTAGGTAAGGTTATGATGAAAGGAGCACACCCCTTTGAGCATATAATTCATCCACCAATCTTTCCTCACGTGGCATACTCCTACCGAGCTGGTGTGTATCGCTACTATCACCCGCACTTAACCCTAAGTGTGGGGAAAACCTCTCCTTTATCCGTTAAATAAGGGTAGAGTCAGGCTCGTGACTCGAACAAAAACAAGCGCTTCTTGGGAGGCAACCCAAGCTTTATTTGCTTTGTGTGTTTATTTGTTTAGTTGTTTGATTTTATTTGCTTCCGTATGTGTGTTTAATTTTTATTATTATTGATTCATGTTCAAAACTAAATTGTGAAAATGCTTTATCTTGTTTTTTAACTTCGTCTTAACTACATATAAAGGTATTTTGCAAAAGATAAGTGTAAGGGAAATCCAAATCGGTTTATTAGAACAATTGAACATGAATCATAACAATATTAAATTAACATACATATTAGTAATTGTTTGAGTCAAATGCTTGTATCGAGTCATAATGATGTTTTGCAGGATTTCCAGGAAGTAAGGTAGAGGTTTTTCCAGAAATTTTCCGAAAACTTAACATGAGAATTCTGTCAGATCATTTCTGACGGCATCATGATTTACAACCTGACGGCATCAGGTGTTAATTTTCTGAAATTTTTGAAAGTTTTGTTTTCATAAATTTTTTTTTATTAAATCTCTAACTTATAATCTCCAGGAATCTGCAAAATTATGATTCCACAAGCATTATATCCTTATATATAGATTTATTCTGCCGATGTTATGCAGGTTTTCGTGTTTGTTTTCTCAGGTTTAGCAGGTTATTTTGGACAATGAGATGTATGTGGAATCAAGCTTTTGGCGATGCTTTAGTCTTGGAGCTTCTACATTCTCTTAGAAGAAGATCTAACCATGTTGCCACATTATCCACCGAACGAATCAGGGGAGTATTTGATTTCATTCTTTTACCTTATTACTTTTACATCTTGTTATTTGAACATTGGGGACAATGTTCATCTTAAGTGTAAGGGGGGGGGGGGGTAAAGTACGATACTTTAGAAAATGCAATTACACTTGATTTTTGTTTGTTTAATGGTAGATGTGTAATAAAACTGAGATAAATACCTGTTAGGGTAATTTTAGTGCCAAATTTAAAATTTTTTACAACATTTAGGAGTAAAACTTTGATCTTAATGAGCGTCTCACGGATAGGAGTTATATGACTAGCACAAAACCGTACCACTAAAATTTTTCCACCCCCAAATATGTGAGGTTCGCCCCTAGAATTGGTAGGAAAAGCATTTATGCTATGATGTGTGTACCGGTAGCACTTAGATTCTAGAACTTACGTTAAGACCATTCCGAGGCCACAAGTGAGACTACATTCGTGTAGTTAGATTTACTACATGATAAGAGGCATTAGGATTAACCCATTGTTTTACACCTGTGTTTTTGTTATAATTACTTTGGCTACATTGGTCAAGTAATTCTCCCACACCCTTTGCGTTGTACTCATTTTTAGTACACGATACCCCTAGTACACCCCTCAGAGCCTATCTTTTCATTTCGAACTTTAAGCATTTTACTTAAAGGAAGAATTTGTTTACACCCCACTTAAATGTACACCCAAATCGCCTTAGCCTACCTTGTATGCACTCATTTTTAGTGCATTATTGTGACAACATTTGTTTAAACCCAAAGTTAATTATCTAATTGATTACATGGTTGCTAAGTCGAGTCATATCCTTGTACATATTGTTTTGGGACGATTGGGACTCATAGGTAAAGTACTAGTGTAATGGAGTAATGGGGAAGAACAACATTATTACCCCCATATGTGCTAAATATTTTAAAAGTACTCCAAGTGTTTCGATTATCTTAATTCGAGTCATTAGAATAGTTATTTGTAAAGTTATGTAAAAGTTCAAGTGTAAGGGGAATGCAACGCCCCTATGATGTATTATTTTGGATGGTAGGGCAAGAGTGTATGGAAAAAAAAAAAAAAAAAAAAAAAAAAAAAGAAAAGAAAGTAGAAAAAACATACGGACTACCATCCCGTTTCATTTTATGTTTATTTTATGTTTTTGTTATTTTGTTTTTAGCTTAAGTCGAGTCTAGTCTTGGCTTAGCAACGCCATATTGTACATGTAATTAATCAAGATCTTTAACTCGCCACCAGTAAAATATCCCTTATCCAACAAATCCGTGTTTATCATATCCCTACACCTCACGTTATAACCCATCTAAAAGCCCTCTTTGATAGTTTATCTTAGGTGCTTACGCCTAGTGGAGGAGGTTTTTGATCCTTTCCCAAGCCTATGGTAATCTATTTGCTATGACAGGTAGTGAGAGATATTATCTGTTTTCATTTATGAGATATACTTTTATGACACCTGAGAGATGTGAGTATCTAAACACTACTTGTGAGGTGCTAGTTTGTAATCTCCGTGCTTATTATGATTAAAGTGGAACGACTATTTATTGTAATTACTTTTATATTAGCGTTAAATGACCCCTAACTTGTATTTTGATTAGAATAAAAGCGCATTTGCTTGAGGACAAGCAAATCTCAAGTGTAAGGGTATTTGATGAAGCGAAAAGTGTACCGCTTTTAGGGGGTCATTTAAGCCCTAAATCGTATTTATTTGATTAAATATTTCCCTAAATCGTTCCTTTTGTCATTTTAGGTACTTTGGAGAAGAAATCTGGAAAAGGAAGCATTTTGGACGTTTTTGGAGCATAAAAGTGAAGAAAACGACAAAGTCTCAAAATCGGCAGGAAAAGTACCTTTGACGGCGTCAGGGATTGTTCTAGACGGCGTCATGGCTTGGCAAAAGAGGTGGATATGAAAAATACACATGATAAGACAGGGAGTTTTACAAAGGAATTCTGACGGCGTCACCCTTTAAGGTGATCAAGGCCATCACGGTTTAACTTAAAGAGAGACGGCGTCAAGCACTATTCTGACGGCGTCAAGCCTTGATAAGCCAGAGCGGATTTTGGAGCACTAAAGAGGGACGGCGTCAAGAAGGCCATCCGGGAACCCTAGACACGGCAAGGTGACGGCGTCAAGATCTATAACGTGACGCCGTCAGCCACTAAGTTCTATATATAGTTTTGCAATTTTTTGTCATTAGTGTGCAACTTTGTGAGGAGAAACCCTAAGACGAATTTCTGCCATTTTTAAGGGTTTTTATACCCTTGGATCTCCCATGTTTAATTGAAGATAAGTATTCATTTAATCAATCAATATGTCTATGTGTTGTTTGATTATATCTTGTTCTTGTCTTTTGATTAACATGCTAGGCTAGATTTATCTTGTGTTTGCTTAGATCTAATGAAACCTAGCTATTGATTATTGGTTATTAGTGTGTTATTAATTGTATTGGATGATTGTTTATCGGTGTTAGGCTTAAGAAAACTGGCTAACTTCCTATACGGTAACTTGCTTGAACGTCTTAAGAAACATGAACCAATGCGTACTAAGGTTTTTATGGTTGTATTTAATGCATGAGCGAATTCTAGTGATCCCATGTTAGGAGCTTCCTAGCCGGCTCGACATAGGAGTGAAGTAGGAGCTTGTAGAGTTGGGGATGTACGTACGCCACCCCATGATTGGTATTAAGGAATACACCCGTCATCCACGCAATTAATACACACTAATCAACCGGTAAAAGATAGTTAGGGAGTAAGGAAATCTAAGTAAACACATTTCTCTCCATATAAGTTTCACAACCTTTTCATTTTCAGTTATTTTATTTTATTTGCATTTGTAGTTATTTGGGTTAGTTGACTAGCAACTAATTCCGCCCACTCCTTCAAAACCGAGATTTTACTTGCTTTCATAAAAATATAAAAATACAAAAAAGAATCTTCCCTCACCCTTAGACCTATTAGAGTAGTTTTTCAATCCTAACGACACTATTCCTTGTGGAGAACGATCAATCCCCCGTACTTACCACTACACTATACTACATCGGTCAGGTACACTGCCTGGTGGGGTTGTAAGCCTCTTGAGATCCCTCGAGAGGTAAAACCTGTTGTAAGGTCGCAAAACCACGCATCATACATAAATGCACTTTTCACATCCATTTGATAGACCATAAACCCCATATATGAAGCGTAAGCAAGAAATAATCTTTTTGCTTCTATCCTGGCAACTGGAGCAAAGACTTCCTCATAATCTATACCCTCCTCCTGAGTATAGCCTTGAGCAACCAATCTTGCTTTGTTCTTTATCACAATGCCCCTCTCATCCTTCTTGTTCCTGAATGCCCACTTTGTACCAATCACTCTCATTCCCTTTGGTTAATCAACCAAAACCCAAATATTTTGAATCTTGAATTGAAGTAGCTCTTCTTGCATAGCTTTAACCCAACTTGATGATTCTAAAGCCTTTAACACATTCTTGGGTTCAACCTGAGATAGAAAACATACAAACATGCACTCATTCTCATCTTCATGATGTTTCTCTTCATAAACCACACTGAGAAATCCATGATGATCTGGATCTTGAATTTGCCTTCTGGTCTTGACTCCAGATTGTACATCTCCTATGATATTGGTAAGTGGATGATTCCTATGCACAATAGTATGGGGAGTAGAAGGAACTGCATAGCTAGTAGGCATGTTTTGTAGACCATCTCCAAAGAAATCAAAACCATCAGCTTGAGAAGCAGTATCAACTGGTGAATCAAGATGAGGTTGACTTGGTTCAGCAGTATCAATATTTTGCTCAGCAGTTGGAACTTGAGGTTGAGCAGTGCTAACTCCATTGGAACTGCTCGTTGGAATTTCAGCTTCTTTACCATTCTGACCACTTGTTTCAGCAGCATCCTTCTCTTTGTCTACACCACTTGATGAAGGAATATCATCTTTCTTTGTAGAAGACTCATTCACAGAACTTTCTTCCATGACAGGTATGAAAATGCAATCATCATCTTCCTCTTCTGAACCTGCATCATTGTTAGTATTTGTACCTGTAACAGGCACATAATTCATGGAATCTGAAAGACTATCAATATCAAAGATCCAATCTGGACCTACACCTGCAAAATTTGGTTTATTCTCCAAAAATTCTATGTGCAGATTTTCTTCTACTTGCTTGGTGCTGGTATTGTACACCCTAAAAGCCTTACTTTGCAGAGAATAACCAACAAAGAAACCTTCCTCAGATTTCCCATCAAACTTTCCTAGTTGGTCTTTGGTATTAAGGATAATAACATGAAAACCAAAAGGTCTCATGAAGCTTAAATCAGGGGTTCTACCTCTAAGTAACTCATAAGGAGTCTTATTGTGAGGTTGTACAACTAAAACCCTATTCAACACATAACAAGCAGTGCTAACTGCTTCAGCCCAAAATGAAACTGGTAGCTTAGAGTCAGCTAACATTGTCCTAGCAGCCTCTATAAGAGTTCTATTCTTCCTCTTAGCTACACCATTTCGCTGTGGGGTTCTAGCTACACTAAACTCCCTCTTAATACCTTTTTCTCTGCAAAAGTCATCCATCACTCTATTCTTAAATTCAGTCCCATTGTCACATCTGATTACTTTAACCTTCTTATCAACTAGGTTTTCTACTTCAACAATAAGGGTCTTAAGTATTTCACTTGTCTCATCCTTAGTTTTCATAAAGAATACCCAAGAAAACCTACTATAATCATCAGTGACAACAAGGCAGTATCTCTTAAAATTCCAGCTATTCACAGAGGTAGGACCAAACAAGTCCATATGCAACATGTATAAAGCTTGAGAAATAGAGTTCTGGTTCTTTGGCTTACATGAGGCTATGTGTTGCTTACCCTTAAGGCAAGAAACACAAGTTTGGTCATTCAGAAAAATTTTGTTTGGCAAACCTCTTACCAATCCATGTTTAGCAATATTGTTAATGGTTTTAAAATTAACATGACCAAGCCTCCTGTGCCATAACATTGATTCTTCCAATGTGGCTTTTGCAACAAGACAAGTAAGTCCAACCTTAGGAACTAGTTTATTCATCTCAACACTGTATGTATTATCCTTTCTAGGGATTTTAAGCAATACTTGACTTTCATCAGGTAGCTTGAATCAGGGGAAAGTATAAGACAATCAGTATCAGTAAATAAAACTTTGTTTTGTTTATCACAAATTTGTGATACACTAAAAAGATTGTACTTAAGTTCTGGTACATAATACACATTTTCAAAATCAAGGTTACCAGTTTTAATTACCCCTTTACCAGTAATTCTTCCTCCAACACCACCACCATAGACAACTGGTCCTCCATCCAGAGCAATAAAGTCTGAAAGATATGACTTGTTGCCTGTCATGTGCCTTGAACATCCACTGTCTGAAAATCCTCTATCTTTTTTGTCATTTGAGGGATGTTCCTGCACACAAAATAAAGGTGTTAGTTTCTTTTGGGGATCCAAACCATCACTGGTTTGGATCTGCCTTGTGCATCAAGATGAGAAAACTTGTTTGAGGTCTTTGATGCACCATTGGGTTGAGTAAAATGTTTATCCCAATGTGCTGAGGCCTTGACAACATTGCCCCATTTTCCCTAAACATTTAAGTGCCTAGCAGTTGAATTTGCTGGTCTAGCAGTTGGAACTGCTGACCTAGCAGTTGGAACTGCTTGATTAACCTTAGGCACCCACTTCTGATTAGCCATTGCTGTTTTCTGATAAAAATGCCTTTTAACTGTTTGTGCATGATTTGAAAATTGTTTTGCACTAGAAACAGTTTCCTTGTTATTGAACCACTTATTTTGACTAGCAGTTGAAACTGTTTTGATGCCAGTCTTTAACATAACAGCTTTAGGTGACATCTTATGATTTGCATTAGGGTTTGTCAATCTAGTTGGACCATTTTGAGTTACCCTAGCATTGTTATTCCTGTTCACCCTTGCATTCCCAGTAACCCTCTTTTTCCATGGGTTAGAATCACAATAAGCAGCCATATGCTCAAAACTTCCACAAACAAAACATGTTTTCTAATCATAGCAAACTTATCATCCATTTTCTTAGATTTTGAATGATTCCAATTCCTATGACTACACTCAGAACTTGATGATCTCAGTCTTAACCACTTTAGGAGCATGTTTAACTTCTACCTTCACAACATTAGGTTTTTCCTTAACCTCTACATTCTCATCATCAGATGTCCACTCCTCAATAGTTGGAGCATCTGAGTTCCTATCAGAGGACATCTTTTCCTCAGAAAGAGATTTATCACTAGCACTCACAAAAGCATCTTCTGCCTTAACAAATTTAACAGGATTTTCACTAATCTTAACACCATATCCAGGAAATTCCATATCCTTAAACTCTTCTAAACCTGTATGAGCTAAATTAATTCCTGGTGGAGCAAACATTCCTCTAAAGGGGGGTGCAACTGACTTATAACCTAAACCAGATTTAGCTTTGTTAAGTATTTGACTCTCTACAATCTTCTTAACTCCATCTGAAGTATATTCAAGAGTGTCTACACTTAACTGGATGTTTTCTTTCTCCTTTTTAAGTTTCTCTAGTTCATATACAAGTCCACTCATTTTATTATCTTTTATTTCCAATTCCATCTTTAAAAGACCTATCTCATAAGTAAAGTTTGACTCATTCTGTTTATAAAACACAATTTATTTTTCCAAAACAGCTAATCCTCTTTTATGATTTGACAGACTAAAACTTATTTGATTATATTCAACTCTAAGATCATCATACTGTTTCTTAATATTTTCATAATCTTTTAAAGCATGAAAAGAGTTAGAACATTTTCAGGTTTATATACCTCAGTGTCTGAGAAAGCCATCAAACCCAAGTTACCTGATTCTTCTTCTTCCTTCATGAAGCTCCAATCAAATCCAGCTCCATCTACAGCTACCATAGCCTTGGAAGAAGGCTCTTCAACATTTACTGTTCTCCTTGACCCTTGCTGATTCTTAAACCCTTGACCCTGGTTACTTTGTTGTCTTGGACCTCTACATTCCCTGGCAAAGTGCCCCATCTTGTGACAATTAAAGCATTCCACCTTAGACTTATCATACCCAGCAACATCTCTTCCATTGAAAGTAATCTTATTCCCACTCCTTTGGTAATACTTCTTAGCCCTGATGCTTATCAAAGCCAACTGCCACTTTAAATCCATAGCTTCCAAATCATCTTCATGAATTTGAAGAAGATCTTCATTAAAGATCTTTGACCCACCAGACTGTTCTGATACAAATGCATATATGGTCTCTTCAGTCAAGCCAGCAGTGCTAGTTTTTACACTAGCAGTGCTAACTGTTGGTATAGCAGTACCAACTGCTTCTTCATCTTCATGGTTAGAACTGTTTGAAGAAGATACAAAAGCCATATTCCCTGAACTGGAACTGGTGCTACTACTCTTCTTGACCTTTTGCTCAACAATCTTGAGATTATTGTAAAGCTCATTCATTGTCATATTCTCCAGCTCTGGTTTATTGCTCCAAACTACAACATAAGTGTTCCATTCAGCAGGTAAACTGTTTAGAAATTTCATGTTGAGGTCTTCTTGAGGTATCACAATCTTCAACACAGTAAGTTGACTGATGATCTTCTGAAGCCTGTTAAAGATTTGATCCAAAGTTTCATTTCTTGATGCAGTGAAGTTTTCATAACTTTGCTTGAGTAGGGTTTTCTGTGCCTTTTTGGTAGCTTCATTGCCACCAAATCTTTCCACCACTGCTTCCAAGAGAGTTTTAGCCGACTCATAATGGCTAAAGTTCAGCACTTGATCATTAGGAATTGCCATTAGTAACAAATTCCTATCCTTCTGATCATTCTTCTTTTTGATTCTCTCCTCGTTTGTAACTGGCTCAGTGTTAAGCTTTGTGACCTTGGAACCATCAGCACGTGTTTCTCCAATAGCAACTGGTTTGAAGGAATCACCATTGATAATTATATGGTTATCAGCTCACCATATTTAAGTGTGAAGAGTTGGCTAGTCCAAAGCAAACTGCTATTGGTAAAGACATAAAAAATCCGTTGATAGCTGATAGTTTGCTAAAAACTATGTTTGAGCCATGGTATTTTAAAATCCTTTTCAATAAGTTCATACAGCTCACAAAATTTTTTCAACAGTTGGAACTGTTAGTTTAACAAATTGGTACGGTTCAACTAGCCGTTATGACTGATGTGTCAGTAATTAATTTTGGGGTAAAAACTAGCCGTTGGTGGTTTGTTGCAATTTTTACTGATTGAATTACGGATTTCGAGGGATCCTCTTAAAGATATTCTTTATTTTATTATATTCTTATTCTAAAATAAAAGATTACCATATTCTTTAAGTCGGTCAATTGAAACCCTACACCTCTCTCCATAAAATCTCAATTTTGCTTTCATCTTCTATCTTTTCACTCAAAATTATTACTATTCACGGCTGTTTACTAAAATTTACCAAGAAGAATGGCTAATTTGGAATTTGTTAAGCATCACAACCAGGTTGCTTTCTTAGAGAAAACAGAGCAAGGAGATGGGCCAAAGTTTTATGTGATTGTGGACTTTCTCAACCACTCTCACATAAGGTATGCTCTAACCGTTTCTCCTACTCTTTATGTCTCGCACATCACACAGTTCTGGCAGAATTCATCTATCTTGACAAGTGATGACGGAGACATATAAATTCATTCTGAAGTAGATGGTGTTAAGTTTGTTGTTACCGAATCTATAATTAGGAGACATCTTAAATTAGAAGACTCAGATGGTATCCACATTATGCTAAATACTGAAATATGGGAAGAACATACCAAAATGGGGTATGATACATCTGAAAACAAATTAACTTTTCAAAAAGGACGTTTCTCACCTCAATGGAGATTTTTGATACATACCCTTTTAAGTTGTTTTAGTTCTAAAAAGACTGCTTGGGAGCAGTTTAGTAGCAATATTGCTATTTCTCTCATTTGCTTGTCTACAAACAGAGTTTTTAATTTTTCAAAATTTATTTTTGAGGGTATGGCATCAAATGTTGGCAGTAAAACAAAGTTTTTAATATATCCCAGGTTTGTTCAAACAATTTTAAATAAAAAGACATACCTGCTTACAAAACCAACTAAAACTTTTGCTACGCCTAGCCTTCAATCAAAAGTTTTTCAAAATATGGCTATGGCTAGTAGGCTTTTTCAAGGGGAACTAGTTCCATTGTTTCCTCAAATGCTTCAAACTGAGTTGGGTGAAGATTTAGCAGTACTTGCAATAACCCAACAACCAACCATCACAACTTATAGGAGAAGGTCTAAACCTAGTCAAACTAGGGTTGAGACTAGAACCTTGCCCTATGATTCCCCGCTCCTAGCAGGTAACACAGCTAGAAGTGATGAGGGTAGTTCTTCACAAACTGAATTGACGGCTTTATGTACCAAGTTAGTAGCCAAGGTTGACACTTTGGAGAAGGAGCTAAAGAAAAACAAGGAGGAATTCAAAGCTCACAAGGAGAATTTTGCCAAAGTCTACACCAAATTAACAAAAAGGCTGAAGAAGCTTGAAGAACAGTTGAAGAAGAAAAGAGCAAGAATGGTATTGGATGATTCTTCTGATGATGATGATTCAGATGGTTCAGAAGGGAATGATGAAAATTCTTCCAAACAGGGGAGGAAATTTGGTAAAGACAATGATAGATCAAGTTCTCAGGGGAGGCTTAATGAAGAGGAAGAAGAACAATTAGATAGTGGTTCAGGTTATATTGGTTCAGGTTCTGGTTATGTTGAAGAAACTGTTATGACACAAAAAACAGTTCAGACTGCTAAAGAAGTTCAAACTGTTGAAGCAGTTCAGACTGCTGAGACAGAGCATGAAGCAGTTTAAAGGGAAGATAAGGGAAAGAAGCCAATGACATCTGAAGAAGTTGATGTTGTTCAAGAATTGGAAAGGCTAAAGAAATCAAAACCAAAAACTCAAGAACAGATAGCCTTTGATGCAGATGTAGCAAGGCAGATTCAAGAAAAAGAATGGGCTGACAAACAAGCTGAAGAAGCTCAGATAGCTCAAGATGAGGAATTTGCAAGAAAAATGGCTGCTGATGATGTACGAAATATAGCTGAATTCATGGAAAGAATAAGATCTAAAGAGGAAAATCAAGAGGAGTTCAATGAACAGCTACAATATTTGTTGGATTCTGATTTGATTGTAAGAGCTCAAGCTTCAATGGTTCTCAAAGACAAATAGTTGGATGAAGAAGAAAAGACAGAGGAGCTTAAAGAGTTCATACTAAAAAAGAATGGAGTAGCAACATGGGAAGATCTGATTCAGAGAATAAGAGAAAGGCAGAAGTCAGGATACAAGATAAAGTTGCCAACAAAGAAGGAACAAGTTGAGTCTATGACGCATTATTTGAAGAACTCAGCAAATTACACTATGAATGACTTCAAGGGAAAATCTTATGCTATAATTGAAAGGGAATTCTATGAAACTTATGCTATTCTGAATACTCCAAGAAGAGGTTTCAAAACAGGTAAGAAGAGAGAATCAGAAACTATGGAATCAGATGTTGCAAAGAAAATAAAGACTGGAGAAGAAGCACTAACTGAATAGTAGATACTGCAAAAGCTAAGGAAAGCCCAAACGAAGAAACTGATGATAGTGTTTGGAAGAATCCTCATTTGGAAGGAAAAGCTTAATTGAAGAAACTTAGTGATTTGGGAGAAATCATAAGTTTAGGGGAGGATTGTTGGGAGTTAAGCTTAAGCAGTTAGTACTGTTGAAGATGGAAGTTAGTACTGCTGAAGAGTTTTGAAGACATAAGCAGTTAGGACTGCTGAGTGAAGAAGTTTGTACTGTTTATGATAAAACTGTGTAAAGATATTTATGGAAAAGATTTAGTGTATATCGTATAAGGTTTAGTTGATAGTTATCTTGTGAAGGAATCCTTGGTCTATAAAAGGATTACCTAGGATAAAGTTTAATATACACACATAGAAGAAAAACGTATTGTTTAGTTAAGATTCAAGGTTGTAAACCCTAGTGATAGGAGATCACTCGTATTATTGTCCTAATACTATTGAATCGTTGAAGTTGAAGTTTATTATTCTGTGTTCGTTCATTGTTACATTCAAACCATACAAAACACAAACACATAAAGTCTTCTAAGTGCTAGCTAGTAAATTCCGCGTGCTAGACTACGTATAATTCTTAGTATCACATCTAACACAAGGCGTGTGTGTAGATCGGGCCACTTCTCTTGCTAATGAAGAGGAATGAAGAGGATCTCTTGGTGGATGATTGGATCACTCTTAAAACAAAAGAAAACTAATCTAAATGATCTAAAGAAGAGAAAGGTGTGAGAGGTTTAAACTCAGAAGTTTTTCTATGTGAAAGGGTGCCTAAAAACTGTGAATGGGGTTGGTTTTTATAGGCAAGAAAAATCTGAACGTTACAGAAAATTTTGTACGGACGGCTCCACTAAACATGCCACGGCTCCACTAAATTTAGTGGAACCGTGGAGCCGTCCTAGACTAGGATGCTCTAAATTTTGTCTTTTCTAGTGAAAACTTATTTGGGGAAGGTTGGAGCTGATTTTGGGGGGGAAAATAGCTGTTGTGATTTTCAAACTTATTTTTCCATTAAAACATTTCTTAATAATTCAAAAATAATTTGTCATGTGTATTTTAGAAAAAATGTTTTGTCCTATTAAAATGTGAAGTCTCAAAACACAAATTCACTTCTTTGATCATTTGTCAAGTTGTAAATTTGTTCTAGAGTGATTTGCGTAGAAACGGGATCTTCCGATTAAAAACTTGTTTGCGTTAATTTTAACGTAACGTGATTTCACATTTTGTCATTCTCAAAACGTGAAGTAATTAAAAGATATAAATAACGTTTTTAGAACATTATTTGCATTAACAATCTCCCCCTTTTTGATGATGAAAGAATATAAACTCATTTTAAGTTAAAATTAGTTTTAACAAGTTTTTAATGAGTTTACTCCCATTTCTCCCCCTTTTTGTCTAATCAAAAAGGTGACTAAGACTCCCCCTTGATTTATATTCCCCCTCATTTGGAGAATACCAAGGAATCGAGCAATGGTGTATGCTACAAAACAAAGTTAGATGACACATATACAATATCTAACAAGTAGAACATTTGACAAGTATCCAACCACACAAGAAGAAAATTAGCCAAGTAGCTAAAAATAAAACAACCACATGAATGCCCATTAAAAATAAAGTAAATGTCATACATGAGTATGACTACAATAAGAAAGCAAATTAAAATAACAAGAAGACACATAAACAACAATAGTAATATGAGGCTTCAAGATTTGCTTCCAACTTCAAAAGGGTTCCTAAGCATTTATTGGAGGGACTAAACATAACCATGTTTAGTTTGGGCTATTGTGTGGTGGAGGAGGTGGAAGGATGATGGGTCCTATGGGTGGTGTGAGGAGGTGTTCTAGGTATGAGAACCTAAAGCTAAGCTCATCTCTAAGGTTCATGATGAGTTCTAGGTTGTGATGGCAACAAGCACAACTCAAGGTGTGTGGTTGTAGGGGATAAAGGATGGGATGACCCATTAAAGGTTGAGGTGATGGTGATAGGGAAGATGATGATGTGTTGCTCCCAAACTCAAAAGGAGTTATTGGTGATAAGGTTAGGTGAGAGCTAGAGGTTGTGGTGATGGTGAAAGTGATGAGGATGATGTGTTGGTTCCCACTTCAAGGGAAGTTGATGGTGATGAGTTAAGTGTTAAGGCTAGTGATGGAATGGGACTCGGTTGAGGTGAATGTATGTTGGTTCCAATGGTGGTGGAGGATGAGGATGTTGGTTTGATTGAGGTTGCCTTGGATGGAGCTTGGGGTGTAGTGAAGGAAGATGATGATTTGGTAGAGGTTATGGGTGTGTGTATATCATCTTCATCATCCAAGGTGAGATCAATGAGAATCATCTCATTCGAAGGTTTGGTTGAGGTTTGTGGTGTGTGAACACTTTTGATCCATTGATCAACAAGAGTGGTTTGATTGGTTGGTTTGATTTTGAATCTTGGTTTCTTGTTTTTGTGTGAGGTTGAAGCAATGGTGGAAGACATGGTGGTTGTATGGTGAGTGTGAAGGTGTAAGGATGGAAATGCATGATGTTAGCTTAAATAGCCAAATCAAAGACATGCAAGGTTGAAAAGGATGTTGGATTTGGGGATTTGGGTGCATGGGAATCAGGTTGTGTTTGCAGATTTTCAGGGAAAGAAAGTCAAAAAGTGGAAGAGAATTGTATTTTTCGTCTTCCAGAGGCACGGAACCACTAAAGGTACCACGGCACCAATAAATTTAGTGGAGCCGTCGCCTATTTAGTGGAGCCGTGGCCTCCATTTGACCTTCTTTCCAGGTCTGCTGGTTTTAGGCAGCCTAAATGGGGAAATTTCTGGGGAATCCATTGGCTGTAAATCTCAAAGCCTCAAACCACTAAACACATAGAATTCCTAAAGCTAGTTTCAACTAGCAACTAACATGATCATGTGATCATCTATGTATTTAGGCAACTATTAAGCATGCATGAGTTCAAGCAAATTTAACATCTAGTGCATGTAATAAAATAAGATAACATGCATGAAATAGGCAAGATTGATTAACATAAAGGTTCATTAACTAAGCAAATTAACCATGTTCAAGTGTGAAATGTTAAAAGAGAACACTTATAGCTAGTTAATATATGATGGACATTTCCATGACCTTATTTATAATAGCTTAATAATACTTAAGTTAGTAGTACTACTCAAGCTAATCCTATCTAGTCTCTTTTCTTCCCCAACTTTTTAATCTTGTTCCCGGGCCGTTTGATCGCCTTGCCAATGGACTTGAATCCCCCGATAGTTTGCTCATGCATCGAGGCTTGTCGATTGTACATGGTTGTTTGCCTTCTCATCATCGTGGATAAGTTGGTTTGTCCGAATTCAACATTGGAGGTTTGTGTGAACGATGAGGTGTCAAGGTTACGAAAGAAGGTGTCGGGAGAGGGAGTATTAGGACGAGACGTTCCTTCTTTCGTTTACCTCATCATCATCCTCATCCATAGGTTGAGAAGATGAACTGTGACCGAAGGAGGAGGAAGAGAGGGGAATATTAGAAGTGGATTTACGACCACGTTTGGACCCTTTGTCCTTACGTTGCTTTGTGCGACGTTGTGGTCCACCAAGTGGTTTCATCACTGGATTGAATAGGACATAGACGACATCATTGAGAGATGGGTAGGTTTGCATAACCCACTTGAATAAACGAGTAAGCAACATGCCATATGGCATGAGCTCATCGGAGCGACGATGAATATTGGCCATCCGTTTGACCATGTAGTATGCGAGGTTGAATGGTTCCTCGATACTAAGACAGCAGAGCATATGGGCAAGATTTGCCGAAATGTGATCACGGTTGCCTGCAAGGCTTAACACCTTTTCACGTAGAAGAAGTTCCCAATTTCTAATATCGGGACGAAGTTCTTTGAGGTAGATTTTGTTTGGGTTGAGTTAGACAATAGAACCATCACATTTTTGATACGTGTTGGTGACTCGAGGAATTTGGATTACCTGTTTAATTACTTCAATGTTGGGAATTTCAGTACGATAAGCACCTTCATTTTCAAGATTGTAGTAAAGAGACTCTAGAGAATGGTCTTTAGTGAATGCACACTGACCATATGAGGGAACACCGAGAATCTGACCAATCTCGGTGACAGACAAGATGATATTTTGGTGTCGAATCCAAAAATCAAGAAAGACATTTTCGTCAAGATCAGTGTAGGTACGGACACGACTATAAAACTCGAGAATAAAACGAGGACATACTTGATCGTTTATTTTGTATAAACAATCGAACTCGATAGAAAGGAAACAGACATGGATGTTTTCTGTCATGACATAAAGTGCATCGACTACACGCCCTTCGTGTATGTATCGATCTTGAACTTTGGCTAGATAAGATTTTTGTTCAATGGGAATATTTGGGTCGTCAACAAGACGAGGGATGTAGTGACGCGTATCTTGGTAATCATTACGAGGCATTGTTACCTACAAAATTATTTTTGTATATGTTAATTCATTGCATTTTAATGATCATATTTCTAGTGTGTGTGTGTGTGCCTAAGTGCAAACAATGTGGAGGTGCGGTAATCTCGACTCTAAAATGAAACCTATGAGATTACCCAAACACTCCTAACTTCACTTTTGCTCAATCAAATATGTCAAACAATACATATTAATTATGTACTTCGACCCATATTTGAGAGTTCGCGTATACATGCAAAAACGGTTTTAATTTGCATCAACAATGCACGAAAAAGGTTTCATGATCCTAGACTTGTGAAGTTTTTTGAAAAATGATCGAATTGAGGTGTTTGGAAAACGACTCATCGTGGTGCCAAAAAGCTTAAGTTTGAAAAGCTTCAATGTAAATCGTTCCTAATCCAATTTTAATAATCCTAAACATGATTTCAGTACAAGCAATCAATCATAATCCGATTTTAGTGAATAAATTCGGACTAGGTTTTGCAACATAAATGGGTTTATGAAAATCCTAGGTTTAGGGAATCATGTGAATGCTACATTGTCTAATCCTACTCTTAATTTCACAAAACTTTAACAAAATTCGAAAATCCCCAATTCGGATTTATGCTCAAGAACAAACCCTAGACTCAAATTGAAAGAAATTAAGAATGATTTACTTACAATTAGTGTTGTTGTGATTAGGATTTGTGGATTCCAATGCCTCAATCTTGATTTGCAAGAGTTTAATTGAATTATGGTGTTTGGGTTTGGTTTTGACAGCAAAAGGAAATGGTTTTGGGTTTATTTGAAAAGGCTGTGCAGAAGAAGAAAAGAAATGGGCGCGTTTTTCAGATGCACGGCACCACGGTTCCACTAAACATTAGTGGAGCCGTGACTATTTAGTGGAGCCGTGTGTCTGATTGAGCCATTTTTCTTCTGTTTTGACTATTGGCTGATTAATCTTACTTATTTAGCAAGACTTTTTGACACGAGGAAAAAGTTTATACCTAATAAACTTTTTGACGAAAAAGATTAAGCGGGATGACAAGGAGTGACCTTAGTGTTTCCAAGGAAATTGACTAAGTTGTCATTGGATGAGGATTGACTTCTAATATTTCCCGTGAAATAAATAAAAGTTATGAGTCGTGTTTTGGTGGATGACTATAATATTTCCCATGAAATATTTAATTAGTCGGAATACGAGACGCAAGGAATGACTTAATATTTCCCGTGAAATATTCAAGAAGTCATGTGACGAGTAGAAAGGGAATGACTTAGAATTTCTTAGAGAAATTTCTAAAATTCATGAGACGAGTGAGAAAGATGACTTAAAGAGTCATGGGTCATTTGTAGAGAATGACTTCAATGTTTCCTGTGAAACTTTTGAGAGGTCACAGAGGGGATGAAAGGTTATAAGGTATGACGCGATGGATGACTTTAATATTTCCATAGAAATATTGAAATAGTCATGAGTGGGATGAGAGGAATGACTTGAGAAGTCATATGATGAGACGTGAAAGATGACGTTAATATTTCCAGTGAAATATTCAAATAGTCATAAGAGGGGTGACGAGAACGTATGGGTTAGAGAATTGACGATGTTGTCTTTTAAGAGAGATTTTTCAAAGGAAAGATTTCTCTTTTGACATTCTTATGACGGAGGAGATGACGTACTTCGATAAGCTTCGTTCATGAGCAAACTACAGGGTTCCCGGTCAAGTCTAATGGCATCTTGACTGCTACTCTTCATAAGGGGTTGTCTCATCTATAGTGTTTGTTGTCATGCCTTTCCGGCGCTTACGTACTCGGCTTCGGTCGTGGAGACAACAAGAGTAGTTTGTTTCTTGGGGAACCAATTAGTTTGTTAATCAACCTATGAAGGTACAAACATTTCTCTCTATGTTTCAATCCACATTTACTCTCTCATTATCAGAGTTGGTATAGAAACATTTTCTACATCAATCTCCTTGAGATATCGTAATCTCAAGTGTGTAGTACCTTTGATGTATCGGATGATACATCAAACACTCTGATGTAAGAAGTCTTGGGGCACTTCTTACAAGTGGGCACAAAGCCAAACACTATTCATGATAATGGACCTACTTGCCGTTAGGTAAACTACTTTACCTATTATGCCCCTAACTTAGTAATATCCACTCACTCACCTTCATCATCTCTTGTGAGATTTGTATTTGTGGATATGGGCGTTAATATAAGCTAAGTATCTTATATATGTAAATATATATATAGTATACTAAATTTATGGGGATACTTTATTTAGGTTGAGTTATCTATGGGCTAGGGAAGAAACTTAATTCACTCATCATTTTCGTTTCAAAAATGTCACGATGAATTGTGAATCTTTGTTTCTTTGTGATAGTGCCTACTATGTTAGATACTAACACTACTTCATGCCAAGCATTTCTACTAACAAAGGGTGTTTTAAGAAAGCGTACCTGTGCCTGAGGTGTTGCTCTTAAAACTAGAAGATTAGACTACCTTTGTTGAATGTTAAGCATATGAGACACGACTTGACTATTTCGTCGCAAGATTTGTTTGATCACAAATCATACTCCATTTATTAGACTCCAAAATTTATTTACAGTCTTGTTTTCCTAGCAAAACAGAAGTTCAAAGATCTGGTCCCCAATATCTCATGGGTCCAAAGTTGTTAGAGTTAAACATCCTACGCATTTGTTGCGTCAGTTTAGGATGTGAGAATGGAGGACACATTTCCCATGGTAAGTAACTTTGTTGTTGACGTTCATTCCAAGTTACGGGAAAGTTACTTGGATGATTTTGTCTTCTAAAGTTACCTCTCGGTAGAGGAGTTCTAGACCGAGGTTTGGGAGAATTTATTTTTCTAGGTGGAGGAGTAGTCGACCTAGTGTCACGCTTTACAAATCCATGTTCGGGAGATGACAATGGTTTGTAAAAGCCTTTGGCTTCCTCTTTACTTGGTGTAGACACTCTAGTACATATTTTATAATTATTTTTCAGAATTGACCCAGTTTTGTCTTCAGCACCAGACGGTACCACGGTACCACTAAATTTAGTGGTGCCGTCTGTACCTTTAGTGGTGCCGTCACCTTCAGACTTAGACATTTCAGGCATTACAAATTTTACTTGTTTAGTACCACTTGTAGAAGCCTGATTTGGGTCAAATCCTAAACCCGCACGGTCATGTTCACTATATCTAATGTTTTCAAGTATATCATTAAGTGTTTTGGTTCCTTCATCAAACTTAATGATTCTTAAAGCATTTTCTTTAAGCCTTTCATTTCCTACTTGAAGACTTATACATGACCCACATCCTAAGTCTACTTCTTTGTTTTTCTCAAGTCTCTTGACATGATCTTTTAATTCTAAAACTTGTAGTTCTAGTTCTTTTAGTTTTAATTTTAGCTTTGTGTTTCTACCTAAGATCTTAGTACTAACTACACATAGTTTGTTGTATTCCTCATTCAATTCACTATCATCTAATGACAAATTATTATCACTATAATAAGAAGAGTCGGAATGTACCTCGTTAGAAGCTTGAGCCATTAGGCATGTTTCATCGTTAGGCTTCTTCTCTTCTTCTTCACCGCTATCACTCCAAGAGCCTCCTACAAAAGCTCTTTGGTTTTTGGAGTTAGGTAGTTTAGGACATTCTGCTATGAAGTGATTAGGATCTCCGCATCTATAACATTTCCTATCACTTTTCCCTTTCCTTTCATCACGATTCTTTTGAGATGACCTCCTTTCATCGCGAGGTTGTCTAGGAAACCTACCTTTCCTCCTAAAGAACTTTCTAAAGTTTCCAACGGCTAGTGCATATTCTTCATCTTCACTATCGGAACTCGAACATTCCTCATCACTAGTCTCCTTCTTGGCTTTCAATGCTAGACATCAAACTCTCTCGCTTTTGCCTTTGACTATGTTAGAGTCCTTCTTGATTATCATCTCGTGAACTTTCAAGTTTCCTATTAGTTCATCAAGTGACAACATTGCCAAGTCCTTTGACTCTTCAATGGCGGTGACCTTTGCTCTCCATTTAGGATGTAGAGCTCTAAGGAACTTCCAAACATAATTCTTGCTAGAGTAACCTTCATCAAGAGCTTTAAGACTAGTAATAATAGTATTAAATCTAGCAAAAGCATTATCTATTAACTCATCTTCCGTAATGGAAAATTGTTCATATTGTTGAACAAGAAGATCTATCTTGTTCTCTTGGACTTGGTTATTATCTTGGTGAGTGACTAACAAAGTTTTCCAAATATCTTTTGCCGTATTACAAATGAAAATTCTTTCAAATTCCTTTTTAGGAAAAGCATTATAAATCATCGTTTTAGCCTCATTATTTTTGGCTAATTTCCGTTTAAGTTCATCACTTTGTTTATCATAAGTAACTATTTCATCCTTTTTAGTTTCCGGATTCATTTGAATAGGTTGAAAGTCACCCTCGGTAATAACATGCCAAATATTAATGTCTTTTGATTTTACATATGTTTCGAATCTGGTTTTCCAATATATAAAACAATCGGTTTCGAAAAGTGGTGGTCTTTGCATAGATTGCCCTTCTAGATATTTGTCGGAATCCATTGATCGATTCAAGTTTTAAAATACAATATACTTTAAAATCTTGACTGACGTGGCTTCTGATACCAATTGTGGGAAACTAGAAGGGGGGTTGAATAGTTTACCGGTTTTAATTTCTTTTAAAAATCTTGTTTTAAAAGTTTGCTATTGGAAACTTTGATTCGAACTCTGTGTAATCAATCAACACCAATATGAACTACACACTAAACTAACAAATGGTAAATAATAAAAGTAAAGAGTAGAGTTGGAAAGATCAAACCGAGACAAAGGATTTATAGTGGTTCGGCTACGAAGCTCTTCTTCGCCCTACTCCACTCCCCGAGTACCACATTCGAGAGTTTCAAACACTATATGTAAAACCCGAAAATCTAAAGTGTATTAAAAGACCAAAATGCCCTCATACTTTGAAAATTAATTGAAACATATATAACTTACAAATAAATCACAAAACGTATGAAAACGAAACAAATGCGACATGAGATGATTACGAGGCACAATAATATAAGTATACGAGCTACCAATAATATTTGTAACACATTACTTAGTCACTTGAACCAAAAACTCAACAAGTTTATATTTATTTTTGTTCTAAAAATAGTTACGTGTAAGTCGTATGTAAGAAACGAGGGAAATAATGAAACTTGGACATAGATATTGTGTGTTGGGCTTATAGGCCGACCCAAGCCTCTCCCCCTCATCCAAACCCACGACCCAACCTCAATAAACCAGCCCATATCCTTTTTGTTCCTCCCTTATACACCGAACATCAAGAAAACACTCCAAATAAACCCTAAATAAAAGTTTCTTGCTGCTGTCTTTTGTTCTGCTGCTGCCGCACCATTTAGGAGACCAAGAGAGGGTGATTTTTGTTCCATTTGTGTGTCATACATCCTAAGGTAACATGTCCTTAAAGCCTCAAGTCCATATGAATTGTTTCTTAACCAAAAACCCTAAGTTATATATGATTCTGTGAGAAACTGCTACTGATCTGAGAATTGATTCGACTTTAACCGGCTGTGAATTGATGATATGAACGTATATTTTGATATTTCTTGAGTCTAGATTGTAGTTTAATGAAATATCTACCTGGAGAAATTTAGTTTGTAATTTTTAGAGGCTTGTAAGGCCACTTTTTGATTTTTGGAAAATCATATGTTCAGTTGTATTTAAAAGTCTGGAAAATCCATCCTAGTTTTTGAATTTTAATTTTTCAAACCGTGTCGAATTAGAAAGAGCCCTTTGAACTGGGTAAACTTTGGGATGTTTTTCAGTATCTGGAATTTTTCTAGATTTTTGTGAATTTTTCTGAAGGGGTAGTGAAGTGGTAACTTATCAGGTGTTCCATCAGACATGTTTCTGGGACAAGTTGTAAAGGTGGATTTTTAATTCGTATCAAAACAAATAAATAAAATCTGGAAAAATTATGATAATTAACAAGAATATTGCGGAAGCTCTGTGAATTTTTTTAGATTTTAATTCAGAGTTCTACTATGATTCTTAAATTAAATAAAACAGGTCCAGAACATGATTAAAACCTGAAAAAGTGTGTTTTGTTATTTTAAAAGTGTTAAGTGTTTATATTCAAACATTAGAGGGTCTATATGATTATTTTGATAATACTAAAGGACTAAACTTGTAAGAACCTGTAACTTTACAATAATTACACCTTATACCCTAACCTTATGATAATTACACAATTGGTCCTTCAACTTAACCTAAATACTTAATAAACCCTTAAAGGAATAAAAACTACCATAATAACCTTATGAACCTTGAACTACCTAAAATGGAAAAGCAAATTAAAACATGAAGTTAAGAACCATTTGTAATTCTCTTCTACTCCTTTAGGTGTGAAGAAGGAGAGGACCTGATCTTCTCATCTTATTTCGTTTCTGGTTGTGTTTGCTTTTGGAATAAGGTACAGATACTCTGCCCTTTTTCAGTAAGGGTGTTCTATCTCATTGATATGATTCTGATTCTGATTTGTTTAAGATTTCCCAAAGCCATTGCTATGATCCCTTTTATTATGAATCTTTCTGATTACACTCTGATTTGGACCTTTGGTATTTCATTTGATATATCTGTTATGAACCATCTGTTATGGACCATCTGATTTGACCTTTGATATATGACACTCTGATTATGATATGATATCTGACTCTTAGTTTGATACCCGAGCCATTTCACTAGGCATGGGGGTTCCATGTCCGTGTCATTGATGCACCAATGGCATGACTCTAGGGCGGTAGAGTGATGTTCCGCCACGTCCCCATTCTGATTATGATATGCGCATTACTTTGATTATGGATTATATATATTTCTGGGGGCGTATGGATGCATCCTAGATCTGTTCTGTTTAGTGGATTTAACATGATTTGATATGATTTCTGTTCTGGTGACTGGTACTGTGTGCAATACATGCCTTTCACATATGTTTGGGAGCTAGCTACTCCATTTGAAGAATGAGGTCATCCCTCATATTATCTGATTATCTGAGAGGTCTCCCCTCTATATGATTTGAAGATTTATGGTTACGATATGATATGATTTGTTTCTGGGCTCGTGGTGGATTACTATCCCTTTTCTCTTTTCCTTATACTTATTCATGGACTTACCCCTTGAACCATATTGCATCTGTTTGACCTTGTTTCTGCTATTCTGTACTTTTCTATATTACTTTTTGTTATCGTTATATCTATTCACTGGGCTTTTTAAGCTCAGCCGCACGTTTTCTTTTCGTGTGCGGCAGGTAATAAGCAGGACGACGGGTTTGGGTATGAGTGAAGAAACTTTTGGACTTAGAAGACTTTGATAGTTAATCTGAAGTAGAGACCATTAGAAGGAGTTGCTTTTGCAGACTTAGTGTTTAGTTTTTGTTTCCGTTGTAACCTTGTAAATTTCAGAATTTCATTTGTAACCTTTGAAATTTTTTGTATTACTTGGAATGTATGCTTTGTTTTGATCTGATGTGAAACCATTAGTGTGACATCTTTACCCTTGTCGGGTTGGGGTGTTACAATTATGGTATCAGAGAGACAGGCTGCGATTCGTAATACATTTACCCTTGGCCTGTGTAAGTTAGGACCACTAAGTTTCCCTGTAAGCGCTCATAAGATAACTTGTAAGATTTGCCTTAGGATCTCCCTATAAGAACCTAAATTTGACCAGTGAGGAATGGGTAGACTAAGACATATATGTGAGTATCATTTGCTTCTGCATCACTCTGATTCGTGCCTCTGCCCTTAGTTAAGCCTCATCAGAAACTTTTCAGGAGTTAGAAGTTTTGCAACTTAAAGTTAGAAACCAAGCAAGTTTAGAATACCTCGGAAACCCCACCTGGATACCTTACACCATTTAAGTTTCAGTTTCAGATTTTGACATCCACCTCTGATTTGTTTGACAAGCGGTTTGACACCCTTCCGACCATCTCGTAGGTCATTCAACCATAATGTGTCCGACACATTTTGGTGAATTCATTGCTTATGCTGAATGTAAATGTATCATCCGATACTACTTAACTTTGCATAAATCCATTACTACTCCTATGAGAATTCGGGCAATTATTAACCATGGATATAGGAAGTTATGTCCCTTTCCTTTGAATGACGAATCTTGTTCTGCCAACCATTTCCTTTGGAAAGATATGATGTTATACTATCTCTGTATGGGTTTGTTAACTGAGCATGATGATGCTGATGACGGATATTCTGTACATCTCACTTTTGACAATGATACGATGTTCGTACTACTGATAATACACGCTCTACTTACTGTTTTGCTAAGAAGCCGGACAAATTCCTACACTTTGAACTGTTCGTTTATACATCTCAACACTTTTATTGAAACACGTGCTGAACTTCGATATATGAACTACCCGTCTGATTCGATGACTGCATCCGTTCTATGAATCTTTTGATCTTAACATGCCTTATTGTATGGTCTTTTGGTTATGGACTGGATGACTACTTGTAAAGCTGCCATAGACTACCGTATCTGAAATGTGATCTTAACAATCTATCTTACCCTATTTTGTTATGATGAATCTCTACACCTGAATCTGCTAAAGTTTCGCCGCTATGGAAGCACCAACCCTGAACTCATATGATTATCAAGTTTTCCTGAGAACCATTGCTATCCACCCTTGGGAAGTTCTACCATCAGAAATATTTTGATGTACGAAGATTTTCCGGTATTTTCGATGTAATATGATTTTGTTCACTTCAGCGATTCTCTTGGATGCTCTTGTTAGTTTATGAAGGAGAAAGAAAGAAGTATGTGTCGACGTATCGACTATTGTAAACTTAACCGCACCACTATCAGTAATCATTATCCGTTTCCGAGTATCAATAATTGATTCGGTCTTTCATTTGAAACTTCGTATCTGATTACATTCGTTTTGGATTTGAAGGGCTGAAGAAGCAACCACAAGAACTTCTAAGAAGGGGGTTAACTAACCGAGAGTAACCTCTGTGAAGTAGTTCAGTTTTATTTTTTGAAGAAGAAGGAAGGCGGGATGAAGTGTATGTGAAAGTTTTTCCCTAAATGATTTCAGAGACTGTCCTTTCACTCGTTATAACCTTAGGATTTTGAATGATGCCAATGGTATTGGCTAGAATGGTCGTGTCTTTGCGTATTTTGGACAAATTGTCATAGTATGACATTGTGTTATGTTCAGAAAATGAAAGAAGAACATAGAGATTATTGATGAGACGACCACTTGATCTGGGAGAGAAATTTGATTGACATTCAGAAATTATTGTAGACGACACTACCCTGTATAATGTGAAGACAGAGCTTTCCACAGGAGGAACCGAGATCGAAGACAGTTATCGAAGTGAGAAACTTGGAGGAAGAATAGTAGAAGACGGTGGCGACGAGCATTACCAGGGATGAAGCATATAGGAAGAAGAGAGGAGCTGAGATAGTACTCAATCATATATTATGCAACCCGTGAAGATTACAGTTCGGGCATCAAGACAACCAGACCGTAGGAGACGAACCATTCAACAAATAATCTGGAGTCTACGACGGCGGTGTTTACCTCAAAACCTGGAGCGGTGTTAGAAGACCTGTCGAAGAAACGCAATCTTGTTTCTCTATTCATTTTAGTTGTACTAAGATGAATTGACAGCTGAAGCAGGCTTGCGGATGGAGGGATGCACAGTGATCGTGTCAGAGACTACCGTTACGATGCCACAATATCAAGAAGAGGGTCCGAAGGCTTGAGGAACCAGACTCAAATTTGTAATTCCTTTTCACCATGAGAGAAGATGGACAAGCGGCAAACTGCTCCAACTTGGAAGAAATTTTAAAATTTTGTATATGAATGGATGGATTTTAAGGCGGACACTGGTGTTTAGACGAGATGATTCTGTAGAGGATGAAGCTACCAATGACGTATTCGTTTCCTCTTATTTCGTTACCTGATAATGAGGTCCTTTGAATGATTTGGTTCTCTGTTAGTAATTTTGTTCTATGTCCATTCTGCGTTTGTTGGATAACGAGTTGTAATAGAATTTTGACGAGCTATGGAAGGAATTTGGATATTTATGAATAGACGGATGTTGAAGTAACCACTTATTTTGGCTGAATTTATTTCGGTAAGTTATGAAGTCTTGGCGCTATTAATGACGTACTTGAATTCTGATGGACATTTTTGGATTTCCGTTACTCTTCGAGTAAATTTCGTATTCTTAGTTATGATGCTTGACTTTGGTGACCCTGAGACTGTAGGTGGACTAGGTGGATTTAGATAAGTTGTGTTGTTCACGACTTGAGATAAAGTATGACCATCATGAGGGCATATTTATATGATGCTAGTATTATGACGCCTGATCAACGTGATAATACTTACATCATATAACGTGCACTTGTTGTGGGCATAGGATATTTCGAGAAGTGCCTTAAGAACCTTAGAAATTCTGATATCTGATTGAGATCATCCGCGTTTAGTGAGACTTTAGATTCATTCTACCTATCCATTTGATCTGATGTTCTGGATATTCGACTTGATACGTTTGGATGCTCGACGCGCGTTTTACTGATCTCTTCACTTCCGATGATGATCGTAGATTCTATTATAGAGCTTTCTGCCATTTGATGATATATAACGACATGCTCTCTGTCCGTATGGATTCGATCTATTGTGATACATGATTATGCCTCTGTTCTGCTATGTATACGTTCCGCATTCGTTAAACCTATTCATTTTGATCTGCTATGAGTTAAGATATGATATTTTGGATCCTGAGAATAACAAGACCTGTTGTTCATGAGAACACCTCTGGGAGGCTCTTTTGAAGCTGAGACTATTTGAAAAGCTGAAGGGTTACTTTTGCACCACCTCATGGTCGCTACGATTCAATGTATACTCGTTTTATTTGCCTAATCAATTCGATGTAAACCCTACGTATTGTTTGTACCCCTTCCTAGAGAATTCGATTATCATCTGTATATTGGTACGTTATCTTTTGGATTCGCACTCAGCATAGTATGTTTCTGTTATGTATCGATTCGTTCCATTTCTGATTCTTTGCAAATTTCGAGGATGAAATTTTTCTTTTAGAGGGGAAGAGTTGTAAAACCCGAAAATCTAAAGTGTATTAAAAGACCAAAATGCCCTCATACTTTGAAAATTAATTGAAACATATATAACTTACAAATAAATCACAAAACGTATGAAAACGAAACAAATGCGACATGAGATGATTACGAGGCACAATAATATAAGTATAACGAGCTACCAATAATATTTGTAACACATTACTTAGTCACTTGAACCAAAAACTCAACAAGTTTATATTTATTTTTGTTCTAAAAATAGTTACGTGTAAGTCGTATGTAAGAAACGAGGGAAATAATGAAACTTGGACATAGATGTTGTGTGTTGGGCTTATAGGCCGACCCAAGCCTCTCCCCCTCATCCAAACCCACGACCCAACCTCAATAAACCAGCCCATATCCTTTTTGTTCCTCCCTTATACACCGAACATCAAGAAAACACTCCAAATAAACCCTAAATAAAAGTTTCTGCTGCTGTCTTTTGTTCTGCTGCTGCCGCACCATTTAGGAGACCAAGAGAGGGTGATTTTTGTTCCATTTGTGTGAAATACATCCTAAGGTAACATGTCCTTAAAGCCTCAAGTCCATATGAATTGTTTCTTAACCAAAAACCCTAAGTTATATATGATTCTGTGAGAAACTGCTACTGATCTAAGAATTGATTCGACTTTAACCGGCTGTGAATTGATGATATGAATGTATATTTTGATGTTTCTTGAGTCTAGATTGTAGTTTAATGAAATATCTACCTGGAGAAATTTAGTTTGTAATTTTTAGAGGCTTGTAAGGCCACTTTTAGATTTTTGGAAAATCATATGTTCAGTCGTATTTAAAAGTCTGGAAAATCCATCTTAGTTTTTGAATTTTAGTTTTCAAACCGTTTCGTATTAGAAAGAGCCCTTTGAACTGGGTAAACTTTAGGATGTTTTTCAGTATCTGGAATTTTTCTAGATTTTTGAGAATTTTTCTGAAGGGGTAGTAAAGTGGTAACTTATCAGGTGTTCCATCAGACATGTTTCTGGACAAGTTGTAAAGGTGGATTTTTAATTCGTATCAAAACAAATAAATAAAATCTGGAAAAATTATGATAATTAATAGGAATATTGAGGAAGCTCTGTGAATTTTTTTAGATTTTAATTCGGAGTTATACTATGATTCTTAAATTAAATAAAACAGGTCCAGAACATGATTAAAACCTGAAAAAGTGTGTTTTGTTATTTTAAAAGTGTTAAGTGTTTATATTCAAACATTAGAGGGTCTATATGATTATTTTGATAATACTAAAGGACTAAACTTGTAAGAACCTGTAACTTTACAATAATTACACCTTATACCCTAACCTTATGATAATTACACAATTGGTCCTTCAACTTAACCTAAATACTTAATAAACCCTTAAAGGAATAAAACTACCATAATAACCTTATGAACCTTGAACTACCTAAAATGGAAAAGCAAATTAAAACATGAAGTTAAGAACCATTTGTAATTCTCTTCTACTCCTTTAGGTGTGAAGAAGGAGAGGACCTGATCTTCTCATCTTATTTCGTTTCTGGTTGTGTTTGCTTTTGGAATAAGGTACAGATACTCTGCCCTTTCTCAGTAAGGGTGTCCTATCTCATTGATATGATTCTGATTCTGATTTGTTTAAGATTTCCCAAAGCCATTGCTATGATCCCTTTTATTATGAATCTTTCTGATTACACTCTGATTTGGACCTTTGGTATTTCATTTGATATATCTGTTATGAACCATCTGTTATGGACCATCTGATTTGACCTTTGATATATGACACTCTGATTATGATATGATATCTGACTCTTAGTTTGATACCCGAGCCATTTCACTAGGCATGGGGGTTCCATGTCCGTGTCATTGATGCACCAATGGCATGACTCTAGGGCGGTAGAGTGATGTTCCGCCACGTCCCCATTCTGATTATGATATGCGCATTACTTTGATTATGGATTATATATGTTTCTGGGGGCGTATGGATGCATCCTAGATCTGCTCTGTTTAGTGGATTTAACATGATTTGATATGATTTCTGTTCTGGTGACTGGTACTGTGTGCAATACATGCCTTTCACATATGTTTGGGAGCTAGCTACTCCATTTGAAGAATGAGGACATCCCTCATATTATCTGATTATCTGAGAGGTCTCCCCTCTATATGATTTGAAGATTTATGGTTACGATATGATATGATTTGTTTCTGGGCTCGTGGTGGATTACTATCCCTTTTCTCTTTTCCTTATACTTATTCATGGACTTACCCCTTGAACCATATTGCATCTGTTTGACCTTGTTTCTGCTATTCTGTACTTTTCTATATTACTTTTTGTTATCGTTATATCTGTTCACTGGGCTTTTTAAGCTCAGCCGCACGTTTTCTTTTCGTGTGCGGCAGGTAATAAGCAGGACGACGGGTTTGGGTATGAGTGAAGAAACTTTTGGACTTAGAAGACTTTGATAGTTAATCTGAAGTAGAGACCATTAGAAGGAGTTGCTTTTGCAGACTTAGTGTTTAGGTTTTGTTTCCGTTGTAACCTTGTAAATTTCAGAATTTCATTTGTAACCTTTGAGAATTTTTGTATTACTTGGAATGTATGCTTTGTTTTGATCTGATGTGAAACCATTAGTGTGACATCTTTACCCTTGTCGGGTTGGGGTGTTACACTATATCAACAACCTCCCTTCAGTCGGAGAAAATCGTACACGTCGCTTATCTTATTACCGACACTAAGCTAAATGTCGAGTGCTAATCCTAGCTAGCACCAATCTACCAATGTCCACGTGACCAATCAATCAAGCCCAATGGCTACACGAGATCACCAAGATCTCAACACGATCACAATGATCAACACTCTCTCAACTAACACTAATCTATCGACCCTTGATCTTCTTGATCAATCACACAAGCCCAATGGCTTTAAGAGATATCCACTATCTCTATAAGATCACACTTGATCTTCACTCTCACTCACAAAAGATAAATAAACTTGATGTATGCTATGATACAACAAGGTTGTAACAAGTGTTACAAAAACCTAACAACTATAACTCTTGTATCTTCTTGAATACTTTGAGTTCTTCTCTTGCTAATGAAGAGGAATGATAACACCTTGTATCAACTTGGATACTTGTGTTCTTCTCTTGCTAATGAAGAGGAATGAAGAGGATCTCTTGGTGGATGATTGGATCACTCTTAAAACAAAAGAAAACTAATCTAAATGATCTAAAGAAGAGAAAGGTGTGAGAGGTTTAAACTCAGAAGTTTTTCTGTGTGAAAGGGTGCCTAAAAACTGTGAATGGGGTTGGTTTTTATAGGCAAGAAAAATCTGAACGTTACAAAAAATTTTGTACGGACGGCTCCACTAAACATGCCACGGCTCCACTAAATTTAGTGGAACCGTGGAGCCGTCATAAACTAGGACGCTCCAAATTTCGTCTTTTCTGGTGAAAACTTATTTGGGGAAGGTTGGAGCTGATTTTGGGGGGAAAAATAGCTGTTGTGATTTTCAAACTTATTTTTCCATTAAAACATTTCTTAATAATTCAAAAATAATTTGTCATGTGTATTTTTGAAAAATTGTTTTGTCCCATTAAAATGTGAAGTCTCAAAACACAAATTCACTTCTTTGATCATTTGTCAAGTTGTAAATTTGTTCTAGAGTGATTTGCGTAGAAACGGGATATTCCGATTAAAAACTTGTTTACGTTAATTTTAACGTAACGTGATTTCACATTTTGTCATCCTCAAAACGTGAAGTAATTGAAAGATATAAATAACGTTTTTGGAACATTATTTGAATCAACAAGAAATTATCGAAATTGAAAAACCCATCGCAATTGCATAATTTTGTCGCAATTGCAAAAAGCTTATCAAGATTACAAATTTCATTGCAATTGGTCAAAGTTATCGCAATTGTTCAAAATTCCATCGCAATTGGCCAAACTTGTCGCAATTGAGCAAATGTGTCGCAATTCATAAACATTGTGGCAATTAATCATAACTATATCGAAATTTAAATAATATCACAAGGTGTTGCAATTGTAAGAGTGTCATTGCAATTGAAATTGTTGTAATTGGAATTTCAAAAAATGCAGATGTGAATTTTTTTTTCTCAATGAAACTGTTCCAAAACAAAGTCACTTTAGCATAACACTATGTCACAATGTTGAGATTTAAAACGATAATAAGTATTGGATATATAAAATCAATGATATAATGAAGTGGACACATGAATGATCACAACTTTAACAGTATGCTAACTTTCATGTATCCTGCATATTTGTGTCTTTGATTGATGTTTCAGAACTCACAAATGGCTACTCAACAACTACTTCCCATGCTTACAAAAGAAAGCACTTTCCCAAAATATTATGACGTGGAAATAGGCAAGAACAACGCACGTGTTGAATTTCACAAAATCAAGTGTGCTGAACCGTCGTGCCAAATAGCATTTGAAATTCTTAAACTACACAAGTGCAGGCACATGCTGGAAAAGACTACATCTATTCCTGAGTTCTACATTCATCAGATGTGGCACACAATCAAGCTGGATATTGATGAAGAATCATTCACCTGCAAATTGGACAGAAAAGAAGTCACTGTTGATGTCAACTATCTTCGAAAAGTCTTACTTCTGCCCGAAGCTCCTGCACCAGACAAGAATTTTCATTCTACTCCCTCAGAAGAAGTCGTTCTTAACTTCCTTTTGGAAATTGGCTATGACGAACAACAAACCAAACCTCTCACTTCAGTTTCCAAAGTCGAGGCCAAGTTCATTCCTCAACCTTGGAGAATAATTTACTACATCTTGGCTATATCAGTTTCCGGAAGAGACAGCGGCCATGCGCATCCTCCTCTCTCTCACTTACAAATCTTCTGGGGAATAGTGAATCAGAAACAAATTGATTACGCTCAACGAATCTGGGAAGACATAGTCTTTCAAATCCAGAGTCATTATCTCAACGCATTCACCAAGATTCCTTTTGTCAGATTCACCAAGCTACTCATCTACAATCTCCTTGATGACAATGAAGACATCCATCGTCGTCTAGAAGACCAAGAAAAGCATCTATTCAAAATGGACAAAACGGTCAACAAAATCTACATCCTGGCATCAAGCACTCGCAAACAAGGGAAGAGACTTCCTGATACTCTTCTAACTGAAAAACTCAAGAAAACACCGGCATACCAAAAGTATGATAAAGCCTTCAAGGCTGGACTTGTCGGAATTAGCAAGTTTGATGATGAAACGCCTCAGATAAAGACTCGAGCAAAAAGAGGTAGCAAAACTGGAAGCACTACTAGCACCACAAGGAAAGTAAAACCATACACTCCTAAACACACCAAGAGGAGAGCACCTGTCAAACATGTCGAGCCCGAACCAGATGAAGAATAGATAAAAGAAGGAAAAGAATCAGGATCTGAGACGGAAACGGATGAAGAATCTGTCACGTACAAAGAAGAAATTTCTACAAAGATTGCTCAGGAAGCTAGTCTTGAGTCTCTTGCATTTGATGAAAAAAGACGAGGAAAAAAGATGGATGATGATATTAACAAAGACTTTGGTGATGATGAAACCCAAGGAAATGTGACGGAAACAGAATTAGTTGACAAGGAGAAATCAAAGGAGAAAATGAAAAAGATCACCTCACCAGATGCTCAGACCCTTAACAATCCGGTTAATCAACCCGGTGGGTCAGGACATGCAGGTGAAGTCTCCCAACCTCTTCTGGTTATTCAACCCGGTGGGCTGGGGGGACAATTTATAAAACCTCATTCAGATCCGGTTAATCAACCTGGTAATGACAAGAAAATGGATGAGGAAGGTAATCTCATTATGACAGAGGTCGAGACAGAAGTTGACGACTTTGACATGAATGATGATGATGACACGGAGAACATATTAGTTGATGATGAAACTATAAGAAAAGCCGCTGAAGAATTGGAGTTGGAAAAGAAAGCTAAGGAAGAGGAATAAATAAGGTTAAAACAACTAGAGGAGGAAGAGTTAGCTAGGAAAACTTCTGACGACTACATACAAACACCTCCAACTTCACCTCCAGCATCTCCTCTACTTCATAACGATTCACCACCAGTTTCACCACTAATTTCAACAAAAGACAAAACTTGCTAAGAAACAATCATTGAGTCTTCAACTCATTCCTCTCCTCCACCAACACAAACAACATCCACAAGCAAATCTATGAAAAAACCCTTAAAACCATTGGTCTTTCAAGCTTCAGCAAAGGTCAAGCAAGCTGTTAGACAGGCTCTACAAAAGAAAAAGGACAAGATGAAAGATCAACTGGAGACTCTCACAAGCATGGTTACGGGATTAAACAAGCAAATGATTGAACTTTAACAGACCAAGCAACAGTTAGATGAGTATTTATCCAAAGATGTCTAAGGTGACATGGATAATCTAATCAAGAACTAAACTAAAAAATATCTTAGTACGAACCTACCAAAACTTGTTACCAAAGAATTGAAGCATCAGCTCAAACCATTGAAAGAGCAGCTCACGCCAATCATCAAACAAATCATCAATGAAGTGATCTCTTCAACTCCTCTTTCACTTTACACTGTTCCAAAGCCAAAGGAACTAATACTTGAAGAACTTCAGATTTAGTTGTTTGATAGATTATCGGGTCTCACAACCTTGACTCCTAAAGAAATAGCACTCTCTAATGCTATCATGGCAAATATTTCAAAGGAGTCATGCAAAGCTGATGCTGAGAAAGATAAAAGACCAAGGGACGACAAAGACCCCGACCTAAATTTACAAGCAAAGAAACAAAAGATTTTCGGTGGTTCTTCCTCTCAACATAAGGAACCAGTTATCCAGTCTGCAACAACTATAACTGCCAAATCTCCACCAAGGGCATCAAGGTCCAGACCAACAGCAATGGAACATCATTTCGAGTTCACTGAAGACGATGACTTAGAACAAGTTCACTATCGACTAGAGTCTCCACCAAAGCCGAAGGATAAAAAGTCTAAGCAAGACAAGAAGCAAAAGGCCAAAAAGTCAAAGGTTGTCTCATGGCTTCACGATGACACAACTGAAGGTAACGAGTGGTTTGATACACTCGTCAGCGCTCAACCATACATCGATGACGACTCAATGGTTGAAGGACGCACAATTGAGTTCACTCAAAAGCTCAAATGTGATCATCGCATCAAGAAGCTTACAAAAGGAGAAGTTCATCGTATAAAGAATGTCGCATTCAACTTGCTCAAAGATCGGTCCTCAAGTGCAGCTGAACTGGAGTACCACTTGGAAAGCATTGCACGTGCAATGTCAAATGATATCAGCTGGACGAATCCTGACACCTATGTGGTTGATAATACCATACAGTAGAAAGGACCATACATTACAGAATAGATAAAGCCATTGCCAGTAGTTAGAACTTCCGATCATCCTGCTATTCCATACAGTTTCTTCTTCAACAACGATCTTGAACTTCTACAACACGGCAACAAGTGTCAACCCAAGTATGCAACTTCAATAACCTTGATTCCGGATGCAAGATACCAACAATCGGCCATCAAAGAAACAACAACCAGACTCTTCGTTACTAACAAAGTGTTGTATAATAAAGATGCGCATCTGGGAATCTACCACTTGTATGAAAAGAGGCAAACATGGTACAAAAGCAAACTTGTGGGCAAGTCACCGACAACAGTCATGAGCATCGAAGCAGAAAAGAAGTATTGGTACACTTTTCTACACAAAATCAGGGTTAGAAGACAAGATCAGAAGCTTTACACGTTCTTAGAAGCAGATTTCCAAGATTTGAACCTCAACAACATCGAAGACATGTATCTCATTAAAATTCAAGGGAAAATGCATCATTTTTTAACTGAACTTCTGTACACATTCAGCACTTCACTACTTTACTACATTCGAAGAAAAATCATTCAAGAACGTGTTGAAGACCTGCAACTTGGAGTCGAGAGCTATCAACGGAAGCTAAACGTGACCGTACCACTACTACATCTTCCAGAGATCAACCCAGAACCCCAGCACACCCTAAAGAAAGAACCAAACTTTGGTTTTGCCTACAAAAGTGATTATACCATCAACTGTTTCATGGGATACAAGGAGGTTCATAAGTTCTGTGACCACACGCTGAAGAAAGTTCGAGACGGGTTAGCCATTCGGTTGAGAGATCGAGAACTGTACAAGACGAGCAGGTGGACAGCTCCTCAACTGCGAGAAGTTCGTCAATTTATTTTGAAGCTGGAAAAAAGACTTACATTCAGAGATAAGATGCGGAGACTGGAAAGCTATGTTGGAGGCAGACCGTCATTCCCAATAAGGAACTTTCGAAGAGCAGATCCAGAATTCTCGATTTTTAGAACCAGTGACTGATGTAAGAACTAGGTAACTTTTGATAATATTTGCTTGTAATTCATAATGGTTTGTGCACGCATAACAGTGTACAACCCGTTTTTTGTAAAGAAAGGACCCTGGGGTACGCTTCAATGCCTCAATGCTGATATAGGGAGCGAAAGCTTCTTACTTTTGAGTAGAGTTAATCAAATTTTCAAAAAAATTCATAATTCTGCTCAAAAGAACAAGTATTCTCTCTTACCTTTAAAACCTCAAAAAGTAATTTCACTTATTAAGGGGGAGTACTTGAAAAACGCATTTGTACATAAACAAAAGTTCTTGTTAAACTCTCCCCGTAAACCTCAAAAACCATATTTTAATCAATTTTTTCATCAAAAACAAAATCAATATGCTGTTTTGAGGGGGAGAAAATGAAAATGTGATTAAAATATGGTAACAAATGTGGAATCTCGTATGAGCTCGACTCAGATATAACCTACAAATTGACGAAACTTAACTGTTAGTAATCGAAAGGACCTGTCCTGGACGGGTAATAATTTCAAGCTGGTCTAACCAGTGATGTAAGCGTGTCTCAAATAGGACTTGTCTAAGTAGAATGTACCGTTTTGAGAAACATTCATTGAACATAACCAGGCCGGGTAATAATTTCAAGCTAGTCTAACTAGTGATGTAAGCGTGTCTCGAATCGGTTGGTTCCAAGTCTCAATTCAAAAGTGCGAACTCTACCCAACATGTGCAAATTTATCTTAAAAACTTATGAGCACATGTGAAGGGGGAGTATTTATGAAAAATCCAAAACTCTCAAAGTGTTAACAAAATGTATCTTATATTCATAAACACTTTGAGAGATTTTCAAATGAATGGTATATGGTAACATAGGATAGTCATGGAGTTATAAGGTGACTAAGGATAGGAAATACGTCCTATGATCCGCCAGAGCCGGCGGGATCTACCCAGAGACAACACCAATAGTTTAGTACTAGAAGTCCTTAGGTATAATTGAAAGGAAAAAAAAGGTAAAGAAATGAAAGGAGAAAGAAGGGTTTGAAGAATTAAAAAGAAAAGTTAATGAAAGGGTGAAAAAAATACCCTCCAAATGATCAACCTTACGGCAGAAACCGGGTTCAATTCATATGCTACTGGGTGTTACTAAGATGACACCGGTATTGAAGACAAGACGTCATGGACCCATCGACGCACTGCACTTAACCTTCTAGCCACTCGAGTATCTCTTAAAAGGTACTTGTTTCATTTCTCACGGAGAACCTCGCATAGTCTATCGACCTCTCACTCCGAGATGTGTTGATATTGAAAAGGAGGCACTCTGCTCCATGCCTCCGACGACTAGTGTAAAACCCCCAAAATCAAGATATTGCGGAAGCATACACATTGGGTGCTACTAAATCAATAATCACAACACAAGATATAGAGAACGGATTAAAATCCGTTTTAAAAGTGTATTACATATTCAAAGTCATCTTGTCTTACATAAAATTCATTTCAAATAAAATGTAGCCCATTTAACAAAGCGGTCCAAAATTTCAGAGTTAACGCAACAATAAAAACATTTCCAACAATTTTTATGACCATCGCCATGCCCTGCCTTCAGTAAACACACCTCAGCTTCCTGAGAAAAACATACAAAAAGTCAGCTAATGCAGGAGAGTTCATAGGTTTAAAGTAAATAAGCACATATGGACTATAGCAATATTTAGCAAACAATTCACCAAATCACACACTATCCCGCTATGCAAACACTAAGCCTCATCCAACCGAACTAGAAAAACAATATCAAATAAAGGATGCCCGCGAGTGTTAATCCCCAAGCACTTGGTCGATTTCAATATGGTATACGTTCGCATTGACTATGCTGAGCCAACCGAACAGGGGAGTCACCCCCAATAGATCAATTTATATGACACGCATTTTCCAACAGGAATTGACTGTTGATGATAGTGGGCGCAATGGGATTCAGCTAACTTAGGTTTCTGCATACAAGTGTGTATAAAAACAAAATCTGTTTTTGGTCCATGAAAACAGTTTTGCATGTTTCTCACCCCAAGGTTTATAAAACAAAATGTATAAAAATATGGGGCTATAAACTCACCTTAAAACAGTAGCAATCTGCAAATCAATCAACAAAATAGTGCAACCACTCCGACACGCGACCTAGATTAGTATGGTAAGTCTTAGCGAAATATTCGTGTCTTATATGTCTTAACTCAATTGAAAACTTTACATGTGACCAGTGCTCGTGTATTTCTTGCTTGCTGTGTGGTAAAGTATATTTCAAAATGATTTATCGTATATAACTCTTTGGTGATGGCTCTTGGTGAAAATGTATGGTGAATGTACGTGCGACGGAACTTTCGTGCTTTGCTTGTAGCAACTGCGTAAGTAATATATATATATATATATATATATATATATATATATATATATATATATATATATATATATATATATATATATATATATATATATATATATATAGTTAATAATTACATATGTAATTAATTAAGGCTTATAATTAATTAAATGATCATTGAATAATTAATTTAATAATGGTGCTAGTGGGGTATTATTATATTATAAATTATTATATTCATTTATAATATAATAGTAATTATAAAGGAAATTACAAGTAGTTAGTCTTTGAGAAATTTTATAAGTGCGAGCGCATAAGTGCCAAAAATATACTTACAAGTCTCATAAGGCCTAAAAATATTAATTTTAAGAACATTAATAGTTTTAATAATAAAAATAATCCGTTTCATCTTTTAGTCAGTTTTTGTCCAAAAATATTATAAGTGTTGAAATTTTAGAAAAATCGGGCATGACCCATTCGTTTATTCAAGCTTTCCCATTTTTCTAAAGTGTTGCAAATTTCCTCAAATAATCCTTTTTTATCACTATAATTGCAAAAATAGTCCAAAGTGTTTATTTATCAATATAACTATACTTATTGTTATAATTACTTCATTATTTTAGTTTTTGATACAAAAGTCAACGTTTAGACAAAATTCTTTCAAAATTCAACAAAAGTCAATATTCATAATTTATGAGCCAACATTTCCTTTTATTTGGCTTATTGGGCTTAAATTGCCAAAATAAGCCCAAAATGATTTTTATCGATATAAACCGTTCTATTTTGCAAAAATAATTATAGTGAGTCTAAAAATGTTCAAAAATTTATTTTCATCTCCCGAGAGCTTTATTGGGCCGAATAGGCCACTTTTAGCCCAAAATCACATTTTTAGTCTGATAACTAATTAGCCCTTTTTAGTTACGTTATATTTTACGTTATATATTAATTAAGCCAATAAGCACTTCTAATAAGCCATATGGTCCAAAACATCCCCCATAGGCCGAATACATGATGGGCTCGGCCCATGTGTACCAATTTAATTTTTAGTCCAATTTTTGTAGTGATAATCAATAATCTAGTGCTTATTACAATAAGCTAATCATAATAAGCTAATAAGCAAAACCTTCACCATTTCACCACGAGAGCCAAAATTTTATGTTTTTTAAAACCCCAATAATTATATATTTATTAAAGTAGCCGATCCATATATATATACTTAAAAGTGTATATTTCGACTTAATTACGCGTAATTAGCACTAATCACTTTTGTACCACCAAATTAGTACCACAAGCAACAAGATTTACCACACAAGCAAGAAACATCATAATTTCTACAAAAACTTTATAAAAGTCGAGTATATATATTTATGACATCAAACCATAACTTATTCATATTAACAAATCTTACACATTTAACACTTTTTAACACTTTTAAACTTTAAAAAAACATGATATGAACAAGATTTGAACAAGTTTTCAAAGATCCTTACAATGCTTTAAAGTGGTCGAGTGGTAGTAGGCTCAAGAACACACCAAATTGCACCAATTTTACCCAAAACATGTTCTAAATAACCCGAAACACTTGAAAGTACACCCCGATTGCTTATAGCTTCAACAAAATTTTGTGGATCTTGATGGTTTATGTTTGGTCGTGAGTTATGGTGGAGAAGAGGTGGAAAAATTATCTAAGCAAGTGTTATGGATGAGTTGTATGTGTGAAAATGTTAGTATACTATTATGGGTATAAATACAAGATTATATGAAATCCTCCACTAACATTATCTTGGTATATAATAATTTTTGTCTCCTTATGTTCGCTGTACTCGAAATTTAGGAGGGGGAATTAGTGTGTTTTTTATCCTCGTTGGTGTTTCGTGTGTCGGTTTAAGCTTAAAAGTTACCGTAAATTCCTGGTTTGACCTTTTTGGACACATATATGCAAAATAAAGTTTTTATTGACGTTTCCGTCAGAAAAATAATAAAATATTATTATTTGCTCAAAAATGCATTTATTTGACTGCAACCATATATACTGTGCTGTCGGTACGCGTGTCGGGTTGCTTTTTAGTAATTACGAGAAAGCTCTCAGTAAATTACAAAACTTGTCAGTAACTATCAGAAATGGAATAATTTATGCTTACTGACGAAAATAAACTTTTTCTGTAGTGACTGTAAGCTACAGTATGCGGGACAGCTCCCAAAAATGCTCAAAAATACTCAGAAACATGCAATCGCGCATAGAAATGCTCAGCTTAAAAATAATAAATAACCATTTATTATTAATTAAAAATGTGAAAATTACCATTTGTCACAGTCTCCCCAGCTAATCGGGAAATCCGTCTCGGATTTCAATTTACGATACTCGTTTGGTTCGAAAAGAGATGAGGATATTTTCGCTTGATTTCATCCTCTCGCTCCCATGTGTACTAGGGGCCTCAACGAGAGTTCCAACGGACCTTCACAATTGGGATACGACTCTGCTTTAGCCGTTTAACTTCCCGGTCCATGATTTCAATCGGCTCCTTGATGAAATTCAGTTTCTCGTCAAGCTGAATCTCATCCAAAGGAATGACGACTTTATCGTCAAATAAGCACTTTTTCAAGTTGCTGACATGAAAAACGTCATGCACAGCGCTTAGCTCGGACAGCAGTTCGAGTCGGTAGGCTACCGGCCCGATCCTGTCAAGAATTTCAAAACGTCCAATATAGCGAGGGTTCAGCTTACCACGCTTGCCAAATCTTATCACGCCTTTCCATGGCGAGACCTTTAACATCACTTTTTCATCCACTTGGAACTAAAGGGGTTTTTGCCTTTTTTCGGCATAGCTCTTTTGACGGTCACGAGCCGCTTGCATTCAGCTCTTGATCTGCACGATCTAATCCGTAGTCTCGTGGACTAGGTCTGGTCTGGTAAGTTGGCTTTCTCCGACCTCAACCCAACATATTGGCGATCTGCACTTACGACCATAAAGTGCCTCATATGGTGCAGCCTTAATGCTAGTGTGATAGTTGTTGTTATAGGAAAACTCGGCTAAAAGCAAATGCCTATCCTAGCCGTTCCTGAAGTCAATCACACATGTTCTCAGCATGTCCTCAAGCATCTGGATGGTCCTTTCACTCTGACCGTCAGTCTAAGGATGATAAACTGTACTCATGTTAAGCTCGGTTCCCAATGCGTCTTGAAGCGACCTCCAAAAGTTAGACGTGAACTGGCTATCTCGATCAGAGATAATAGAGACAGGCACACCATGTCTTGTGACAATTTCCTTCACATACAGTCGTGCAAGTTTGTCCATGCTATCATTCTCCTTTATAGGAAGAAAATGAGCAGATTTAGTGCGACGGTCAACGATCACCCAGATCGTGTCGTAACCGCTCAATGTCTTAGGCAGCTTGGTGATAAAATCCATAGTGATGTGCTCCCATTTCCATTATGGGATTTCAGGTTGAACAAGCAGACCGGATGGTCTCTGGTGTTTAGCCTTTACTTTCGAGCACGTTAAACATTTACTGACGTACTCGGCTATATCTGCCTTCATATTCGGCCACCAATACAACTTCTTCAAATATAAGTACATCTTGTCGGATCCTGGATCGATGGAGTATTTGGATTTTTCAGATTCGTGCATGATCAAATCATGAATTCCTCAGTACAGCGGGATCCAACTCTTGTCCCCATAACACAAAACTCCATTGGATCTTTTTACGAATCCATTCTCACACTCTGGCATTCCATAAATCTTCTCACATGGTCGGTTTTCATCCTTGAGTACCTCACCCTGAGCCTCAAGAATTTTCGCTGGAAGCGGTGAACTGAACGTCATCCCTAACGATCTCACTCTAAGGGGTTTGATCCGCTCTTTTCGACTGAGGGCATCAGCAACCACATTTGCCTTGCCTAGGTGGTAACGGATCTCACAATCGTAGTCGCTAAGTATACACCACGCACTTAGTGCCATAAAGATAGTGCCTCCAAATTCTAAGAGCAAACACAACTGATCCTAGCTCTAGGTCATGTTGCCCAATCCTTTATTGGCTCAATCTTGGCGGGATCTACGTGAATGCCCTGACTATCGATCACATGACCCAGAATCTGCACAGTCAATATCCAGAATTCACACTTCGAAAGCTTGACATATAACTCCTCCTTTTTCAATAATTCCAAAATTAGCTTAAGGTGTTCCTCATGCTCTTTCTCATTCTTGGAATATATCAGAATATCATCAATGGATAATATCACGAATTTATCCAAATACGGCTTACACATCTGATTCATGAGATCCACGAGCACAGCTGGTGCGTTAGTCAAGCCGAATGGCATAACTTGAAATTCGTAATGGCCATATCGGGTTCGGAATGCGGTTTTTTAGGATATCCTCTTCCCGGGCTCAGAGTTGGTGATAACCTAATCTCAGGTCTATCTTAGAGTAAACTGATGAACCTTGTAATTGATCAAATAAATCATCGATTCTCGGGAGTGGGTACCGATTCTTGATGGTTAGCTTATTCAGCTCCCGATAGTCGATACACATCCTGAAGGATCCATCCTTTTTCTTAACAAACAAGACCGGGGCTCCCCAAGGCGATGAACTTGGTCCGATGAAACCTTTTCCTGACAGTTCAGCTAACTAATCAGACAACTCCTGTCACTCTGTCGGTGCCAGTAGATAGGGTGCTCGTGCTACAGGCGCAGCTCCTGGCACAAAATCAATTTGAAATTCGATTTGTCTGGCCGGTGGGAATCCAAGTAGGTCATCTGGAAAAACTTCAAGAAAATCTCTCACCATTGGCACATCTTCCAATCATTTCTCTCCGGACTCATTTTCCTTCTTCTCAGTAACATGAGCTAGAAAGAGGTGGCATCCTTTCTCAATGCACTTCTGTACCTTGGTACCCGAGATGATGCTTAACCTTGACGAATACGCACGATTACTCCGATCTCCTTCAATTATCAGAAACTCATTCCCATAGGGTACTCTGACGATCTTTTCATCACAGATGATGACGGCATGATATTTTGATAGTCAGTCCATCCCTATGATGACGTCAAAACTACCCAACTCTACTGGCATAAGATCGATGTTGAATGGGTGGTTTAATAAATTTAGAGTGTAACCCCTTATAATGGTATCTACTCTTTCTAAGTTCCCATTAGCTAATTCTACGTTGAAGACATTATCTAAGGTGGTTGGATCTATATCAATTAAAGGAGTAAAAGCAGTCGACACAAAACTTCTATCTGCTCCCGTATCGAATAATACTGAAGCATAACGATTATTTAAAAGAAACTTACCCGTCACCACATTGGGTCGTCCTGGGCTTCCCTTCTGCCCACAACATAAACTCTTCCACAGGCTCCTCCTTCATTGCCCTGGTTTCCATTGTTGACTAATGCTAGCTAGTAACCATGACCACCACCATTTCCCTGATTTCGAGGTTTGTTGCACTCATTTCGGTAATGACCCTTTTCACCACACCCAAATCAGGTGACTTCCCCCCTATGATTGTTAGGTGGTTCACTCATTGCTTAATTCCATCTATGGGTCCTTCTTGTATTGCTAGGATCTTATTACTATAAGGTATGCAGACGAGTTTCCCATCGTGGGTGATTACAGCGTGGTATTTCGACATCCAGTCTATACTAGGGGTGATGTTGGAGTGTCTAGGTTTTTGTGGACCTAGGGTCACTGTTGGTTGAAGATTTTTGCAGGTCTAGGGTACGACCTTGAAAGATGGTGTCGATTGCTACTAGCAGTCAGTTGGTTGGCTTAGTAAGATTCGTCTGAAAGATGATGCAGTGTCTCAGAATCAGAAAGGGTAGTTGATGAGTGTGCAAATACTTATCATATACACCCATAAAAGACACAAAAATGACCAAAAACACCCAAATATATTGCAGATATCCTTGGTTTTGTGTTTTTATGTGTTTGAGGTACAAAGGATTGAAAACGGAGCGAAAACGGGCATTTTTGGAGCAATTCGACAGCGATTGTGCATTTGGTCAAGTAAAAGTCAAAAACGGAGTCAAAGTCAACCTTGGGACACGGCATGGGAATCAGCTTGAAAAACCGAAACCAAAACCAAAAAAAAAAAAAAAAAAAAAAAAAAAAAAAAAACCAAAAAATCATAAAACACCTAATCCTAATTACCATAACCTTAAACCTAATTACCTATCCTAATCCTTAAACAAAATAACCTTAACCCATTACCCTTAACCAACCCAGCCCAAATAAATCCTAAGCCCACTTAAATAAAATCCCAAACCCGGCCCTTTTTAATTTTAGCTAAAACCATGGTCAGACTCAGTCAACTCCTCATTCCCGTTTCCTTATCCCGCCAAAACCAATCCCATCATTACCAACCCCGACAAAACCAACCCTCCCCCTCTACACTCCACCTAACTGTCCAAAAACCATTAATTGCTTCTTCTCCCACTCAAGTTACCAGTACACAAGTGGTAGCCACGCTGGCAATCCACAACCTAAATGGGCGCCAAAAGTCAATTTAATGGCTGAGATCATGTTAAGCTTATCCAACGGATGGGATTTGACCCAAAGAAGCACACAAGACTTTCCAAAGCTGTTTTGTCTCACAAAACTAGCACAAAGGCAGTGAACTCCTTAGTTTTAGAATTTAGTATAAATAGATAGTCATAGTAGCCTTTAATGGCAGGTTTAATTTAGCTTAAAATTAGAAGGTACTTTGTATTTTTATTTTTCAGTATTGTAATTCCCAATTTCAGTTAATGAAATCTTAGTTTTCTTATTTGATCAACCTTAGTCAACAGTACTGTGCATGTGCTTATTTAGTGCTTTTCTGTTCATTTTCTGCTTATTTGTGCCTGTGAATGATATTTCAAGTTCATATGTTAGAATCTACTTACTTGTTCCAGTTTTCATTTGAAAAAAATTCCAAATAGCCGAAAATAGCTTAATTCTAGTTCAGTTTATTTGAGTACTTAATTTCTGTTGAAAGTTGGTCACATTAGCTTAATACCCTTAGATTATAACCTGTTAGTAGGAAACATGGCTTAATTTGGTTTGAGCTAGCTTTAAAATCCAAACAGGCCAGTTAAAGGAGTGTTTGGTATTAGCTTATTGCTGGTCCCAACTAGTTTGAACTGTTCATAGAACATTTGGTGAACTTTGATTGAGTTTGTTGGGATCTAGTTAGCCTATTTTCAGAAGGAATTAAGCTTGTTTGATGCAATTTGATGGTTTAAGTTTGACTTCTTAGTTTGAGAAACTCAACTTTTCAACTCTGCTTATCCTAGAGATAAGCAGAATTTATCCTTACTTTTGTTCTTTTTGTGTTCAAGTTAGTGCCTTAAGTTGAATGTCAAGAGTTGGATTCATATAACCAAGATTTGAAAGAGTTAAGGCAAAAATTGGCCAATTGCTTCCTCAGAATCCCCATGAGCAGACCTGCACAACAAGTGTTGATCTCAGCCGTTTACCTGCTTATTCCCTTTGCCTAATATTTGGTTTGCTAATAGCTTATAGTAGTAGCTTTTAGGTTCTGATCTTGGTTTCCATTTTGTAGCTTATTGGATAGCTTAGATCTAGTCTGCAAATAAGTTCACTTGACTGCTCAGGGCTGCAAACAGTTTTTTGTTCCCACCATCATCTGATCTAGGCCTAAATTAGATAAGCAATTGATTGTATATTTTGGGCATTTTTAGTTTAAGAGTAGCCTCTAGTGTAAGCTTCAATAATCTGCTCTTGGTTTTCCCTGATAAGCTTTCCCCTAGCTTCTAGATCAGCTGCAAGTTGGCTGTTCAGCCATCTGTTTCCATCTTAAATTGCAGCTGAACTAACTGCTTTTTGGCTTATTCCTTATGCTTATTTGTGCTTATTCAGTTGTTTTAAGCTCCTAGTAGTGTTTTAATATATTGTTGAGCTTTTTGTGAAAATTGGCATTGTAGAGCTTATTTGAAACTGCTTATTAGGGTTGAACTGAGTTCTGATTTTATTTTTCCTAGCTCCTAAATATCATTTAAGATTTTTCTGAAAAGTTTCATAATTTTCCAAATCAGTTTACTATTTTTAAATCATTTAATTAGTTTCTATTAGTTTTAATTCATAATAAATAATTAAAAAGTCAAAAAAATATAATTCTTTTTTTTTTTTTAATTTTCTTTTGTAATTTAGAACGTAGGAAAATTAATTTGGTATTCCTAGGATTAATATTTCTTAGATTTCACGTTTTAGTCTCGCGTTTTCCCGTTTTTAAATTTTGTTATTTGTTTTCTTTACGTTTTGCTAATTTATGCTTTGTAGACTTGTATCTTATGGTTTTTAAGTTTCCCTTAGCCTATTTATGCTTCCCGTAGTTGTAGGGTCTTTAATCAAAAACAAAAATCCAAATCCAATCATCAAGCATTTTAATTCCGAACCTTTCACAATTTTTTCGATTCACACCTCGTTGGGACACGACCCGGGTGATCACTTGTCTGGTATCACACACATTCATGGGTTTTACAAGTTAGTCTTTTTCCTAAAGGATTGACTTGTTGAAACTCGTGTATCACTTGCATCCGATACTATATTTTTATATATATACTCACACATGGATCAAATTTTGGCGCCGCTGCCGGGGAGGTTGTATTGCGACAATATTGTTAAAGGTTTTAACAATTAGTGACTTGAGAGCCTTCCTTGTGAAGTTCCCATTTTTCATAAACCCCATAAAATACAAAAATATTTTTCTTTTCTTTTGTATATATATTATCATATAAAAAACAAAAATACAAAAACATTTTCCGTTTTCTTGTGTTAAAATAAAAGATAAAAGCAATCTCAATATAATTTTCCTCAACTTGGAGTATTATCATATTAAGTTCCCAAACAAAAGATTAAAACTTGCCTTTGTGTCGCTTGCGAATTCGGCTCACCTTTGATTGATTAAAAAACTCTAACGGAGGTTTCAGGAGGTTTGTCATTAAATTGACGAACCGAAAGGAGCGGGTTTTTAAGGAGCATTTATTGCCCACCTTTGCTCCCACCCTGTGCGTTTTTCTTTCAAAGAGCTACTGTACGCTTGTTTGATTTAAGGTTTAAGTTCACTTGTGTTTTGCCTCGGTCTTGTTTTAATTGAATTGTTTTTATTGCATGCGCACTCGTTCTTCTCCATCGACAAGTCCTTTACGTAAACTCGTGCATACCCCGAGAAGACGTAATCGGAGACGTAATCGTAGGCATTTCGCCTCAATAGCCGAACCCGAGATTCGTGCTATTCCCGTTCCTCCCATTGTCACAATGGCGGAAGAACGCACCATGTCGGAGCTTCTTCAAGCACCCACCGGGGGTTACGGAGATGCTATCGTTGTTCCGGCAATCATTGCTGATAGCTTTGAGCTTAAAACGGGGTTGCTAAACTTAGTAACTTCAAGTCAATATTTCGGATTTGAGAGGGACGATCCTCACTCCCACATTCGATGGTTTAACAAGATCACCTCTACCATCAAATACCGAAATGTTCCTCAAGAAGCTATCAAACTTCTCCTTTTTCCTTTTTCTCTCGAGTGGGCAGCCCGAATTTGGCTCGAAAAACAACCCCCTCGTTCTATTGAAACATGGGAAGATTTAGTGTCGAAATTTGTGAACGAATTCTTTCCCCCGTCTAAAACCACAAGCCTTAAAAATGAAATCACCAAATTCACTCAAAAATTTGATGAATCCTTTAGTGAAGCGTGGGATCGTTTTAAAGAATTACTTCGCAAATGTCCTCACCATGGTTTCTCCGAGTTACATCAACTCGATACCTTCTATAATGGTTTGAACCAAACGGACCAAGATTCTCTTAATGCCGCCGCCGATGGCAATCTCTTGAATCGGACTACGAAAGATGCATTAACCATCATTGAGAACAAGTCCAAGGTCCGCACTACACGAAGCAAGCCGGTTGTTTCCCAAGTTAGTAGTGCTTCTTCTTCTTCATCTCACGTGAGTACTTCTAGCACCGATGCTAAGATTGAAAAACTCACGGATGCAATTCAAGCCTTGGTTCTTTCCAATCAAAAGAAACTTTCTTCCCCACAAACTTCTTCACCGACTCAAGTAAAAGCGGTGGAAGAAACTTGTGTCACTTGTGGTAGTCCTCATGCATACTACAATTGTACTGCCACCGATGGTAATCGATTTGAAGTTAATGCGGTAGTCGGGGCTTACAACCAAGGAGGTAACCAATACCGTCCTCAAATTGACCCGAACCATCGTGTTAGTAATCAAAGTGGACCACCCGGATTTTCTCAACCCAACAATCCAAATAGATTCAACCAAAACCAACCGAGAGGGCAAGATGTTCGAAACCAATTTCAAGCCCCGGTAAATCAATACCCAACCCAAGGGGGTAATTTCAATTAAGGCTTTCAAGCTTCTAATTCCCAAGCCCCCGTTGGTCCCTCAAATGAACTTGCTAATTACATCAAGTCAAATGAGGCCAACATGAGGTCAATGCAAAATCAAATCACCACTTTGAAAAATGATTTTCAAACCTCAATAACAAAACAAGGTCATGAGCTAAAAACGAACTTAGAACAACAAATCATAAAATTGAGCAATCTAAAAGTAAAATTGAGAACAGGTTTGCTAGCCTCATGAACCAAGTGAATCAAGCTTCAACTTCGGGAGGTCTTCCGGGAAATACCATTCCCATCCCGAAGGGTGAGTTGAAAGCTGTCACCACTCGAAGTGGTAAGACGCATAATGGACCCTCGACTCCTATGCCCCCTCCACCGGGGGAAGTGAATCGAGATACCGAGGTGAAAACGGACAAGGTGCAATTCTCAAGCCCACAAAGTACCGCACACGTCCAACCTCCGATCGTCCAATCTCAAATTCCGGAACCCGATGTTCCGAAGACCAATCCTAAGCCTTCAATTCCATATCCTTTAAGGCTTAGTGAACAAATGCTCCATGATAAAACAAATCAACAAATGGAGAAATTTTTTAAAATCTTCAATGAATTGCACTTTGATATAAGCTTCGCTGATGCTCTCGTTCTTATGCCCAAGTTTGCATCTACACTCAAAAGTTTGCTAAGCAACAAGGATAAGTTGACTAAGATGGCAAAAACCCCACTTAACGAGCAATGCTCGGCGGTTATCCTCAAGAAGCTTCCCGAAAAGCTCGGAGACCCCCAAAAGTTTTTAATCCCATGTGATTTCTCGGGGATGGTTCAGTGCTCAGCCTTGGCCGATCTTGGCGCAAGCATTAACTTTATGCCACTCTCGATATGGAAGAAATTATCTTTTCCGAAGCTTACCGATACTTGCATAACACTCGAGCTTGCGGACTGTACTATAACTCGTCTACTTGGAATAGCTGAGGATGTCATTGTGAAAGTAGGAAAGTTCCACTTTCCCACTGATTTTGTTGTGGTATACTTTAATGCCGATCCTCGAGTTCCACTCATTTTGGGTAGAGCTTTCTTAAGAACGAGTCGTGCTCTCATTGATGTATATGCTGAAGAGTTAACCATTCGTGTTGAAAATGAAAAAGTCACATTTAACATAAATCAAGAGTCTAAACCTCTAACCAAATGCAATGTTGCTACGGTGAATCAAAAATCTGATCTCGTAATTGCTTCCAAAAGAAGTGATTCGATGCTTTCAAGATTCGAGGTTAAGAGTACTTCAAACAAACGTGCTGAGCTCAAATCAATGAAAATTACCCCTGGCACAAGCAAATGGTTTGAGAAATGTGCTGGGGAAGTAAAGAGTGTTTTTGATTACGACGAACAAGAATCGGAGACCACAACGGAAGTGGTGAAAATTGCTAGCACTAAGAGCACACCACTTGTCCCATCTCCCGAATCGGTTTGTCGTATTGAGATTGTTTCCGACTCTTCCCAACCTTCTCCTCCGATTGAGAGAAGTGATATCTCTATGGAAGAGCTCGAGGTGTTCTTATTTGATGCTCCAATTTCGCCAGAAATTGTTGAGCCCGATGGTGATCCGGGGGGAGATGCTTCGTTATTAGAAAAAATGATGTTTGATGAACCATTATTTTCCCTCCCCCCGAAGGATGTTGTTTTTAAAAATAAGCCGTCAGATCCTTCGGAGCTCGAGCTCGAGGATTTTGTTCCCGAATATGAGAGTTTCATCTTTGATATGGCTGAAGAGAGTAGTGGCAATCCCACTTCTCATTCTGATTTTTCCCTCCCGGCTTATGAAGCCTTTTCTTTTGATATCAATCTTTTGGAAGAGACGAGTAGTGGCAGTACCACTTCTCATGCTTATATCTCTCTTCCCGAGTATGACTCATTTCTCTTTGATAAAAATGATCCGGTTATCTTCGAAGAGTTCTCCGGTGAACTCTCTTAGCCGGAAGTTGATCATTTTTATTTCAATCTGGAGAAAGATTCTAGTGTGGGGGGATGTGTTATTGATCATAAGAATCTACTTCTTGAAGATTTCATCCCGACCCTCCCTTCCGTTGAAGACAACATTGCCTTTGATGATGAAGAGTTTTTTTTGATAATCATAATACTCTTGCATCTCTTCATTACATATGGTGTGATTTCTCTTTCCCTTTTCTCCTACGGGAATGAGGACACCAACTTTGACCCCGGTATCATCCCTAATAGTTTCTACTATTAAAATACCGTGGGTATCTCGTCGGTGTGGAACTTTCTTATGTTCAAATGTTTATCCAAACACATTGAATGAAAGTCCGATGGAGATTGTTTCTTCCACTTGCTTCCCCATGGACAATTGAATTCAAGGTCGAGTCAAGCTAGTGACTCGGTTAACAAAAACATTAGAATTGCATGGGTAAACGCCCATGTTTCTGACTTCTTCCTATTTTCTAACACTAAGTGTGGGGGAGTTCCTCTGCTGTGCTGTGCTTTTTTGTGTTGTTTGCTCTTGTTTGCAGATTTCCCAAAGATCGTCATGATTGATGCGCCTGTTTTCAATCCAGCCGCCCAATATCCGATCTTGTTGCTAACGTTTATCTAGGGATATCTTTTCAACTTTTTTTGTGAAAAATGGAGATTTCTGTTCCACACTTGGCTATTAGTATTACCTTTTTACGTTCTAAGTGTCGGCATAATAGCCGGTACTTTGAATATTGAGGGCAATATTCAAATTTAAGTGTAGGGGGGAATTCTCGCGAATTTTGTCACATAAGTACCTTCTAGTCCCTAGTACCCCCGTTTTTGTCCAAAATTTTAAAATTTTTGTCATATATACATATAAAAAAATGTCATCAATAAAAGTGTGTTATTCTTGATTAGGTTAGAACAAAGGGAATCCCGACTCTGCTAGAGTGTTGATCTAGCTGCTTCCTTAACGTTTAGACTAAGTTTTTACGATTTGTGCAAATGAAAATGCTAAGCGTTGAACAGTTGGCTTTCTTTAGAGCTTATAAAAGTAATCTATGGCTTTTCCTCCCAGAAGATAACTAATCTGATTTAATAAGTGCTTATTTTCTAACTTTTGAACACGCAAAATCATTTTTTCATACGATTTTGAAAAATACTAGTTCAAAGCTTTATTTAAACTTCGGAACAAGCATATGTCAGAATAATGCAAAATGAAAGTGAGACGTTGCTTGAAAGTTGCAAAAAAGTTAAGTAATAAATAAATGTGCTAAAAAGCTAAGGTTCAAGATCGGCCCTTGGATCCTTATTTCCGGAAGGCGTTTAGGTCTTGGCTACCCTCTTACACCGGCCCTTGGACCCTTAATTCTGAAAGGCGTTAAGGTCTTGGAACTCTCCGTTGTAACGGCCCTTGGATCCTTTATTCCAGGAAGGTGTAAGGTCTTGGTTCCCGTGAAACTCCGTTAGTTTATGTTGCACAAGTAAAAAAAAATAAAAAAAATGAAAAATGATGAAAAAATGAAAAGAAAAAAAATAATAAAATGGAATGATATTGCAAAATGCAATAAAGTTTTGAAACTTGCTTGTTGTGAATTTTAAATCTATCTTTCAACTAGTATTAGTCAAAATTTTATAAAAACGTCGATTTTTGTGATCAAAATTTTGAAAATCAAGCACATTCACCTAACTTAAATAAATATGGGAGTGAAAAGTTAAGTCTCGACTTACATAGATTATTAGTATAAGTAGTGTTAGCATTTTACAAAAACATTTGCACAATGAGTTTAAGCTTAGTTGGGAGTATTAAAAAGAGGATGACGATATCAATTCCCTGGAGACACCCAGTTTGTGTGAATCCCGTTCCATGATACCATTTTTGAAAATCAAGCATGTTATCTATTTTGTTCTAGTTTAAATTTCTCGCATTGAATAAAAAGTCGAAACGGGGTATACTTGGTTCCTTTCATTAGTTCATATGATCGGATTGCTAGGGACTAGCAATAGTTTAGTGTGGGGGATTGATGAGTGTGTAAATACTCATCATTTTACACCCATAAAAGACACAAAAATGACCAAAAACACCCAAATATATTGCAGATATCCTTGGTTTTGTGTTTTTATGTGTTTCAGGTACAAACGATAGAAAACGGGCATTTTTGGAGCAATTCGACAGCGATTATGCATTTGGTCAAGAAAAGTCAAAAACGGAGTCAAAGTCAACCTCGGGACACGGCATTGGAATCAGCTTGGAAAACCAAAACCAAAACCAAAAAAAAAAAAAACCAAAAAATCATAAAACACCTAATCCTAATTACCCTAACCCTAAACCTAATTACCTATCCTGATCCTTAAACTAAATAACCTTAACCCATTACCCTTAACCAACCCAGCCCAAATAAATCCCAAGCCCACTTAAATAAAATCCCAAACCCGGCCCTTTTTAATTTTAGCTAAAACCATGGTCAGACTCAGTCAACTCCTCCTTCCCGTTTCCTTATCCCGCCAAAACCAATCCCATCATCACCAACCCTGACAAAACCAACCCTCCCCCTCTACACTCCACCTAACTGTCCAAAAAGCATTAATTGCTTCTTCTCCCACTCAAGTTACCAGTACACAAGTGGTAGCCACGCTGGCAATCCACAACCTAAATGGGCGCCAAAAGTCAATTTAATGGCTGAGATCATGTTAAGCTTATCCAACGGATGGGATTTGACCCAAAGAAGCACACAAGACTTTCCAAAGCTGTTTTGTCTCACAAAACTAGCACAAAGGCAGTGAACTCCTTAGTTTTAGAATTTAGTATAAATAGATAGTCATAGTAGCCTTTAATGGCAGGTTTAATTTAGCTTAAAATTAGAAGGTACTTTGTATTTTTATTTTTCAGTATTGTAATTCCCAATTTCAGTTAATGAAATCTTAGTTTTCTTATTTGATCAACCTTAGTCAACAGTACTGTGCATGTGCTTATTTAGTGCTTTTCTGTTCATTTTCTGCTTATTTGTGCCTGTGAATGATATTTCAAGTTCATATGTTAGAATCTACTCACTTGTTCCAGTTTTCATTTGAAAAAATTCCAAATAGCCAAAAATAGCTTAATTCTAGTTCAGCTTATTTGAGTACTTAATTTCTGTTGAAAGTTGGTCACATTAGCTTAATACCCTTAGATTATAACCTGTTAGTAGGAAACATGGCTTAATTTGGTTTGAGCTAGCTTTAAAATCCAAACAGGCCAGTTAAAGGAGTGTTTGGTATTAGCTTATTGCTGGTCCCAACTAGTTTGTACTGTTCATAGAACATTTGGTGAACTTTGATTGAGTTTGTTGGGATCTAGTTAGTCTGTTTTCAGAAGGAATTAAGCTTGTTTGATGCAATTTGATGGTTTAAGTTTGACTTCTTAGTTTGAGAAACTCAACTTTTCAACTCTGCTTATCCTAGAGATAAGCAGAATTTGTCCTTACTTTTGGTCTTTTTGTGTTCAAGTTAGTGCCTTAAGTTGAATGTCAAGAGTTGGATTCATATAACCAAGATTTGAAAGAGTTAAGGCCAAAATTGGCCAATTGCTTCCTCAGAATCCCCATGAGCAGACCTGCACAACAAGTGCTGATCTCAGCCGTTTACCTGCTTATTCCCTTGTGCTCATTGCTTAATATTTGGTTTGCTAATAGCTTATAGTAGTAGCTTTTAGGTTTTGATCTTGGTTTCCATTTTGTAGCTTATTGGATAGCTTAGATCTAGTCTGCAAATAAGTTCACTTGACTGCTCAGGGCTGCAAACAGTTTTTTGTTCCCACCATCATCTGATCTAGGCCTAAATTAGATAAGCAATTGATAGTATATTTTTGGCATTTTTAGTTTAAGAGTAGCCTCTAGTGTAAGCTTCAATAATCTGCTCTTGGTTTTCCCTGATAAGCTTTCCCCTAGCTTCTAGATCAGCTGCAAGTTGGCTGTTCAGCCATCTGTTTCCATCTTAAATTGCAGCTGAACTAACTGCTTTTTGGCTTATTCCTTATGCTTATTTGTGCTTATTCAGTTGTTTTAAGCTCCTAGTAGTGTTTTAATATATTGTTGAGCTTTTTGTGAAAATTGGCATTGTAGAGCTTATTTGAAACTGCTTATTAGGGTTGAACTGAGTTCTGATTTTATTTTTCCTAGCTCCTAAATATCATTTAAGATTTTTCTGAAAAGTTTCATAATTTTCCAAATCAGTTTACTATTTTTAAATCATTTAATTAGTTTCTATTAGTTTTAATTCATAATAAATAATTAAAAAGTCAAAAAAATATAATTCTTTTTTTTTTAAATATTCTTTTGTAATTTAGAACGTAGGAAAATTAATTTGGTATTCCTAGGATTAATATTTCTTAGATTTCACGTTTTAGTCTCGCGTTTTCCCGTATTTAAATTTTGTTATTTGTTTTCTTTACGTTTTGCTAATTTATACTTTGTAGACTTGTATCTTATGCTTTTTAAGTTTCCCTTAGCCTATTTATGCTTCCCGTAGTTGTAGGGTATTTAATCAAAAACCAAAAATCCAAATCCAATCATCACGCATTTTAATTCCGAACCTTTCATGATTTTTTCAATTCACACCTCGTTAGGACACGACCCGGGTGATCACTTGTCCGGTATCACACACATTCACGGGTTTTACAAGTTAGTCTTTTTCCTAAAGGATTGACTTGTTGAAACTCGTGTATCACTTGCATCCGATACTATATATTTATATATATACTCACACACGGATCAGTAGTGTACTGTGAGATGGTAATCGGTGGAGGTCATCTTATGTTGGTTAGTGGTGTAAGTTACCCTTTCGGCTTTAGACGTGGTATGAAGTAAGGCGAGTTCTAGGTGGTATCTTGGCGTCAAAGCCTATTTGGTTATGGTGTTTCCTAGTATGAATGCCCATGACTTGCACTACTTTTATGTGCTCACAGACGCGAGTTTCTGATTTCTAGAAAAAAAAAGAAATAAAAGATTCGACTTTGATAAATAAAAAAAATATTTAAGGCAACCATTCCTAGCATAGTATGGTCCTACCCGAATTATACATAGGTGATCAGGCTTTATATAATTGGGGTCCAACGATGCGACACTGAGTTTAGTTACCCGAAAACATATCAGTTTTTCTGCTTGCGAGCTTGTAGCATAAACTACTTTTCAAAAAGTAAATAATTTGCCGGGCGGTAACAGAATAGTTTGTAAAATGGTTTTGCAAACAATTTATAGAGTAATAGGAAAACAATTTGTTACTGGCAAAATAGTACCCAAGTTATGGTTTAGCTTATAAATTGTTAGTAAAACACTTTGTAAGGCAACACGAGGAAAGTTCCTTGTTTCAAAGAAAGTAGGGAGGTAAAAACTTTGATTCTGTAAACGATTTATAGTATGAATGCAAAATAGTCTATGGAATACTTGCAAAAGTTCGAGTGTTGGTAGTAACACCATTTATTATTTCATAAAAAGATAATAAGGTAGACAACTGGTTTATAGTACGAGTTCAAATAGTTAAAAAACGATGGCAAGTGGTTTGTTAACTGATAGTAAAAATGAATAGTGCAATGGACGGCGATTGGTACATCTAGTTGGCATAGGACCGTTGATAGTCGGGGTCAAATAAGCTTACATCTCATAATAAAAGTTCACCAAATCCATAACATACTACGCTGCTCACAGAAAGATACTAATGAAGTCTTACAGAAACGAACTCAAAAGAGTATAAACTTAGGTCCTATTACATAGGGTAGTCAATCTTATGTCATCACGTCTGAGTCCTGGTTTTCTCCCACTCCAAGTTTTCCTTGAATGCTAACTTCTTCTTGGTCCATTGGTTCCTGACACTTGTCCTTGTAGTCCCCCTTCTTTCCACACCCAAAACAGATTACCTCAGCTCTCTGATTTTTCCCTGATGTTTCCTGTGCTACTGCAATGGTTTTAGACCTACAACCTCTAGCTATATGTCCAACCTTCTGGCATTTGTGGCACTTCACGGTGCAAGGTCCGTAGTGGTGTAGTTTGCAGCGACTACACATTAGTAACTTTCTAGTATAATCCTTTCTGTTACTAGGTCCAGCAGCGAATGTTTTGGCCAACTTTGGCTTTCTGAGGGGTTATGGAACCCCTTTTTTTTCTAGGTTGTTAACTCGTTTCCTCTTGTTGTTAAGGTTTTCAGCTTCTTGAACTGCCCCTCGGTTCATTAAGTCGAAACCCGTGCGAATTCCTAACTCGTAGGCAGCAATAGTCTCTGCTACTCGTTGTTCCATGGCGGCGGAATTTAGATCTTGCCTCTCAGGTGACATGGTCCTTCACAATGAGAAAAGAAGCATGAGACATAGCAAAGGATGTGTCCTATGAGTAGATGGTTCCAGGAGATACGTTATAAGGCGGTAGGTTAGGGTCTTGCTTACATAAGTTGGTGGGTTCCTTTATGATAGTAATATAAGTGTTTCGAAAGAATAAGACGGTTGTCCAAACTTGGAGTCGAATATAAAATGAATTCGTGTGGTATGTAGCGAGTATTCAACTCGAAGTGAAATGATAACGTTACGTATGGACATGGTCTGTGACAATTATGGTATGGTATGTGTAAGTATATAGAATATACTTATATCATATATGTTAAGGAAAATACTCAAATAGCATAGTATAACTGATATCGCGCGAAACGCGTCTCAAGTCAAACCTCTCACGAAGAAAGGTCAACTCGCGACGGCTCGACGCGAAAATCGATTGTAATAAACCGGATAAGCGTGTATCCGGGTCGAGGTCCCAACGAGGCGTGAAATTGAGGATGTCGTTTTCGGTTTGGAATTAAAATGCTTGAAAAGACGAGGTTTTATTCGGTTTTTAATATCTAATAAAACGAAAATTAAAAACGTAAACCGGAAACTAAAAACGTGCATAAACGTGAAATCTTAGAAAAACTAATCCAACGGGTACCAAATTAATTTTCCTACGTTCTAAATGACAAAAGAAAATTTTGAAAAAAGAAATTATATTTTTTTGACTTTTATTTTATTTAATATGAATTAAAAACTGTTTTAAAGAAATTAAATGATTAAAAATATTTAAACTATTAAGAAAAATCTAGAAAATTTATCACAAATACTTTATAACGAACTGGAGCTGGGAAAAAATAAAATTACCAAGACAGCTTATTAAAATAAGCTGTAAATGAGCAATTCAGTTAATAAGCTAAAAAAAAGAAAAACAAAACAAACAAAGTTAAATGAGACTGTCTGCAAAGATTTAAATAACTAAAGGCTTGGAGCAGTTGCTTAGCCAGCTGCTATGTTTCCTGGATAACCAGGGTTCAAATCCCACTATGCTCCTTTTTTTAAAACTTTTATTCTTTTTTTGGTTTTTAATTTAAAAACAGATTAAACTAATAAATTTAAGAAACTTATAAAAAGAAAATATTTTTAGATCTGTGAAATAAGCTGAGAAAAGCAGTTAAGATTAGGCAGTTAAGAAAAAGAAAAGAACTAAAGCTAAGGCTACTAACTGAAAAGCTAAATGAATAAGCTAAGGGATTCTGAAAATGACTAAGGCACACTAGGGGGAACCTGTAAGCTCTAAGGAAATGGGAATAAGCTCAGGGGAAACCTTGTAAGCACTGGAATAGGAACAAAATAAGCTGCAGGCAACTGAACTATTCTATGGTGCAGGGGAGTTCTATGCAACTTCAAGGGCTGAAAAGGCAGTTCAATAAAAATCCTAAAAAATGAAAGTAAAAAGGGCTTAACTAGATGAGCTGGGGAACTAACTAAGTGCAAGATCTGAGCTGCTAACAACTTACACCTAAGAAATTAAAAATCAAAGAAAATTGGTGAAAATAGCAAATACAAAATATAGCAGTCTGCTATTACTACTTGACTGATCTTGTTATAATTTGAACTAAGGCTTCAAAGAATTGAAGTCACTACTCAACCCAGACCAGAAGAACACCAAATGAGGTCAAATGAGGGTTTGGTTAGGCCTTGGCTGATAGGAAGCTTATGGCCTCTCTTCACAACACAATTTTTCACCAATCAACCCACATCCTTAAAACACTAAGATTAAGCTAAAAATCTTTTCAAAACAGTTTCCCTGAGTGAAATTAACCAAGTTTAAAACTGAGAAAGTTGCACATGAACAATGGTAAGACCCAAATGACCCGTTTGACTTGAACAGTCAAACATTCCCTATACTCTAACTGATTTAGGTATAAGCTTAAACTAAACTAACCTAACCAAGCATCTACTACATAGCAGAATTCAAATAAGCAGTAAAAGAAAGATAAGCAAAATTAAGCAGTTCAGATTATAATAAAAAAAACAATATAATAAAAATTGACTTACATTAAATAAAGAGTAAAATTACAACTGAGAAAAATTACAAATACCTTAAAATAAAATGCTCAAAATAAACCTCCCTACAACAAATGTAATCCTACTCTATTTATACTAAAACTAAGAATAATGGTCTTTATCCATTTTGTGCTACTTCTCTGAGGTAAAACAGACTTGGAACCATCTTGTGCTTCCTTGGGAGTTAATCCCAATCGTAGAATTAAAGTTTGGATGATCTTGACCTTTGATTTATCTTTGGCGCTCAAATAATCCCTCGGATTGATGAGGTGGAGGTGAAACACGTGAGCATGGTACTAGGGGAGGGTATGGGGGAAGGTGAAAGGTGATGGTACTATGTTTTGGGGAAGAGTGGAGTATTGGCTTATTGGCGGGAGTGGAGAGAACTGGATCATCACTTGGGTTGATGATAAATTAGGGATTTTGACTTATCACCAATTGGGGGTTTTGACCGGAGAAAGGGGATTTTGGCCCGGTATTATGTTAACTAAGGGTATGGGTCGTGGGGTATAAAGTGGATAGTGGGTTGAGGATTTGGGTTGTGGGCTGGCAATTGGGTTGAGTGGGTTTATGGGTTAAAGTATTTGTTTGGTCCGGTTGTGGTATTGGATAAGTTAACATGATTTAGCACAAGGACCAAAAGTATAAATCTAGTAAACATCAAGGACCATAACTGCCAATTTCCCCAAAGTAAATCAAGGGACCAATTAGTAATTCTGAAATTATCCAAGGACCATTTTTGGATTTTTGAGCTCGAATTAAATCCAAATGAAAATTGTCTTTTCCGGCTTCGGTTTTCGGCTCTTTTCCAAATCAAGTTCGGTTTTGTCCATATTTGCCTCGTTTTCGCTCCGTTTTCAATCCTTTGTACCTGAAACACATAAAAACACAAAACCAAGGATATCTGCAATATATTCGGGTATTTTTGGTCATTTTTGTGTCTTTATCGGGTGTAAAATGATGAGTATTTACACACTCATCAAATCCCCCACACTAAGCTATTGCTAGTCCCTAGCAATCCAATCATGTGAAGTAATGAAAGGATCAAAAGAATACCAAGTATACCCCGTTTCGATTTTTTATTAAATGCGAGAAATTTAAACTAAAACAAAAATGCTTGATTTTCAAAAACGGTATTATGGAACGGGATTCACACAAAATGGGTGTCTCCAGGGAATTGATATCGTCATCCTCTTTTTATACTCCCAACTAAGCTTAAACTCAATGTGCAAACGTTTTTTGTAAAATGCTAACACTACTTATACTAATAATCTATGTAAGCCGAAACTTAACTTTTCACTCCCACAATTTATTTAAGTTTAGGTGACAGTGCTTGATTTTCAAAATCTTGATAACAAAAATCGACGTTTTTATAAAACTTTGACTAATACTAGTTAAAAGATAAATTTAAAATTCACAACAAGCAAGCTTCAAAATACATCAAAACTTATTGCATTTTGCAATATCATTCCATTTTTGCATTTTGCAATATCATTCCATTTTATTTGATTTTTTTCTTTTCATTTTTTTTCATCATCATTTTTTTTTTTTTTTTTTATTTTTTTTTGCAACATAAACTAACGGAGTTTCACGGGAACCAAGACCTTACACCTTCCTGGAATAAAGGATCCAAGGGCCGTTACAACGGAGAGTTCCAAGACCTTAACGCCTTTCAGAATTAAGGGTCCAAGGGCCGGTGTAAGAGGGTAGCCAAGACCTAAACGCCTTCCGGAAATAAGGATCCAAGGGCCGATCTTGAACCTTAGCTTTTTAGCACATTTATTTATTACTTAACTTTTACATTACTATGACATATGCTTGTTTCGAAGTTTAAATAAATCTTTGAACTAGTATTTTTCAAAACCGTATGAAAAAAAAATGATTTTGTGTGTTCAAAAGTTTGAAAATAAGCACTTATTAAATCAGATTAGTTATCTCCTGGGAGGAAAAGCCATAGATTACTTGTATAATCTCTAAAGAGAACCAACTACTCTACGCTTAGCATTTTCATTTGCACATATCGTAAAAACTTAGTCTAAACGTTAAGGAAGCAGCTAGATCAACACTCTAGCAGAGTTGGGATTCCCTTTGTTCTAACCTAATCAAGACTAAACACTACTTTTTTATTGCAATTTCTTATCTAAAAATGACAAAAATTTTAAATTTTTGGTCAAAAATGGGGGTACTAGGGACTAGAAGGTACACATGTGACAAAATTCGATAGAATCCCCCCCCCCCCCACACTTAGAATTGAATATTGCCCTCAATATTTAGAGTACCGGCTATTATGCCGACACTTAGAACGTAAAAAGGTAATACCACTAGCCAAGTGTGGAACAGAAATCTCGATTTTCACAAACAGGATTAAAAAGATATCCCTAAATAAACGTTAGCAAAATGATAGGATATTGAGCGGCTGGATTGAAAACAGGCGCGTCAATCAACACTATCCAAGGGAAACCTGAAAATCAGATCAAACAACACACAAAAGAAAGCACTGCAGAGGAATTCCCCTACACTTAGTGTTAGAAAATAGGAGGAAGTCAGAAACATGGGCGTTCACCCATGTGGTGCTAATGTTTTTGTTAACCGAGTCACTAGCTTGACTCGACCTCGAATTCATTTGTTCTTGGGGAAGCATGTGGAAGAGAAAATCTCTATCGGACTTTCATTCAAAATGTTTGGATAAACATTGAAGTTCTTGAAAGTTCCACTCCGATGAGATACACCGGGCTCAAAAGAATGGTAAATTGAGATGCCGGGGTCAAAAACTTTGTCCTCATTCCCAAAGGAGAGAATGGAAGGACAAGCTACCTTATAAGCACAGAAAGGTAGAAACACCCGAACGACATATGTGAAATCAATATCATAGTGATCCTCAAAGGGCAACGTCACATATGTCGGAGAAAGAACGTCCATTTGAACCTCGGGATTAACAATTGAGGTCATATCATCAAGTTTAGGACTAATAGAGTCCTTGACCTCATCGTTCTCTAACTCTTTATCAAAGAGAGGATTATTGCAAGAAAAGTACTCGTCATCAAATTCAAAAAGAGAATTTGAATAGACTTCGAGACTTTCATTTTGAACTTCCTCATAAGAAAGTGATTCGTCATCACTAGAGGAAAAATCATCTTTGAAATTGAAAAGCGGGTTAGAGAAGATCCCGGAAGTATCCTCACAAATGTCAAGAGGATCATCATCACAATAAGACCAATCACATTCACTGAATGATATATCCTCGGACTCACTTGGGATTGGGAAAAGGTTCTCAACACTAGACTTTATGAATTCGTTCGATTCCTTTTCAGGAATAGTGCTGAAATGCTCATCCCCCATAATGAGAGAGTCCTCGGAGTCCATAGACTGTAAGATGGATGAGATTGCAATAGACTGAGGGAGTTGAGAAATAATTTCACTAAAAGGAATCACACTCTCCTCGTCGTCCTCCTCATCAATATTGCTAGCATAAATGGCTTTTATACGTTCCATTTGCTCTTCTGCTAGCAATTCTGCAATACTTTTGTCTGCCTGCCTTTTTTGGACAGGTGTGATTGCAGGCGAAGAATTCTCATAATATTCCTTTATTTGAATAGTATCCTCATCATCTTCATCGAGAATGGCAGCCCTAAGAAATTTGGCACGCGTTTCCGCTGCTCGTTCTTCGGCTAGCAATTCTGCCATAGATTTTTTATGAGGATGAGTGATGGAATACTGTGGGGGTTGGACATTGTCAAAACCGGGAGTATTATACCAAGGATTTGGTTCTTGATCCCACGGTTGACATTGATAATCGTCATGAGGACCCCCACACTTCGCACAAGGAATATTCAGAGCATTTTGGAACGATGTATCAATGAAGTTTTGATAACACGGCTCTTGCTCAAATGAATTCTGAGGAAGGTAGCTGAAATCATTTTGAAAATTTGAATAAGTGAATGTATTTTCGATTTCAGAAGTGGAACACATGCAAAGTCCGTGAGTAAACTCACATCCTTTGCAAAAACATCGTTCACAAAGTGAATTGTCTCCCAACGAATCTCCACATACACAGCAATTTTGCTGTTTGAGTGAAGATGGCTGGGGTTGTGGAGGGTAGTCGGAAAGACTTTGAGAATTATTGAAGGAATTAGGATTTGATTTAATGGGTAATTCACACCAATTACCACAATAACCTCCACACCGCTCACACAAACACTTGTAACAACGATGATCATCACCCAATATACTTTTACAATGAAAACAGTGATAGTCGGGTGACGACATAAGAATTAAACATTAAGGAGGGATAAGAAGAAAATAGATTCAAACGGACAGAGGGTGAGAGATAAAGAATTAAATGAATAAGAGGAATAAGAAGATTATTTTTGGATTTTTAGAAACATTTTGAAAAAACACAAAAGAAAAAGGAAAAATAAATTTTGAAAAGACAATCTTTTTGGGTTTTTATAAGAAAAAATATTTACGAGGAAAACGATAACTTCACGAGGAAGGATCTCCAAGTCACTAATCGTCAAACTGAAATGATATTGTCGCAACACACCTCCCCGGCAGCGGCGCCATTTTGATATCGCGCGAAACGCATCTCATGACAAACCTCTCACGAAGAAAGGTCAACTCGCGACGGCTCGACGCAAAAATCGATTGTAATAAACCGGATAAGCGTGTACCCGGGTCGAGGTCCCAACGAGGCGTGAAATTGAGGATGTCGTTTTCGGTTTGGAATTAAAATGCTTGAAAAGACGAGGTTTTGTTTGGTTTTTAATATCTAATAAAACGAAAATTTAAAAACGTAAACCGGAAACTAAAAACGTGCATAAACGTGAAATCTTAGAAAAACTAATCCTACGGGTACCAAATTAATTTTCCTACGTTCTAAATGACAAAAGAAAATTTTGAAAAAAGAAATTATATTTTTTTGACTTTTATTTTATTTAATATGAATTAAAAACTGTTTAAAAGAAATTAAATGATTAAAAATATTTAAACTGTTAAGAAAAATCTAGAAAATTTATCACAAATACTTTATAACGAACTGGAGCTGGGAAAAAATAAAATTACCAAGACAACTTATTAAAATAAGCTGTAAATGAGCAATTCAGTTAATAAGCTAAAAAAAAGAAAAACAAAACAAACAAAGTTAAATGAGACTGTCTGCAAAGATTTAAATAACTAAAGGCTTGGAGCAGTTGCTTAGCCAGCTGCTATGTTTCCTGGATAACCAGGGTTCGAATCCCACTATGCTCCTTTTTTTAAAACTTTTATTCTTTTTTTGGTTTTTAATTTAAAAACAGATTAAACTAATAAATTTAAGAAACTTATAAAAAGAAAATATTTTTAGATCTGTGAAATAAGCTGAGAAAAGCAGTTAAGATTAGGCAGTTAAGAAAAAGAAAAGAACTAAAGCTAAGGCTACTAACTGAAAAGCTAAATGAATAAGCTAAGGGATTCTGAAAATGACTAAGGCACACTAGGGGGAACCTGTAAGCTCTAAGGAAATGGGAATAAGCTCAGGGGAAACCTTGTAAGCACTAGAATAGGAACAAAATAAGCTGCAGGCAACTGAACTATTCTATGGTGCAGGGGAGTTCTATGCAACTTCAAGGGCTGAAAAGGCAGTTCAATAAAAATCCTAAAAAATGAAAGTAAAAAGGGCTTAACTAGATGAGCTGGGGAACTAACTAAGTGCAAGATCTGAGCTGCTAACAACTTACACCTAAGAAATTAAAAATCAAAGAAAATTGGTGAAAATAGCAAATACAAAATATAGCAGTCTGCTATTACTACTTGACTGATCTTGTTATAATTTGAACTAAGGCTTCAAAGAATTGAAGTCACTACTCAACCCAGACCAGAAGAACACCAAATGAGGTCAAATGAGGGTTTGGTTAGGCCTTGGCTGATAGGAAGCTTATGGCCTCTCTTCACAACACAATTTTTCACCAATCAACCCACATCCTTAAAACACTAAGATTAAGCTAAAAATCTTTTCAAAACAGTTTCCCTGAGTGAAATTAACCAAGTTTAAAACTGAGAAAGTTGCACATGAACAATGGTAAGACCCAAATGACCCGTTTGACTTGAACAGTCAAACATTCCCTATACTCTAACTGATTTAGGTATAAGCTTAAACTAAACTAACCTAACCAAGCATCTACTACATAGCAGAATTCAAATAAGCAGTAAAAGAAAGATAAGCAAAATTAAGCAGTTCAGATTATAATAAAAAAAACAATATAATAAAAATTGACTTACATTAAATAAAGAGTAAAATTACAACTGAGAAAAATTACAAATACCTTAAAATAAAATGCTCAAAATAAACCTCCCTACAACAAATGTAATCCTACTCTATTTATACTAAAACTAAGAATAATGGTCTTTATCCATTTTGTGCTACTTCTCTGAGGTAAAACAGACTTGGAACCATCTTGTGCTTCCTTGGGAGTTAATCCCAATCGTAGAATTAAAGTTTGGATGATCTTGACCTTTGATTTATCTTTGGCGCTCAAATAATCCCTCGGATTGATGAGGTGGAGGTGAAACACGTGAGCATGGTACTAGGGGAGGGTATGGGGGAAGGTGAAAGGTGATGGTACTATGTTTTGGGGAAGACTGGAGTATTGGCTTATTGGCGGGAGTGGAGAGAACTGGATCATCACTTGGGTTGATGATAAATTAGGGATTTTGACTTATCACCAATTGGGGGTTTTGACCGGAGAAAGGGGATTTTGACCCGGTATTATGTTAACTAAGGGTATGGGTCGTGGGGTATAAAGTGGATTGTGGGTTGAGGATTTGGGTTGTGGGCTGGCAATTGGGTTGAGTGGGTTTATGGGTTAAAGTATTTGTTTGGTCCGGTTGTGGTATTGGATAAGTTAACATGATTTAGCACAAGGACCAAAAGTATAAATCTAGTAAACATCAAGGACCATAACTGCCAATTTCCCCAAAGTAAATCTAGGGACCAATTAGTAATTCTGAAATTATCCAAGGGCCATTTTGGGATTTTTGAGCTCGAATTAAATCCATATGAAAATTGTCTTTTCCGGCTTCAGTTTTCGGCTCTTTTCCAAATCAAGTTCGGTTTTGTCCATATTTGCCTCGTTTTCGCTCCGTTTTCAATCCTTTGTACCTGAAACATATAAAAACACAAAACAAAGGATATCTGCAATATATTCAGGTATTTTTGGTCATTTTTGTGTCTTTATCTGGTGTAAAATGATGAGTATTTACACACTCATCAATAACACTTAATCATATAAAGCAAATAACGCTCAAATCATATCAAGCTAGGCAGACAGGCATCTGGCAGTCATAAGGAAAAGTTTTTCAAAAATCAATTATAGTTTAAGGTTTTTATAAACCTAGTTCTCTATAACCTAGGTTCTAAATACCAATCTAACAGCCCCAAAATCAAGATATTGCGGAAGCATACACTTTGGGTGCTACTAAATCAATAATCACAACACAAGATATAGAGAACGGATTAAAATCCATTTTAAAAGTGTATTACATATTCAAAGTCATCTTGTCTTACATAAAATTCATTTCAAATAAAATGTAGCCCATTTAACAAAGCGATCCCAAATTTCAGAGTTCAGGCAACAATAAAAACATTTCCAACAATTTTTATGACCATCGCCATGCCCTACCTTCAGTAAACACACCTCAGTTTTCTGAGAAAAACTTGCTAAAAGTCAGCTAACGCTGGTGAGTTCATAGGTTTAAAGTAAATAAGCACATATGGACCATAGCAATATTCAGCAAAAAATTCAGCAAATCACACACTATCCCGCTATGCAAACACTAAGCCTCATCCAACCGAACTAGACAAACAATATCAAATAAAGGGTGCCCGCGAGTGTTAATCCCCAAACACTCGGCCGATTTTAATATGGTATACGTTCGCATTGACTATGCCGAGCCAACCGAACGGGGGAGTCACCCCCAATAGATCTATTTATATAACACACGTTTTCCAGTAGGAATTGACGGTTGATGATAGTGGGCGCAATGGGATTCATCTAACTTAGGTTTCTGCATTCAAGTGTGTATAAAAACAAAATCCATTTTTGGTCCATGAAAACAGTTTTGTATGTTTCTCACCCCAAGGTTTATAAAACAAAACGTATAAAAATATGGGGCTATAAAATCACCTTAAAACAATAGCAATCTGCAAATCAATCAACAAAACAGTGCAACCGCTCCGACACGCGACCTAGATCTGTATGGTAAGTCTTAGTAAAATATTCGTGTCTTATATGTCTTAACTCAATTGAAAAGTTTACGTGTGACCGGTGCTCGTGTATTTCTTGCTTGCTGTGTGGTAAAATATATTTTAAAATGATTTATCGTATATAACTCTTTGATGATGGCTCTTGGTGAAAATGTATGGTGAATTTACATGCGACAGAACTTCCATGCTTTGCTTGTAGCAACTGCGTAATATATTAATTTTTGGAACATTAATATTTTTAATAATAAAAATAATCTGTGTCGTCTTTTAGTCAGTTTTTGTCCAAAAATATTCTAAGCGTTGGAATTTTAGAAAAATCGGGCATTACCCATTCGTTTATTCAAGCTTTCCCATTTTTCTCAAGTGTTGCAAATTTCCTCAAATAATCCCTTTTTATCACTATAATTGCAAAAATAGTCCAAAGTGTGTATTTATCAATATAACTAAACTTATCGTTATAATTACTTCATTATTATAGTTTTTGATACAAAAGTCAACTTTTATTAAAAATTCTTTCATAAGTCAATATTCATAATTTATGGGCCAACATTTCATTTTATTTGGCTTATTGGGCTTAAATTGCCAAAATAAGCCCAAAATGATTTTTATCGATATAAACCGTTCTATTTTGCAAAAATAATTATAGCGAGTCTAAAAATGTTCCAAAATTTATTTTTATCTCCCGGGAGGTTTATTGGGCCGAATATGCCACTTTTAGCCCATAATCACATTTTTAGTCCGATAACTAATTAACCCTTTTTAGTTACGTTATATTTTACGTTATATATTAATTAAGCTAATAAGCACTTCTAATAAGCCATATGGTCCAAAACAGCCCCCATAGGCCGAATACATGATGGGCTCGGCCCATGTGTACCAATTTAATTTTTAGTCCAATTTTTGTAGTGATAATCAATAATCTAGTGCTTATTACAATGTGTAAGATAATCATAAGCATATAACACACGTATGGATCAATCTATGGCCGAATAGAATAGTGTAGAGAGATAAAGAGATGAGAAGTTGAGAACTAGAGAGAGAAAGTGAATTTGTATTAAGTTAAAAGTGTGAGAAGTTCCAACCCTTCCCACGCATGGGAAGGGGTATTTATAGTACTAGCATATGTGCCCCGAGTGGGCTGTGGAGTGAGCTGATAGTGGTTAAAGACCCGACCCACTCCATGAATACTATAATAACTAAACTATTACTAATAATCCTACGAGCTTCTTAATGCTAATGAGTACTCGGGGTGACCGAGTCTTCATATGAATATTTATATTCCTAACAATCTCCTCCTAAGGGAGGTCACCCAGGAAATTACACTTTGAATTCTAGCATTCTATTATATGAATTTGACTTCCTAGCTCGTAGTCTTTGATTCTTCAATGTCTTTAGTCTTTGTACTTTCAGTAGTGAACTTTTGATGACTGTTCTTTTGTCTTAGATGATCTTTGAGGATTCTTTGAGATCATCATCCAACGTACGTCTCCAAGTCATCTTTTCGTAGCATCGTCTCCATGTGATGTTGTAATCTTTGGACCGACATGCTCACACTTGTCTGGATCATGATTTTCAGCATCAGAGTTTGCGAAAGCAGTGTTGAAGGCCTTTCATTTATCATGATTTATTGGATTATGATGATGAAGTGTGAGCATGGGGTGATGAATCGGCATCTTTTCGGCAATCAGCTGCAACCGCCAGGGATTCCTGCAAAAGACAGTTAGCAATAAAACATCCGACACTTATAGGTTTGGATTTTGAGATTGTTAATAGCATAGTGTGAAAAATTTCTCTAATCCTTACCAAGGCCGTTCCTAAATCAGATACCCCCGAGAGGGTTTACAAGATCTACAGAAGTACATCAACGATTAGGTGAGTTGCTGGACTTCATTCCACGACTGTAGACCGTTTGGAAACCGCCGCGACCACTAAGCGTAATCCACAAGGAATTACCGAAATGACCTGCTTTCAGGGTTGTTTGATGTTGACCCTGGCAGAAATTTCCATTTAATCAATGAGAATTACATTTGTAAATTCTCTCATAAATGTTCTGGCAGATTGCTAAGATCTATGTAGAACTCATAAGTTTACAACTGGTGTCCTTAATGTTGAACAACGAGTGTAGAAGTAACATGTGTTCCTATGAGATCTTATGATGTATCTCGCGGCTCTAGACTCGATAAGTGCAATTTTGGTAGTCAGAGACTGGAGCGGTGTCTCCTGTTTCAATATCAACATAGCTCGTAATGAGCGGTCGATAGATTATGCAGGGTTCCCCGTGAGAATGAAACAAGTTCTTTTAAGAGAACTTGAGTGGCTAGAAGGTTTAGTGCAGTGCATCACTGGGTCAATGACGTCTTGTCTTCAATACCGGTGTCACCTTAGTAACAACCAGTAACATATGAATTGAACCCGGTTTCTGCCCTAAGGTTGAATAATGGGAGGGCTATTTCTTTTCACCCTTTCTCATTTCATTTTCTTTTTAATTCTTCAACCCCTTCTTTCTCCTTTCTCATATTACTCCTTTTTTTCATAATCATGCCTAAGGACATTCTAATAATAACTATTCGGTATTGTCCTTGGGTATATCTCTCCGGCTCTGGCGGATCATAGGACGGTTTTCCTAACCTTAGCCACCTTATAACTTCATGACTATCCTATGTTGTTGTTAACCAAATCCTTGAAAATCTCTCAAAGTGTTTATAGTTATAAAACACATTTTGCTAACACTTTGAGAGTTTTATACTTTTCAAATGCTCCCCGTTAACTTGTGCTAAGATGTTTTAATTTTAAATTGATGTTTTAATTTTAAATTTGCACATGTCGGGAAGAGCTTGCACTTTTTGAATTGATCCACATTCAGTGAACATGACTGATTCGAAACATGCTTACATCACTAGTTAGACTAGCTTGGAATTATTACCCGTCCTGGTCAAGTCCACATAAAGTTTCTCGAAACGGTACACTCTACTCAGACAAGTCCTCTTCGAGACACGCTTACATCACTGGTTAGACCAGCTTGAAATTATTACCCGTCTAGGATAGGTCCTTTCGATTAACGACAGTTTTTGTTTCGTCAATTCATTGGTGAAGTCTGAGTCGCGCTCACATGAGATACCACCAAATATGCCACATTCTTTTTGTCACTACAAGCTATTTGCTCCCCCTCAATAAGTGCATTGATATACAAAAGAATTTAGCACATATGGGAGAGCTTACATTTAAGTCCAAAACATCACATTTTTATCAGATTGCATATTTAAATCACATTCTCTCCCCCGATCAAAAATTTCAAATCTTTTGAGATTTTGTGATCCCAATTGATTTAAATAAGTTTAGAAAATATGGGAGAAAATGTGGGAGAATGTTGGTATCAGGTATGATAAGTTTAAACGATGTTTAAAAAATCATACACTGACACATAACAACATGTTTCATTAAATTCACTGCTAATTATGTACAAAGTGACTTGTTTTTTATGGTATAAAATTTTGAAATCATCACTCTCCCCCTCAATTGATGACCCGTCTTCTATTTAAATAGCTGTAGTCATTGATTGAGTGATAGATTTTTATAAAAAGTTCAATTCTGATTGATATTCAAAAATCATGGTACCACAAAGTTTAGCACAAATACTTTCCTGAAGAATCATAGATGGAAAAGTATATGTGATGTAAAGAAGACTTCTCTTCTTATACAAGAAATGATGCACTGAAACGTACATCAAATTGAAGAAACATGGAATAAAGTAATCCATGCCCGGGTGAACTTCACCCAGTTGGAGGAACAACCGTCTTTTTGGCGACGTACTTTCCCTATAATGAAGCACGGGTTGCAGTCTGAAGTAACTGCAAGCCGATAAGACATGTTTTAACAGTTTATTTGAACTTCTGCTCGAGCTTCATTTAAAGTTCTGTGTCATTACTAAATGACATTTCTAGGGCCATAAATGTTATCGATAAACAGAAGACATGCCTAGAGTAACTATTTTTGGTATTTTTGTGTTTTTCTGATTTTTATAGTTTTTATAGGTTTTATATTTTTCTCTTTCATTTTTTTTTTCTTTTTGTTTTAAGATAGATAAAAATGTATATACATGAATATATAAAGCAAATCCATTACTCCTCATTCTCTTCCTGAAGACGCAGGAGGGTTTCTGGCGTCAAACTCTTCATGCCAAGTCGCGGGAGAATAAATTGGAACCGTTCCCTCGGAAGTGCCTTAGTGAAGATATTAGCCAACTGAAACTCAGTCCTCACAAAGTAGAGTTCAACAATCCCTTTCTCAACCTGTTCCCTTATAAAGTGATGTCGGATGTCGATGTGCTTTGATCGAGATTGTTGGACATTGTTACAGCAAAGAGCAATAGCACTTTTGTTATCACAATACAGAGGAATCTTGTTGTATGCAAAACCATAGTCCGATAGTTGTGATCTCATCCCAAGAATTTGAGAACAGCACGCAGACATGACAATGTATTCAGCCTCTGTAGAGGATATAGATATACTCATTTGCCTTTTAGATGACAAGCTAACCAACTTTTCCACAAGAAACTGAGCACCTCCCGACGTACTTCGACGAGTATCTTGACACCCCACATGGTTTGCATCTGCATAAGCCGTGAGTGCAATGGCGGTGTCCTTAGGATACCAGAGACCCATGTGAATAGTCCTCTGAAGGTATCTAAATACCCGCTTTACCGCTTTCATATGCTTTTTGGTGGGCTTAGACTGGTACCGAGCACACATGCATACTGCGAACAATAGATCCGGCCTACTAGCGGTGAGATACATTAGGGATCCAATCATACTTCGAAACTTGGTTTGATCAATAGGGATCCCAGAGAGGTCTTCATCCAACTTCGATCTCTCAACCATAGGAGTGTCAACAGGATCACTTGAATCAAATCCAAATTTCTTCAATATTTCATTTGCATACTTGGATTGATTGATGAGGATGCCTCCGGGACTTTGAGAGATTTGTAAAGCTAAGAAGAATGACATTTGTCCCATCTTCGACATCTGGAACATAGAACTCATCTATTTAGAAAACCGATCACATTCACTAGGATCAGAGCAGGCAAAAATAATGTCATCTACGTAGATCTGAACATGAAGTAGATGTTTTCCCATTTTCCTAGTGAATAGCGTAGGATCAGCAACACCTTTGGAGAATCTGTTTGCCATAAGAAAGTTAGACAAAGTATCATACCACGCCCTAGGTGCCTGTTTTAAGCCATAGAGGGCCTTCTTCAAGCGATAGACGTGAGTTGGATGATCAGGGTCCATAAATCCTTCAGGTTGACTCATATAGACTTCCTCCTTCAAATCACCATTTACGAATGCTATCTTAACATCCATTTGGTAAACTATCATATTCTGACTGGCAGCATTAGCGAGAAAGATTCTGATGGCTTCAATTCGAGCAACCGGTGCAAATGATTCTTCAAATTCTATGACCTCTTCTTGTCGATACCCCTTTGCAATAAGCCATGCCTTGTTTTTTAGAACATCACCATGCTCATCGAGTTTCACTTTGAAGATCCACTTTAGAGCAATAATCATTGCACAATCTGGAGGAGGCACTAATTCCCATACTTCAAGTCGATCAAATTCATGAATTTCATCTTGCATTGCATTAAACCAACAGTCTTTGGACATGGCATCTTTGAAGTCTTTTGGTTCGACTATGGATATTACGGAATTGAAGAAACACCATAGTGCATCGATGGCAAGTTGCTTTCGTATGGATACCGGACGAGAAGGATTTCCTATGTTGTTGTCAATAGGATGATCGTTGGTCCATTTTCTGAGATGATCATGTGGTTGAGGGTAGTGAACTGATGTTTTCGTGTTATGATCCCCTGAAGAAGATGTCTCAGTAGAAGATTGAGGAGCAAATATATACTCGAATGGAGCTTCATCAGCAGGAGCTAAAGGATTCACTTCAAAAGAATTATCTACTGCAGAGCCTTGCTGTACCAAAGGAGGTTGAATGTTTGATGATGATGGTGAGTGACTAGCAGATGGTGCATCTTGACTGATTGAGACAGATACAGATGGACCCTCTGAATTTTGTGGAACTGGAGCATCAACAACTGGAGGTACAGGTGGAGCTTCCGTTGTAGTATCAACCGTTGGTGGCTCAAAATATTCATCAAACATCGGATCAAACAACTTCTTCAACTCATCACTGGTCGGGGGTACATAAGGGACTGCAGGAGTGGGATTCTGTACAAGACCTGAACTGATTGGTCCAGGTGACAAAAGATTAGGAGCGGGTCCAGAACTAGTTTGTCCAGGAGCTGTTTGCTTAGCCAGCTCATCGAATGTCACGTGAATAGTTTCCATGATTTTTCGGGTTCGTTTGTTGTAGATTTTGTATCCCTTGCGTTTTTGCCATTTATCAACTCATAGGGAGTTTTGTTGTGAATAGTATGTATCAGGGATCAGTTTTGGGTGTAACATGCTGTAGCAATTGCTTCTGCCCAAAGAAACATCGGTGCCTTGGAAAGTATTAGCATGGTTCATGCAGCTTCCACAAGAGTACGGTTTCTTCTTTCAACAACGCCGTTCTGCTGAGGAGTGCGTGGAACACTTTTCTGGTGAGTTATGCCAATACTTTCATAAAATTGACTGAGTTGTTGGTTAAGAAACTCAGTTCCATTGTCTGTACGGATGATTCTGACAGTTTTGTTGAGTCTCACTTGCAGCTGTTTGATAAGTTTGATGATAACCTTTGGAGTTTCGTCCTTGGTTCTCGAAAACTTTACCCAAGTAAACCGAGAGTAGTCGTCGACCACCATAAGAATATATTTCTTCCCATTAATACTCTAAACTCTTATTGGTCCGCACAGATCCATGTGAAGGGTGTGAAGAGCTTCCATAATGGTGTTGACAGTTTTGGGTTTGTGAGTATGTTTCTTGCTTTTGCCCAGTTGACAGGCAGAACAAAAATGATCTTTCTCAAACTTTAATCTGGGCATGCCTCGAACAAGATCCTTACGAGAAAGGTCATTTATGGTGCCGAAGTTTAAGTGATTTAAACGACGGTGCCAAAGCCAAGATTTGGTCTTTGAGGCCTTTGAAAGCAAGCAAATAGGAGAGGACCTCATCATTTCTTCAATAGAGATGGTGTATAGATTAGTCCCACGACTGCCTTTAAGAAGATCAATACCATCCAACTCTCTGAAGAAACATGTGTGTTTTTTGAAAGCAACTTCAAGATCGGAATCACAAAATTGACCAACAGAAAACAAATTGTGCCCAAGTCCTTCCACGTAGTATACCCGGGAAATTACAGTGTCACCAAAAACGTAATCTCCATAACCCATAATTGCCCCAAAATGTTCGTTCCTGAATCTAACCGTCCCGATAAATTTATTCACGAAATTCATGAGCCGTGAGCGATCCCCGGTCATATGTTTTGAGCAGCCTGAGTCCAAATACCAAAGGACGATTTGTACGACCTGCATTTGAAAACAGACAACGATGGTTAACTGAAAAAGGTGGATCCCCACGTGTAGCTGGGGTCTGTTTGGTTAGCACAAACAAACTCTGGAACAACAGGATTCATAGATGCTATTGTATTTACAGTGGAAACTACACTAGAAGCAGCAATTGACCTAGTTGCAGGGCATTGTGTCACTAAAGGTAAAATTTGACCAGTTGGCTTCCATTCCTTAACATTCATTACTTTATGATTAGTCAATCTAGTTAAGGGGCACTGATCTCCTAAAGTGAATTTCCTTCCAGTGGGTCTCTATTGATAACCGACACTAGCAAACACTTTACCTATTGTTTTCCAAATTTGCTTACTCAGTTCAGGTTTCCTAACATTCTTAACTGGGGATCATCGAGAAGACACCAAAAATGACACAACAAATTCATCATGATTGCTAGAAATTAAACATTCATTACATGTCTTACAAATAGCATTAGAATTCGAATTAATTACAGTACGCTTATAGCTAATACTAGAATCAACACGATTCTTTTTTATCAAATCAAACTTATTGTTCCTAGGGTGGACTTCTACTCTCTTCTCATGAACACTCTTAGCTGGCGCAGTCCTATCTTTCTTTGCATGGCGACTAGGCTTTGTGCCACTAGCTTTAGTGTCACAGTTTACTCCTGTAGAAGCAATGATGGGAACATTAGTTTGTTTTACTGCCATTTGTTTTCCTGATTTTGATGTGCTGGGTTCAGATGTTTTAAGTGGTACATAAATGGTTACATGCTTGTTATTAGTCGTATAGGACGATGCAACAAATCTATCTCTTTTGTTATCAATCTTAGGACCTGTGCCAATGACGTATTCTAAAAGTTCCTGAGACCGTTTAGTGAGGAAGCAGGCATCTACAACTGCACTATCAAGTGGTTTATCTATCCTATCCTCTTCTACGATCTCACGAAGGGTATCAAGGCTCTCCTTGAGGTGAGTGAGATATACTTGATTTGCAGACCTATTGTTCCTAAGGGGAAGTGGAATAGGCACAACATCAACAACATACTTACTACAAGCAGAAACCTTTGGAACAACATTATCACTAGTGATAATTGGCATTTTCCCTTTCACCTGAGTCTTTAGGTTCTCAATTTCATTTAGCAAAGAAGTTATCTTTTCATTGTGATTGTTTCGTGTGACTTTAATCGAGTCATATAACTCTTTGTAATGCTGTTTGACTTTTGAATTTTCAGCTTGAAAACACTCATTTTCATAGTGTAGCTTATTGATGGTGTCTTGATAGTGAAAATTCTGAGACACTAAAGACGATGGTTTATGGGTGCCAATCACATCACTCTTATTTGATTTTAATTAGGTAATTTTCTTAATTCATCACGTTTGCTTAATTCATCACGTTTGCTTAATTTTTTCATCACGTTTGCTTAATTCAAAATATGCATCAAATTCAGGAGCATCGAAAGATGTCTTGGAATTTGAGATTTTAATTCTTTCTTCTAAATGTTGATACTTTAATTGCAAATTAAGATTATCAACCTCTAGTTTTGAAAAACGCCTAACCATGTTATCATGGTCATCATTTTGAATTTTCTCATGCAATTTCAAATTCTCCCCCTCAAGCTCAACAACACGATTCTGAGAAACATTCAATGCAACAGACAACTCATGAAATTGAAAAGCAGTTAATGCAGAATCAGTAACAGTATAAAATACATCCTGTGCAATGCATCTAGCAATCAAATTCTCATTGGTGATGAGAATATTCTTTCTTTCAATTTCACTGCATTTAAGATCAATAGCATGTTGTATCTCTATGTTTTCCATGTCTTTAAACACTCCTTTCATCTCTTTTAATTCAGTTTCAAAGGTTTTTTTGCATGCCCTCAAAATGTTCTTTGAGAAGTTTAAAAAATGGAATGACCTCAGTTAAGTAGCACCTTTTTGTTAATTCAAAACCCCTTTCCCCTTCAGTAATTCCTGTTGGTGTAATTCTTTTCTTACATGTTTTTATCAAAATCAGCAAATAGTTGACAAAGAACATATATGCTAATTAGAGTTTTACATTCTGTTGGAAGAGTTAAAGGAACTAAGTGCCTAGGTGCATTGGGTGGGTATGTTAGGAATAAATATTCATATGAAGACTCGGTCACCCCGAGTATCTATTAGCATTAAGTATCTCGTAGGATTATTAGTATCATTAGTATTAGTTTAGTTATTTTAGTACTTGTGGAGTTGGGTCGGGTCTTTACCCTCTGTCAGCTCACTCCACAGCCCACACAGGGCACCTTATATATCCCTATATAAAGCCCTTCCCACACAAGGGAAGGGTTGGAACTCTTCTCACATTCAACTAATACAATTTCGCTTTCTCTCTGTAGTTCCCAACTTCTCATCTTTTCTTCTCTCACTAATTCAATCCATAACCAAAAGAACCATATGTATTATGTATTGTTAAAACTTACAATTGGAATCAAGAGCCATGGCTAGGTTCATTTGAGTGTAGGTTTTTGGATTTCTTGGATTGGTTTTCTAGTTTTTTTTTGTTAGAATAGAATAGGGTAAAAATCTCTCATTTGTGATTTGTTTGTGGTTGAATTTATTAAAAGCTTGTACTTTCTTGATTAGGGTTAGTATATAAGCTTAGTTTGGTGTTTGGAAAGATTGTTCTATTCGTTTTGTGGTGTTTTAGACAATTTCGAGTGGTCTTTTGTGTCATTTCTTGGTTGCGATTTGACATTCGGTAACGGTTTCTATCTTGCGATTTGAGTGTTGTTGAGCAGTTTGGTATTGCGATTTGGTAGATCTTGAATCTGCGATTTGGCGTGTTACTTAAAAAGGGAAAAAGGACAAACCGCAAGGAAAGGGACGTTTTTGTCATTTGTAAGTTGCGATTTGACAAGAAAGGGACTGTTCTGTCCTTTTGTGGGTTGCGATTTGGGTAGTTCCAATCTGCGATTTGAGCCAGTATGCGATTTGAGTTGTTAAGATTTGATAGTTGCGATTTGACTATAGCGATTTGGTCAAGTCTTGCGATTTGAAGAATTGTGTTTTGGTGCCTGTGATTTGAGTGAGCCTGCGATTTGATCTTTGCGATTTGACTTACCGTTGACTAATTGCGATTTGACAAGTTGCGATTTGACGGATTGCGATTTGACCTGTTGTGATTTGATGTTGCGAGATGACTCTTGCGATTTGACTCATTCCGATTTGGTTAGTTGCAATTTGACTTCTTGCGGTTTGACAAACTGTGATTTGACTTGTTGCGATTTGATCAGTTGAGATTTGACTTCTGTAACTTGAAATTTTGAAGATTAGTATTGTAGTTTACTCTAGGTTATTCTTGTTGATTTTACGGTTTTTTTTGTTGATTTTAGAAAATCCTGCGAATGATTCGATTATTCAGTTTAAATCACAAGAGTTGTAAAATCCTGTCTACATCATGGCAAGCACTGCTTCTGATGACATTCAAGTTGCCGGGTCCAATACCCGCCCTCCTATGCTTGATAGGACGGATTATGAGTCATGGGCACAACGAATTCGACTCTACTGCTTGGGAAAAGAGAATGGTGCCAACCTTGTTAAATCCATTGATGAAGGACCCTTTCGAATGGGCACAACTAGAGATGCTGTAGCTACTACTGAGGATGGAACTGTCACTTTCGAAATTGACAGGCCACGTGAGTACAACGATCTTACTGAGGAAGAAAAGAAGCGTTATGATGCTCACATTAGAGCTTCTAACACTGTGATTCAAGGACTTCCCAAAGATGTCTACAAGCTTATCAACTTCAACACTAAAGCTAAAGCCATTTGGGACAATGTTAAAATGCTTTTGGCTGGATCTGAACTCACCAAAGAAGATCGTGAATCTCAGCTGTATGATGAGTTTAAGCACTTTAAGATGAATCCTGGTGAGAACATCACTGACTATTACGTGAGATTTCACAAGCTTGTGAATGATATGAGGATCATCAGAATGACAATGCCAAACATCCAACTCAACTCAAACTTTGTGAACAACATGACACCAGAGTGGGACAGATTTGTTACTGCAGTGAAACTAAACAAAGGACTGAGAGATACAAATTATGAACAGCTGTATGCCTATTTATGGTATGTGCTTAAACGTATACCTTTTCTTGACCAAATTAAGACCAAAATGACCAAAAACTAACCAAAATGCCAAAGATATTTGTGTTTTTGTGATTGTTTACATGCAGGTACGGATATCAAGAAAAAGGACAAAATCAAAGCAAAAACAGCAAAAACGAGCACGAGATTTGGAAAGAGAATTTAAGCCGAAGCCGGGGAAGATATTTGAGCTCAAAATGTCAAACTTAATCCTTGAAAAATCATCAATCGCCACAAATACCTCTTGCAATAACTTTGCAGATTCAGTCCTCATATATTGCAAGAATGGTCCTTATGTTAACCTTGGTTAAATGTTAAATCCGTATCATAATATCTCATTTATCCTATCTTAAAAACCCACAATAACCCAAATTCTATTAACCTAGCCCACATCTCTTTTTATTATTTCCATTTACCAGACCAACAACACAAACAAGCCCAACACACAAACCCGGACCTTATCTTTACCCTGTCAAACACATCAAAATTTATTACCAGTCAAACAAATTATACCCAATCCCCAACCCCGCCATTAGTTACTGTTCCTCCATCCCTCCCAAAATTAACCTGCTCCCAGTTATTTTTTACCCCTCACTTAAACACGTTCTAGAAGATATGACATATGCTGACAAGAGGAATGACAGCGTGGCAGTATGGAGAACTCCTATTGGCCAAGCCACCTCAACATTTTAATCCAAGGGCTGCTATTGAAGATTGGTGACCAAGCAAAGATCAAGGGCCGATATTGAGTATTCTTGAAGCTTCCTAAGGCTATAAAAGGCAGCCTTCCTCTCCACACCAGGGTGTGAGTTAATTTAGGGTCCAATTAATAGAAGTGTGTCCTTATGTTGTAGCTTAGTTAGTATAAAATTTCATGTTTTAGTTGTAATTTCATCTCAAGTGATTGTATTCTGAATTTGATTAATGAAATGTAAGTTTTCTCTTTTTATTTACTTGGTCAACAAAATAGTCAAACTGCTTATTTGCTTATTTCTACTACTTATCAGTCTTATTTCTGAGTACTCTAGCTAGTTGTAGTTTATATTCGATATTGTTGATTTTTTTAAGCTTAAGTTTTCACTTAAATCTGTTTTGCCTAAAAAGTTCTCTCAAATACCATAAAAATACTTTTTACTGCGTGCTTACTCCTAGTGCTTATCTGTGGTTGAAACTTTCTTGTCTAGTCTTTGATAACTTGAGTGGTCATCTGTATTTTCAAAATCTAGCTTATTGTGGTCTTTCTCAGTTTAAATCTCAAAACCAGCCTAGTTAGAGGGTGTTTGGAATTGTGATTAAAGTGTATCAAATTAATGGTGTACAGTTCAATTACCAATAAGCCAACTTTGTTTAGCTGTTGTAGATTGAGATAAGCTGATTTTAAGTCAATTAGACCAGATTTGAGTAGGTTTGCTAGTTTATGGTTGATCTTCCAAAACTTTAGGTCTGCCTAATCATATTTAGCCCCAAATAAGCTTTTCTTTTTAAGCCCATATTAGTGATATATCTAGTGAATATAGTGGATTTTCTTATACTAGTACTGTTTCATTGGATTTTGCCTTGGGTTGGTACATAATTTCTTAACTGATCACATAATAGAATTAGCAACTTGCATATTTAGTTTTGCCTTAGCAGTCCTCTTCAATCTCAGATTTGAGCTAGTTAAAGTAGGTTTTAATCTCTAATTTTTGTTTTACAAATAGCTTATAGGTTAGTCTCATTATGTTTCAGCTTATTTTTGACTTGTGAGCTTATTCACCAGCTCATTTTAAGTCTGCAAGTGGTGTGCTAGGACGGCCTTCTCCCTGCATCCGTCAGAATTTTTTCCAAGTAGCTAGTTTCTAAGTTGTTTATCTGCTAATTCATTAGTAATCTAGGTCTGAATTTTGGGTTTATAAACAGTTGATAGTATAAGCTAGTTAGGATTTGGCTTTTGAGGGTTTTAGAGGTAATTAGGTGCTTATAAAATAAGCTAAAAAAATTGCCCAGTAGGTCATATTTGGCCTGCAACAGTAGCCTTGTGTACCCTTGATGATTTCTAGAGCTTAATTGCTTATTTGCTTAGCTTAATCTGAATTATTTAGCTTATTTGGATGGTTTTTAGTCAACTTTAGCTTATTGCAGTTTTCCCTTTAGCTTTTATAGCCTTATTAGCTTATTTCTTCTTTAAATTAGAACTTATCCTTTTATTAATAGCCAGTTTCAAAAAGCCCTTATTCTGAGCTTATCTCAGGTTTCCAAAAAGTTTGCTTTTATAAAATGTTCTTATTTTTGAGTGCTTATTAATTTTCAAAAGAAAAATCAGCAAAATAAAATAAAAATACAAAAAACAAGACGAGGGTTCGAACCTTGGTCTGCCCACTCACAAGCCACATACACTACCATTGCCCTAGGGACTTTTTCAATTATAGACTTGCACTAATTTTTACTTAACTTCTCTATGTCCCTTTTAACTTATTTAGCTTAATTTGCTTATTACAGCATGTTCACTTTTATTTTTCTTATTTTCCTTATAATGTTAATCAGTTTTTATAAAAATTTCAGATTTTTCCTTTGAGTTTTAATATTTTTAGTCATTTAATTAGTTAGAATTAGATTTTAAATCATAGAAAAATAAATAAAATTCAAAAAAAAAATATAATTCTTTTTTTTTTTCAAAATTTTCTTTTATAATTTAGAACTTAGGAAAATTAATTTGGTATTTTTAGGATTAGTATTTCTTTAATTTGACGTTTAGGCTCGCGTTTTCCTGTTTTTAATACGTAACTAGGATTTCTTTTACATTTTTATGATATGTTTGCCTTAGTTTAGGATTTCCCTTGCGTTAATAATCGTTTTATTTTATATTTCATAATCTTAGTTTAAAATCACAAATATCACTCTTTTATTCACCATTCACTACACGATTCACGATCCCGAAATCACAATTCCATTCAATCTTCAATCGGGACAACGAACCTTAGGTTTTGCATATTTCCTTTGCAATTCTCCTTGAACTAAGTTGTTAAACCAATTTTTGGCGCCGCTGCCGGGGAAGGTTGAAGTGAGTTCGTGATTCCGTTTTTCGATTCGTGTTTTGAAGACCCTTCTCCCGGGAAGTTATCGTTTTCTTTGTGAATATTTTTCTAAAAACCCAAAAATATATTTTCCTTTTTCTTTTATGTTTCTCAATTATAAAAATTCAAAATATTCTTCTTATTCATCTTATTCGTTTGATTTTTTATCTCTTACCCTCTCATACCGTTTAATTCTTATCTTCTTATCCTCTTATCCTCTTAACCGTTTAATTCTTATCTTCTTATCCTTCATATTGTTTAATTCTCCACCATATTCGATTCTTTCCCATCTCATCCCCATGATCCTCGGACCAAGGAGGATTTCTATCGTCCAACCTTGATCGGTAGAGGAGGACCGATCATTCCTACATCAGTTCAGGGAACCGATTTTAAATTAAAAAATCATATGGTTCGACTGATCCGAAAAAATTGCCAATTTCACGGATTTTGAGATGAGGATGCAAACGAACACTTAAACAAATACCTATCCATCACTCAATCCATAAAGCAAAATGGAGTTTCTCTTGACAACATCCGTTTAAATCTCTTTCCATTCTCTTTATCCCACAATGCTGAATATTGGTTTTACAATCTTAAAACCTACTCAATTCATTCATGGGAAGAGATGTTCATCAAGTTTCTCTCAAAATACTTTCCACGTTCTAAAATGGTGCAGCTTAGGAAAGACATTCTGAATTTCTGGCAATTGCCCATGGTGTCAGTATTCGATGCTTGGGAGAGATTCAAATCGTTGTTAAGGAAATGTCCAGACCATAAAATTTTGCTTCTTGATCAAATCCTAACCTTTTATAATGGCATAACTCCGATTGATCAAGACAAAATTATGTTGGCAGCCGGTGGGAATTTCATGCGGAAAGCCCCTCAAGAAGCATATGATTTGATTGAGAATATGACACATCATCATTATCAGTGGTATGCTGAAATTCAGTATGACTCTATCACTGTGATGAGTGATCATTATTCCAAGAAAATTTCCGCTATGAGTGCACGAGTTGAGGTCCTTGACAATAACACTATTCAAAATTGTCAATACCAACAAGGACCAGGTCATCCTCACACCTTTTACTATTCAGACTCTGACGAGAGTGAGGAGGATGAACCTTCAGAAGTATTGAAAGTTCAGACGTCGATTCCTCCTCCGAGTGGCAATCCCACTCCGTCTTCAGAATTGTAATTTCTGACTCTTCCCATCCTTCTCCTCCACTTGAGGAAAGTGATATCTCTATGGAAGAGCTCGATGATCCAATTCTTCCAGAAATTGTTGATAATGATTGTGATCCGGGGGGAGATGCTCCGTTATCAGAAAAGGAGATATCCGATGAACCATCTCTTTCTCTCCCCCCAATGGATGTTTATGTTGATAAGCCGTTAGATCCTCTGGAGCCCGAGCTCTAGGAGTCTTTACCAGAGTATGAGAGCTTTAACTTTGAGGAGATTAGTGGCAATCCCACTTCTCATCCCGAGTATTCTCTCCTGGCTTAGGAATCATTTAGTTTTGATTTCACGGAAGAGACGAGTAGTGGCAGTACCACTTCTCATGCTGATTTCTATCTTCCAGAATATGATTCGTTTACCTTTGATCTTGATCATGAGGAGTTCTCCGATGAACTCACTCACATCATATCTCCGCCGGAGTATGATCACTTCTACTTTGATCTAGACAAAGATGTTTTATGTGACCCGGGGGGAGGCATTCTCAATCATGAGAATTTGCTTATTGATGATTTAATCCCGAACCTCCCACCCGAGTCATTTCTTGAACAAAAGAACTTAAATGATGAGATTAATAATATGAAAACTATGAAGTCTCCTTTTGAAGATGATGACCTAATCATGATTGTTATCATGACCTTCTTCCCTTTCATCACATATAATGTGATTTCTCCTCTCCTTCACTCCGTTGGGAGTGAGGACACTATCTTTGACCCCGGTATCGTTTCTAATAGTTTTCACTATTGAAATACCGTGGGTGTCTCATCGGAGTGGAACTTTCATATGCTTCAATGTTTCTCCAAACATCTTGAATAAAAGTCTGATGGAGATTATCTTTTCCACATGCTCCCCCAAGAACAAATAAATTCGGGGCGAGTCTTAGCTATACGACTCGATAAAAAACAAGCGCTTCATGAGAGGCACCCCATGCTTATCCATCTATCTTCTTTCTATTTTCTTAATAAAAGTGAGGAGGGCTACCTCTTCCATTTCTTGTGTTTTGTGGTTTTCTGTGATGTGTCCAGGATTTGCTCGAATTATGAAGACTCTCGTGCTCGTTGTTTGCTTCTCTCCACTCGAGTTTCATCATTCGTTGCTCATCCGATATCCTTAATCTTATCATTTAACGTTTATCTTTGGCACAATTAATAAACGGCCTTAGATTTATGTAGGAGAACCCTTACCTTTAAGACACTGAGGACAATGTCTCATTTTAGTCTGGGGGGGGTAATCTTTCGATTTGATTTTGCCTTGCTTTTTTTGCCGTTTACTCATGCAACCCTGGTTTTCCTCCAAAATTGAAAAAATCCAAAAAAATAAGAAAAATTAAATTTTTTTTTCAAAAATATAATAAATTTTGACATTTTGTTGACTTTTCGCTGGTAAGAGTAGTAATAAAATTCTGAATTGACCGGGCGTGTTGAGCTCTAGCTTGTTCCCTTAACCATTTATAATCTATAAGCTCGTGCTAGTCTTTTACACAAGGAGCTATAAAATGTGAATTCTTTTTAAGAGTTTGCAAGTTCCCGTATCGACTTTATATATGCATGGCTTGATTATAAGGCTAAGCATTCGCGGATCTTATTATTTAAGATTTTAAATTTTCGAAGAACGAGAAATGATAAAGTTTATTTAGAAGTTAGATGCTAAGCGTGGAGTAGTTGGTTCTCTTTAGAGCTCATCGAAGTTACTTGTGGCATTTTGCTCCCACAAAATTTTTTCACTATATATAATTGTAAGAATAATTAAAGATGTTAGTATTTGGCGATGATTAGTTCTTGGTCTTCTTAAAAGAATCTTTGCTTTAAAAATTGGGTACACATCAAGGTTACTTAATAAATACGTTTAATAATAATAAGTTAAGTGCTCTAAGCTACGGATTCGAGATCGGGCCTTGGATCCTTATTTTCGAAAGGCGTTTAGGTCTTGGCTACCCTCTTGCACCGGCCCTTGGACCTCTAGTTCAGGAATGTGTGAGGTCTTGGTCTAACCACCTTGGATCCTCATTTCAGGAATGTCTAGAGTCTTGGATCACTCCGTTGTAACGGCCCTTGGATCCTTTATTCCGGAAGGTGTAAGGTCTTGGAACTAAACCGTGAAGCTCTGTCGTTTAGGGTACGTAAATGAAAAGTTAGTGATATAATATATATATATATATATATATATATATATATATATATATATATATATATATATATATATATATATATAATATATATATATATATAAAAGAGAATGATGAATAAAAATAGAAAAATGCAAAAGTCAAAAATATAAATAAAAAGCTTGATGTGGACCTCATTTTCAAAGCAACGGTTCTCGAGAGAAGATTGAAAACTACTTAGCGTCTTAATTTAGTATCTTTATCGGACTAAAAACTTATCAAAACGAGAATATATGAAGCAATTCATTTCTCACCAAAAATAAAATAAATAAAGGCAAATTAGGAAAATGGGAGCAAGAGGTAATTACACAAGTAACTTCCATGGGTAGTGTTGGCATCTAACTTGTAAATAGACAATTATTTTGTTTTTAAGCTTAGTTTGGGGATTCGTGAAAAATCAGGAATGACGAATTTTATCCGTATGGTCACTTCTTTATGAGTCGTGTTTCCTACTCGTTGACCCTAAAAATTATTGATAGATAATGATTGTCAACAAAGCCTTCACACTAAATGAGAAAAATACAAAAATAGAATAAAAAGGAAAATCTGGGAGTTTTAAGAATCTAAAGATTTCTTAATCTCTTTTGAAAGTTTTGCTACTTCTCAAAGTTAGTAAAAAGAGATTGGAAATTTTTGGTTTTAAAAACGTGTTTTTATAACATTGCGTGAGGACACTGCAATAACTTAGTCTGGGGGATTTTGGTATGTGATTAAACACATACCTTTTCTTGAAGAAATTAAGACCAAAACGACCAAAAACTAACCAAAATGCCAAAGATATTTGTGTTTTTGTGATTTTTTACATGCAGGTACGGATATCAAGAAAAAGGACAAAATCAAAGCAAAAACGGCAAAAACGAGCACGAGATTTGGAAAGAGAATTTTAGCCGAAACCGGGGAAGATATTTGAGCTCAAAATGTCAAACTCAATCCTTGAAAAATCATCAATCGCCACAAATAGCCCTTGCAATAACTTTGCAGATTCAGTCCTCATATATTGCAAGAATGGTCCTTATGTTAACCTTGGTTAAATGTTAAATCCGGATCATAATATCTCATTTATCCTATCTTAAAAACCCACAATAACCCAAATTCTATTAACCCAGCCCACATCTCTTTTTATTATTTCCATTTACCTGACCAACAACACAAACAAGCCCAACACACAAACCCGGACCTTATCTTTACCCTGTTAGACAAATCTAAATTTATTACCAGTCAAACAAATTATACCCAATCCCCAACGCCGCCATTAGTTACTGTTCCTCCATCCCTCCCAAAATTAACCTGCTCCCAGTCATTTTTTACCCCTCACTTAAATACGTTCTAGAAGATCTGACATATGCTGACAAGAGGAATGACAGCGTGGCAGTATGGAGAACTCCTATTGGTCAAGCCACCTCAACATTTTAATCCAAGGGCTGCTATTGAAGATTGGTGACCAAGCAAAGATCAATGGCCGATATTGAGTATTCTTGAAGCTTCCTAAGGCTATAAAAGGCAGCCTTCCTCTCCACACCAGAGTGTGAGTTAATTTAGGGTCCAATTAATAGAAGTGTGTCCTTAGGTTGTAGCTTAGTTAGTATAAACTTTCATGTTTTAGTTGTAATTTCATCTCAAGTGATTGTATTCTGAATTTGATTAATGAAATGTAAGTTTTCTATTTTTATTTACTTGGTCAACAAAATAGTCAAACTGCTTATTTGCTTATTTCTACTCCTTATCAGTCTTATTTCTGAATACTCTAGCTAGTTGTAGTTTATATTCGATATTGTTGATTTTTTTTAAGCTTAAGTTTTCACTTAAATCTGTGTTGCCTAAAAAGTTCTCTCAAATACCATAAAAATACTTTTTACTGCGTGCATACTCCTAGTGCTTATATGTGGTTGAAACTTGCTTGTCTATTCTTTGATAACTTGAGTGGTCATCTGTATTTTCAAAATCAAGCTTATTGTGGTCTTTCTCAGTTTAAATCTCAAAACCAGCCTAGTTAGAGGGTGTTTGGAATTGTGCTAAAGTGCATCAAATTAATGGTGTACTGTTCAATTACCAATAAGCCAACTTTGTTTAGCTGTTGTAGATTGAGATAAGCTGATTTTAAGTCAATTAGACCAGATTTGAGTAGGTTTTCTAGTTTATGGTTGATCTTCCAAAACTTTAGGTCTGCCTGATCATATTTAGCCCCAAATAAGCTCTTCCTTTTTAAGCCAATATTAGTGATATATCTAGTGAATATAGTGGATTTTCTTATACTAGTACTGTTTCATTGGATTTTTCCTTGGGTTGGTGATGTGTCGTGTGCGTATGCTCTAATTTATACCCACGGTATGTCGTTGTGGTTTTAGCAGTATTCAAGTTTTAAATTTATATTTAGCCGACTTATCAATAACACACACACTTTAACGAGCAGTTTACCCGGTCAGTATGAATATAATGGTAAGTAGAGTGACGATCACTAAGAGTGGAATGTATTATCTACTTATTCTAATCAGTATTTTAATATCTTATGTTAGCTATACAACCTAATCTAACGCAAGGGGGTTCAGCCTGAGAGACTGGCACGGTTTGGTTGCAATTAAATAATAAACTAAACTAATAGGCACGAATCAGCGAGTAGCACACACGTACACAGATAAATACTCGAGACAATAAGAAGACCTGTTCTGATAGTTAAGTAGCTTGTCACTTGTTTTATTGCTAGTATTATATGAAGTGTATAGTTCGATGCAACGCACCGAGATTAAGTCCTTTCTCGTTGGTTCTAATCTTATCGGCGAGTAAACCCTTAATGATTACTTATGACTATCCTATTTTTCTTTCTTCCTACTTTTCTACAGACGATAGAATGCATAGGCGATCTAATAAATAGGCGAGGGCAGAGGCATGGCGACCCGATCAACGCTCAGCTAGACACAGAGGTTATCAATGCACTAATAAAAGTCACCAAAGACATCAACATATAAACTTTAATTAATGGGAAAGCAGTTTTAAGGGAGTGCAACCTTTCCGTTGTCACGTTACACAAGCCACCAATCCTGATGAATTAAAGTTTACTAATACAATTAAACAAAACTACTTAATGAATTAAATACATGCAGGACCTTATTACAGCTCTTGTATCTTCGTTCAAGGTGTCTCTTGTGCTGCTACTTCGACTGAATTCGTCCTAGGGTTTCTGTCTTCTCGTACTTAGCTAAATGTCGAACCTCGTAATTCGTCTGGTCATGGGGTATTTATAGTTTCTGTCTGAGGGTGAGATGCGGCGCATCTAATAAGTAGATGCGGCGCATTGACTTAACTTCGCGTGGGGTCCAAGATTAATATATTCAGGAATATTCGTACACCGCCAGAAGATGCGGCGTAACTCCATTTATAGATGCAGCGCATGTCCTCTTGTATCTTGGATCGTATCTTGTGAAATCTTGATAGTGATGCGCCGTATGTAATAAGCAAGATGCGGCGTATCTGGAGCAGAATGTCTTGATCTTGTACATTTCAGTAGACTCTTAACTTCTTGCTTGTTTTGCTCCATAATTAGTCCAAAATCGCCAAGTTTCACCAAATGCTTGTTTTTACCTGAGAATTACAAAAGTAAACATTAACGTATCAATTCTCACAGATAATATAATAAAACAAGTCAAATAAATAGGATAAATGATGGTAATAAAATGTACTTATTTGAGTTCATCAAATATCCCCCCACTTGAACTTTACTTGTCCCCAAGTAAACCTTAGAATTAATCTTATGAAAATGTATCCTAAAAGATATTAGGATTTATTTTTATATTTAAGCATGTATTCGTTTTATCATAATCACACAACCAAACACTTAACGAATTTGAAGTAAAATAAAATAATTTGATAAAAGCAAATCTAATCGTTTAACTGTCCAGTCGTGACGAATATTCTATCATAAGCTTGGCAAGTATACACATCTCCCCCACTAAAGCCAAGGAATAACAAGTCTAAAGCGGTAAATAGGGTTTTGAGGTTTAAGGGTTAATTATTCTTCTTAATCTCTATCGATCTCAAATTCCAGAAAAGGCGACAAAATCACAAATACATGATCGAATCCACGAACACGATACTTGCAATTGCTCAAATCCTTAACTTGAATAGGCTAAAGATAGGACCAAGTAATCTTCACCAATAATATTATATCAAAAAGGGAGACAAAATCATAAATACATAGCCGAATCCACGACTACGATACTTAAGATTGCTCAAATCCCTAATCTCAATAAATCAAAGGTTTGGATAAAGAATAATATAGGGTATGGATAATATTTGGGATACAAATTGGTGTAAAATGTAAAATAAACGAAACAGATAAATTAAAATCCTAAGTGTGGTTAATTACTATCCCAACCATCCCATGAATAAGACTCATATCATTGAATAACTTACGCTTTAACACTTGAAACATACGCTTTAGGTAGACACGAATTATACTCAACAAGATCTTAATCAAAGAATATCCTTTAGTTGGTGTTCCCATAACGGCCAACTCCCATTCAATCCATAAATATAGTACAACAAATAGTGGTGATATCGACCACTTAATACAAAACTTTACATAAGTTGGTTAAAACAAACATCCAACTCTTCTTTTTTTTCTTTTTCTTTTCTTATTTTTTCGATTTTTTTTTTTTTTTTTTATTTTTTTTTTTTTTTTTTTTAACTTCAAACATAAACATAGATGTGCAAAATTTCACCACATCACTATAACGATAACTCTGGATAATTTTTCCATACTTTTCATAACTTCAGAAATAACAGTAATAGTGAAAGTAGTAAACACACGAAAAATAAACTCAAAGATATACAATATTTACTTTCACTCCAATTGCATTGTGCAATTTCCCGACCTAACCAAAGATAATGAATTACGCACGCGAACACAGGTAATGTAAGGAAACACACTTTGCCTAAAGCAATTAACCAACCACGGATTTTAATCTACAGGGTAGGCTAAGGTGTAAGGGTGTAACGATACATTTTAACAAAGGTGTAAGAAACGAAAGGAATGGCTCTGAGTGTTTTTCTAGGGGTATCTTACTCTAAAAGTGAGAGTAACAAAAGGGTTTATACGGGGGTTAACTAACCAGTGTAGTTAGCTAATAACACATAACATATAAAGGCTATTTGGGTGTAATCCTAGAAATTTTACCAATTTAGACAAGTCATTCCAATTATATAAAATAATACTTATTATGGTGGTCTCGAATAGTATACAAGCCAAGTTCTAAAGTTTACAAGTCACCGGCACACTCATAGATTTGTGAATTTTGAAAAATCACAATTTTTGAAAATAACGTCATGTGTGCAGCTATGCAACTTAGATCTCAAACAAAAACATGCTAAAAAATTTTAAATTTTGATATATTAAGCACATTTTAAGCATAATTTTTGAAAAGTTAAGGACAAGTAAGTGTTCTAATTCTCCAATCCCCCCACTTAAGTTAAACAACGTCCTCGTTGTTTGTATAAAAGGTTAAAAACTAGAAAATAAAAGAATTAGAACAGAAAAACTCCCCTGAGATTTGCTCGGTATGATCCTCCATTATTTGTATAAGAGCAAAAATCATCTTTCTTGTGGATTAGAACGTTTAAGCTTCATATTTGATGTATCCATAGGAAATGCAGGAATCTATAATACCTCCAAGACTTTAAACACACCTAAGTTAATAAAGTTCAAATTTGCATAATACATTAGTAGTTATCAAAAATAAAACATAAAAATTAAAATGAAAATCATCAGGTCAGTCGATGCGCCGTATCTTATGGAAGAAGATACGCCGTATCGAGCCTGGAATAATTACGAATCAGAATAAAAGATGCGTCGCATCCTTAACCAGGGATGCGCCGCATTAAAATAAACTGACAAAAAGTTTTAAAGTCAAAAATAAAAATGCAGAAAAATAAAGTAAGATATGACCAGTGCAGGAGATGCGTCGCATCTAGGGATTGAGATGCGCCGTATCCTCTGCGGGCCTGACTGACTCGACACAGAACAGAATAGTAAAAATTCTCCGGGTTGTCTCTCGGTTAGCACTTGTCTTTATTCCAGAGTCTTCAAGTTAGACTCACGTTCAGCTCTTTAATATCGATCATTGAAGGAGTCGAAAACATCGCGCTCCCTCATCGCCAATTCAGTAATATTGAACACTCCTTGCTCGTCCTTAATTTCCACGCCGTTCTTCTTTAATATATGTATAAACAAAGTTCTGTCCCTTTCGGGCAGAGATGACAAAATGATAGATGGGAAATTCTTATTATTAAATAGGCACAAATATGCAAGGTGAGGTGTTACTTCAATAAACACATCATTATTCAAATTCGTTTTCTCAACTATTCTCCTACATTTGTTAATTACTACGCAATCATACCACTCGTCATCAGAATCATTAACAATATCGCGTCTAAGTTCGGTGGGTACATTAAGGTCAATAAATTCCTCAAAGTTCTCATGATTAGGATTAGTTGAGTTGTTTTGAATCAATGTTTCTCCCATGAGCCTAGCTTCAAGATCGAGGTCCATATGCTCTCTTAATCCTAGCACATAGACGCCTCTAATTATGCTTTTAACAGGATCTTGGCACTTATAGACTAGTTTATTATTCCCTACCCTTAATGAGATTTTTCTTTTAAACACATCAATCTTAGCATGGGCAGTAGAAAAGAAAGGTCTTCCAAGGATTAAAGGAATCTTAACATCCTCGGGCATATCTAATATAACAAAGTCTACAGGGAAAATGAACTTCTCAATCTTAACTAGCACATTATTAGCAATCCCTTCAGGTCGTTTTACCGTTTTATCAGCCAATTCAATAAGTAACTTAGTTGGTGCTAATTTTCCTAGTCCTAGGGTAGTGAATGTCTTAAGGGGCATTACACTAACGCTAGCCCCTAAGTCAGCTAACACATTATTGAAAGACATATCATTAATTGAACAAGGTAAAGTAAAACTTCCTGGGTCCTTTTCTTTATGAGGCAAGGCATTTATGTCGGTTGCAGAGCTCTCTTCTTTCATTGTAGCCTTGATCTCCTCTTCAATCTTTGTCTTCTCTTTTAGTAGTCTCCTTAAACTGATTGAAGAATTAAAGAAAAATTCGGGTCTTGCACCATCATTACCATTCATCAGTCTTCTAGGAAAAGGAATGTTAGGAGTGACTTCTTCAGTGGTGCTTATGGCCTTGACATGATCTCTTGGGTTGGTTTCAGTTGAGCTAGGTAAACTTCCATATCCCCTTTCTTGAAGAACTTTGCTCATTTGACCAATTTGTTGCTCCAATGCTTTGATCGAAGCTCCTTGATTTCATGTAATAGTGTCCGTTGAAGCTCGAATTTCTTTGATCATAGCAGTATTCTCCTCATGTCTTTTAGCAGCATCGGCCATAATTTGCTTTAAAGTGTCATCTAAAGTCTGCCTCTTTTCTTGATAAGCGGGATTAAAGTTGTTCTTTTGATAGAATCCCGGGGTAGCTTCCCTAAATCTTCCTGAAGGTCGGAATGGTTGTCCAAATTGGGTGTAATATGCTTCTTCAAACGTCTCACTTTCATTCTTATTCAGGCAATCTTTAGTGTAGTGAGGTCCTTCGCATTTTTCATATCCAACTTGGGCAGCATATACTTTTTCATCTCGCTTCTTCATCTCGCTACTAATTTTATCCAATTGAGCTTGAATAGCAGCAAACCCGTCAAAATTAGTGCTGCTCTTAGATCTAGTAGAGGTCCCATCGTGCCATTTTTGAGAATGATCAGCAGCTTCTTGGATAGCTTTCCTAGCATTGGCCGCACTCATTTGAGGCACAGCTCCCTTAGCATCCAAAATTTGTCTTGTAGGCACGTCGAATCCTTGATAAAACAATATTATCTCCTGCATAGGGGTTAGATAGTGTTGAGGACATTTTACCAGTAAATCTTTAAATCGTTCCCAAGCTTGATAAAGAGTTTCATCAGGCTCTTGCTTGAAACTGTTGATAGCCTCCATCTTTTTAGCAGTCTTAGCAGGTGGACAATATCTCTTCAGGAATTTGCTCTTCAAATCTTCCCATGTAGTGATTGAACTAGCAGGTTCATCCCTTAGCCACTTGTTAGCAGCTCCTTTTAGCGAGATTGGAAAGATTCTTAGCATGAGTTGATCGTCAGTGACTCCTTCTAAAGTAAAAAAATCCGCAATCTCGAGGACCTTTTAAACATGCTCATTAGCATTCTCATGTTCCGATCCACTGAAAGCATTCTCTCTTAGCTCCTTGAGAAACTGACCCTTCAACTCAAATTTTGACTTATCATCAAACTTTGGTCTAGCAACTCCTGAAGTGTAATCAGCACGGGTTTTGTTCATGTATTCCTCAATAGTTGTGTTTTCGCCCATTGCTTCTGTTTCTTCTTCCTCTTTCTCTTCAGAGAAATAATCAAGCTCGAATGAACTTGAGATATCAAAGCTTTTTGTGTTGAAAAGTCTTTTAAGCGAATGAAAAGCTCGTTCAGGATCTTCGAAAGGTTGAATCAAGTTCTTCGTAGAACTCCTGGTCATGCACTTCCTGAAACTATCACAAAAGCATCAGTAGGGTATGTTCAAGAAAGTAATATATCAGAAAATCAATAACGAAAACGGAATACGAAAAATTAATGTTACTGATATCTGCAGACGATGCGCCGTATCCAGAATGTTGGATACGCCGTATCTTATTACGTTAAAATTTAATCAGACTTTATTCAGAAAATAGATACGCCGCTTATAAATTTAGAATGCGCCGTATCAGTTTTTAAATTACTTTTTAAAATTAAATGCGTTGTATTAACAAAAGTTAATGCGCCGTATTTTCGTTACGTTTCAAAATACAAGATTTTTGATTCAGAAGATACGCCGTATCGACAGAAATCGATGCGTCGTATCTGTTTAATAATTCGAAAACTGTTTTTAATTAAAATAATAGATACGCTGTATCTGCAAAAGCAGATGCGTCGTATGGCGTTATCGCTTAGAAAAATTTTTTTTTATCAAAAACAGATACGCCGTATCTTGGGGAAAAGATGCGTCGTATCGAATTAATTAAACGCGTTGTATTTTATAAAAATTAAACGCAATACGCCGTATCTGAGAAATCAGATGCGCCGTATCGTTTGAATAAGCTCAGTACAACGATAGCAGAATACAGAAAATACGAAAAATAAAAACAAAAAAAAACAAACCAAAATAAACACAAATAAAAGAAAATAAAAACACACGAAAACAGAAAATATGCAAAATAATACAATGAATGCAATTTAACCTAATATACAACAGAGTTAGCGGTTAGATTAAAAATTAAAAAGAAAAACCTAATTAAAATACTAATCAAATTAACAGATAATAACAATTCACTCCCCGGCAGCGGCGCCAAAAACTTGATGTGTCGTGTGCGTATGCTCTAATTTATACCCACGGTATGTCGTTGTGGTTTTAGCAGTATTCAAGTTTTAAATTTATATTTAGCCGACTTATCAATAACACACACACTTTAACGAGCAGTGTACCCGGTCAGTATGAATATAATGGTAAGTAGAGTGTCGATCACTAAGAGTGGAACGTATTATCTAGTTATTCTAATCAGTATTTTAATATCTTAAGTTAGCTATACAACCTAATCTAACGCAAGGGGGTCAGCCTGAGAGACTGGCACGGTTTGGTTGCAATTAAATAATAAACTAAACTAATAGGCACGAATCAGCGAGTAGCACACACGTACACAGGTAAATACTCGAGACAATAAGAAGACCTGTCCTGATAGTTAAGTAGCTTGTCACTTGTTTTATTGCTAGTTTTATATGAAGTGTATAGCTCGATGCAACGCACCGAGATTAAGTCCTTTCTCGTTGGTTCTAATCTTATCGGCGAGTAAACCCTTAATGATTACTTATGACTATCCTATTTATCTTTCTTCCTACTTTTCTACAGACGATAGAATGCATAGGCGATCTAATAAATAGGCGAGGGCAGAGGCATGGCGACCCGATCAACGCTCAGCTAGACACAGAGGTTATCAATGCACTAATAAAAGTCACCAAAGACATCAACATATAAACTTTAATTAATGGGAAAGCAGTTTTAAGGGAGTGCAACCTTTCCGTTGTCACGTTACACAAGCCACCAATCCTGATGAATTAAAGTTTACTAATACAATAAAACAAAACTACTTAATGAATTAAATACATGCAGGACCTTCTTACAGCTCTTGTATCTTCGTTCAAGGTGTGTCTTGTGCTGCTACTTCGACTGAATTCATCCTAGGGTTTCTGTCTTCTCGTACTTAGCTAAATGTCGAACCTCGTAATTCGTCTGGTCTTGGGGTATTTATAGTTTCTGTCTGAGGGTGAGATGCGGCGCATCTAATAAGTAGATGCGGCGCATTGACTTAACTTCGCGTGGGGTCCAAGATTAATATATTCAGGAATATTCGTACACCGCCAGAAGATGCGGCGTAACTCCATTTATATATGCAGCGCATGTCCTCTTGTATCTTGGATCGTATCTTGTGAAATCTTGATAGTGATGCGCCGTATGTAATAAGCAAGATGCGGCGTATCTGGAGCAGAATGTCTTGATCTTGTACATTTCAGTAGACTCTTAAGTTCTTGCTTGTTTTGCTCCATAATTAGTCCAAAATCGCCAAGTTTCACCAAATGCTTGTTTTTACCTGAGAATTACAAAAGTAAACATTAACGTATCAATTCTCACAGATAATATAATAAAACAAGTCAAATAAATAGGATAAATGATGGTAATAAAATGTAATTATTTGAGTTCATCAGTTGGTCCATAATTTCTTAACTGATCACATAATAGAATTAGCAGCTTGCATATTCAGTTTTGCCTTAGCAGCCCTCTTCAATCTCAGATTTGAGCTAGTTAAAGTAGGTTTTAATCTCTAATTTTTGTTTTACAAATAGCTTATAGGTTAGTCTCATTATGTTTCAGCTTATTTTTGTTTTACAAATAGCTCATTTTAAGTCTGCAAGTGGTGTGCTAGGACTGCCTTCTCCCTGCATCAGTCAGAATTTGTTCCAAGTAGCTAGTTTCTAAGTTGTTTATCTGCTAATTCATTAGTAATCTAGGTCAGAATTTTGGGTTTATAAACAGTTCATAGTATAAGCTTGTAAGATCTAACCGTTTGATTGTGTGGATGATTCGGGTGGTCTCGGGTTATGGAAGATAAGATCCATGTTTGAGTTAGAGAGATGAAGTAGAGAGAGGTGAGGGAAAAACTTGTAAGATTAGATTGTAGGTGAAAATAATACAAGAGTTCCAACCCTTCCCAAGTGTGGGAAGGGCTTTATATAGTTACGAATATTGTACCCCTAGTGGGCTGTGGAGTGACTCCACAAATATAAATACGACTAATACTATTAAATTTAATACTAATATTACTAAGCTAATATTAATAAGCCTACGAGCTATGTGAACGCTAAATAGATGCTCGGGGTGACCGAACCTTCATCTGAATATTTATATTCCAAACAATCTCCCCCTAAGGGAGGTCACCCCGAAAATAATAATTTGAATTCTAGCATTCTTTCTTCTGAACTTGTCTTTATAGCTCGTAGTCTTTGGTTCTTCAAAGTCTTGTATCTTTGTGCATTGTGCATCCAGCAGTAATCATTTGATTACTGACTGATTGTCTTGGATGATCTTTGAGTATTCTTCGACTTTATCATCCAACATTTGTTTCCAAGTCATCTTACAGCAGTATGTCTCCACGTGATGTGATAGTCTTCGAGCCGACATGCTCACACTATTTGGTGTCATGATCTTCAGCATCAGAGTTTGCAGAAGTTGTGTTAAAGGTCTTTAGGTTGATCATGACTTCTTTGATTAAGATGATGATGTAGTGTGAACATGTGGTAGAGGATTGGCATCTTTTTTGTAACCAGCTACAACTGCAACCAGCTACAGCATTCAACAGCTACAACCGCCAGAAGTTCCTGCATACGACAGTTAGCAACAAATCGACCGGTACTTACAGGTTTGGACTTCGAGATTGTTAACAGCATAGTGTGAAAAATTTCTCTAATCCTCACCAAGACCGTTCTTAATCGAAAACCCACAGAGGGCTTTTTAAGATTGTACCGTAGTATATCAACCATTAGATGAGTCGCTGGAGATCACTCCATGACTGTAGACCGTTTGAAACCGCCGCGATCACTAAGCGTAATCCACAGGGAATTACCGAAGTGACCTGCTTTCAGGGCTGTTTGATATTGACCCTGGCAGGAATTTCCATTCAATCATTGAGAATTACATTTGTAAATTCTCTTATAAAAGTTCTGGCAGATTGCTAAGATCTGCGTAGGACTCATAAGTTTACAACTGGTGTCCTTAAGGTTGAACACCCAGTGTAGAAATAATTCGTGTTCCTATGAGATCTTGTTATGAATCTCGTTGCTCTAGACTCAATAGTGCGTTTTGATTTGGTGATCGGAGGCTGGAGAGGACTGCCACCTTTTCAATATCATCTAACTCGGAGTGAGAGAGACGATAGAAATGTATTGAACTCCGTGACAAATGAAACAAGAGTCCTTTGAGGGACCTTGAGTGGCTAGGAAGGGTTGTGCAGCATATCACTGGGTCCATGATACTTTGTCTTCAATGCCAGCAATCATCTAAGTGATTCTGACAGCATATGAATTGACCCGGTTTCTGCCTGAGTTGTAAGGAGGGCTTCTTTCTTTTCACCCTTTATCTTTACAATTCTTTTTCATTCTTCAACCCCTTTAGTGCTTACTGAGACTTCATTACTAGTACCTTGTTGGGTTTGTTCCAGTACTAGCTCCATCTCAGTCGGCACTTTTCCCTTATCCACTTTTCTCCTTTTTTAATCATACCTAAGGACTTCTACACTAACTAGTGGATCGTCCCTGGGTAGATCCCTCCGGCTCTGGCGGGATCGTGGGAACTTGAGCCTAACTTAACCATCCTTATAACTCCATACATTCATTAAAATGGTCGGTCTTTGGTGTACTTCCACGATAGCCATAAACCAAATCTTTGAAAAATCTCTCAAAGTATTCATGATTCTGAAACACATTTTTGCAAACAAATGAGAGTTATATATATTTCAAATGCCCCCCCTGAACATGTGCTCGATTGATTGTTTTATAAATTTGCACATGTTAGGTAGAGCTCGCACTTTTTGAATTGATCAACTTTCAGTGAACATGACCGATTCGAGACACGCTTACATCACTGGTTAGACCAGCTTGAAATTATTACCCGTCCTGGTCAAGTTCACAGAAAGTTTCTCGAAACGGTACACTCTACTCAGACACATCCTTTTCGAGACACGCTTATATCACTGGTTAGACCAGCTTGAAATTATTACCCGGCCAGGATATGTCCTTTCGATTGATGACAATTTGTGTTTCGTCAATTCATTGGTTACGTCTGAGTCACGATCTCATGCGGTGCCAAATCCTTTTTGTCCATTTGCTCCCCCTCAATATGTGCATCGATATACGAAAGAGTTTAGCACATATGGGAGAGCCTAACGTTTAATTCCAAAACATCACATTTTCATCAGGTTTCATATTTAAATCACATTCTCTCCCCCGATCAAAAATTTCAAACCTTTTGAGATTTGTGATCCCAATTGATTTAAATAAGTTAGAAAATGTGGGAGAAAATGTGTCCGATTTAATGTAGTCTGATGATGAAACATACTATGCTCCCCCTTAAACTAAGAGGGAGATTCACTGCTTATTATTGCGCAGATGATGTAATCACCCGCTTTTCTGAGTGAGTCAGAGGTCAACATCGCTTATCCATCCACCAACAAGTACGTCCAAGAATTGTAGATCCCCACTTGGCGAGATCGGAACAAATATTGCTTTGTTTTACTGAAGGTGGTGGTAGTGATGACGGTGTTGTTGTTGTTGTTGCTGCCGATGTTGTTGTCGTGGTGAATTCGGAGCCAATCAATAGAGTTTGAACGTCTGATCACATGGTTAGAGCTGGAACTGGCACATTCATATTGGCTATGGAATCTGCATAAGAATATCAACACAGATATACAAACATATAGATACACTGTTCCTTAATAGCTACCCTTCAGCAGCTTGCCACATTATAATACCAAGTTCGTCTTATAATCAAACCACAGTCAGGAAATACGTTAAACTACTATCTAGCATGAAGATCAAATAGCAATCATGCACATGGCAATTCACACAGATATCAATATTCAACTCAGGATCTTAGGAACATGATTCTAACATGATAGCAATATACCTAAGCGAATCCTGAGAACATATGCACAATATCAACAACAATTAAGCAGCAGTCGACTAACAAGAGTCACACAACATTTGAAACTCATTTCTTCAGATCATACAAATGTTATAGGAGTATTCAAGAACATCAAACACAACTGGTTTCTCTTACTTCTTTTAGGTTTTGAGTCTTAAAATATTTAGGGGATTAAACGAGGATACCAAAGTAACACAAATGAACCTTCTAGATACATAAAGCTAGGAAACTATAAGCAAATTGCACATAATGTCCTAAACTTTCTAGCAACTAACACGTTTGGCCATTTGATATAAAGATTTAGCAAGATCCTCTTCAACTAATACCCCATTAACTGCAAAACCATTTCTAACAAGTATGAGTAAACCAAGAAACCCGTTTGATGATATAAAATTTGAATTCACTCTCCCCCTCAATCAATGACCCGTATTCTAGTTAAATATTTGTAGTCGCTGATTGAGTGACAAATTTTATGCATAATCCAAGAGTAAAAGAATTTCAGGTAACACATAATCACCAAGTGTCTCACAAATAATTTTTAGAAGAATCACAGAAGGAAAACTATTTGCATACAAAGAAGATTTCTCTTCTTTTTCAAGAAATGATGCACTGAAACGTACATCAGATCGAAGAAACATGGATATAAAGTAATCCATGCCCAGGTGAACATCACCCAGTTGAAGGAACAGCCGTCTTTTTGGCGACGTGCTTTCCCCATTTTGAAGCGCGGGTTGCTATCTAAAGTAGTAGCAAGCCATTTAGACATGTTTTAACAATCCATTATAACTTCTGCTCGAGCTTCATTTAAAGTTCCGTGTCATTATTGAATGACATTTCTAGAACCGTAAATGTTATCGATAAACAGAAGACATGCCTAGGTGAAGCTATTTTTGGTATTTTCTATTTTTCAGTTTTTATGGATTTTCTGGTTTTACGTATCTCTATTAACAATTGCAGGTATACTATGTATCTATATACAAAAAAAATATAAAATATGAACAAAAATGTATGAAGAAAATATGTACAAGGATACGAACCAAAACCATTACTCCTCAGCTTCTTGGATCATTTCCGCTGCCATTCCTTTACTTGCTGAATAGCAATGTGAGCACATTTAATCAGGGATAAATTCAGACTTTTCACTCTCCCCAAATTAGTGCTCTCCCCCAATCTGACAACCTTTCTGATGAACACCCATAATAGAAAGAAGACTTTGTATGAACGCCCATAATATGAAGAAGTCTTTAGATAACCAAATGCATGCCGTCTTTAGTCTTCTAACACATAGCGGAGAATGTAGAGTAGACTGTAGACTCGACCTTCTTCAAGATTGCCCAATATGGAGGAACAGAATACCAACCATCTTCATCTCACCAAATGCCTTCCAGTAACGTTACATATAACCCATCAGCCCGCAGCATACACATGAGGAGATAACACCCAGCAGAGAATGTAGAATAGACTGACGACTCGACCTTCTTCAGTATTTAGTATAACATCAAAGTAACAAGTTGAACCACTGATCATCTATAGTATGTATCCATCCTTGGATATTAAGCCCTGATCACGTGAACCTGTTGTGCGTCCTTGATGTACACATTCTCTCTCCCCTGATGGTTACGATTAATCAGCCCATGACGTAACAGTGAAACGTTAATACCAAGGTAACAAGTTGAACCACTGATCATCTCTGCGGTTATCAGCACCAGAATAAATGATTAAGCCCGATCACGTGAACCTGTTGTGCGTCCTTGGTGTACACATTTCTCTCCCCCATGATGGTTACGATTAATCGGAATCATCATCATGATGTGTACATGCAGCGTAATGATGTGTACATGAAGCATTGACTAGAAACCCTTTGATGCTGATTGTACCAGCCCGTGAGACGATGTCGATTAGCATTCCATGACCATGTTCTTCAACACCTTGATAGACGGAGGAAGATGTAGTGTTGGAGAACCATGGTTTGCACGACTCCTGAACTGACGTATTCAGGAGTCGTATGACCCTTTCTCAATCATCAATCAACATGTAGATTAATATTCACCCTTTCCCCCCCTCAAAAATTGCATATGCCTGCCAACTGCAATTTTTGATGATTGAGCTAGTGAATATGAATACCATAAATGGTAAGTAGCTCCACTTGACGGTACTTGAAGACTGACATGTTGTTTATTCACCCTTTCCCCCCCTCAAAAATTGCATATGCCTGTCAACTGCAATTTTTGGTTGAATACGTGAATAAAAGTATACTCCAATATGCGCCGATCCACTAGAAGACTGAATAAGCACGAAAAGAGCATGAAACTTGTTGATGAGAATGGCCATACATAAGAAGATTCCTCTTCTTTTGAAGATAAAGTGCACTCAAGCGTACAATTTTCTTTTCTTTGAAGAACGAGGCCTGAACTGATATGAACAGACGTCATAATGATGAAGAGCGAGGCCTGCACTGAGGTGTATAGACGTCATAATTATGAAGACCGAGGCCTGAACTGAGGTATTTAGACGTCATTATGATGAAGAGCGAGGCCTGCACTGATGTGTACAGACGTCATTACTCTCTTTTCTTCTTCACTCAGCTAACTCGTTACCAACCCCATTATCATTTTTGTCGGCTTGATGTCGTGACCACTGATGGAGAAAAACCCAATATGATGAACTTGAGACTGAAGTAACATAACCCGAACTTGTGACTTAAACTTGTACTAATGCGTGACAAAGAGCGGTGTAGAGAGTTCGTGCAACATTGAATCCCTAAATACTCTATACTCTTCAACCAACCAACCATCAAGTATGAGATGTACATTACCTCTTGGATATCCACAACTTCATATGACACTGAGCACTACAACGTAACTCCTTAAAGTGATAGTTATTTTGTAATAGAGAGAGAAAAAATAACTGGATATCCAAGTCCTCGTCATTGTAACTGTTGAAAGCTCGAACAAGGATCTCGAAGAATCTTCATCCAACCTCCCCGATATCTTCAGATACTAAGTGCACGCACCCATGAAATTTCACTTCAGCCTCAAATAAATAATAATGAATTAACGCCGCAGTCACATCTTGTGGTTAATGCCCAGATCTAGCCATTTTTTATGATTTAACTGAACTTTGATAATGGTTTTAACCCGATCACGGTCAAGAGTGCATAATCCGATCATCACGGGATTTTACAAATCTATGATTTAAACCGAGAAATAAGTTCTTTCGCGGGATTTTACAAAATCAAGAAAAAACCGTGAGACAGTAACAAATTGAATGGGGTAGGACTGATTTGATTGTGGTGAATATCAGTTTGGGTTAAGAATATCCTGTGAGAATTACAGATCACATCACAACTTTTAAAACCTTTGGCCAACTAACCAACCTTGTACACAGATTAGTGACCACTTGTTGAAGGAAACCCGATATACCAAAATTGAAAACAGAAGTAGAAGTCCCCAAATTTGTTACTTAAGCTTGCACTAATGTTGGAAGAACGGTGTAGAGAATTAAAGCTCCAAGCAAATCTCTATGTACTCAATACCCAACCAAAGTATGAGACATTAACACCTCTTGCGATTATCGACAACGTCATCGACGTGTGACACTGAGTACTCCAACGGAACTCTTAAGTGATAGTTACCCTGACTGCTGGTAACTAGATAACCTAAGTCTTCAACTTAAATTTTAAGCACGAGCAAGTTATCATTGAAGGTCATGCATCCAACCAACCCCGACTTCAAGATAAAATAAGTAGACGCCTTCGTGAAAATCAACTTCAATCTCAAATGAGGAATACCAAATGAACTTCGTGATCATCTTGTGTTGTTGACTAGCCAAAAAGAGAAGAACATGCGCTAATTCTAAGCAGTGCCCATGACTCATAGTCAGTCCTGTCAAGCATAGCTGTCTGACCCAGCTGCTTGGATGTCATCAGGTGCAGTGCTTGGTATAGTTGTCATACTGTATACAGGATTTTACAGTTCTTGAGATTTAACCGAGAAGCAGTGCCCATGACTCATAGTCAGTCCTATCAAGCATAGCTGTCTGACCCAGCTGCTTGGATGTCATCAGGTGTAGTGCTTGGTATAGTTGTCATACTGTATACAGGATTTTACAGTTCTTGAGATTTAACCGAGAAATAAATTCAAGAACAAACTGCACAACAGTAAGAATCAAACCGCTGAAACCTTAGGCAAATCGCTAAGACCCAAACCGCTTAAAAACTAAACCACTGAACCTGGAACCACTAGGATTCAAACCGCTGGAGACTGAACCACTACGATCTGACCCGCTGTAACCGAAACCACTAAGATTCACACCGCTGGAGTCTGAATCGCTAGAAAACACGCGCTAATTCTCCCCCTCAAAAAGGGCATGAAATGACCTTTTTGCCAAAGCTGAGAGTCCGTGATGTTTGAGAATTTTTCAGGCACAATACATGGAAAGAGACAAATAAAATTACTGCAAAGAAGATGGTGATTAAGACTCTCTTGTAGTAACCCCTTGCTTGTCTCCTCATCAACGGTTTAGTAGATTAACAAAGTCACTGAAGCTCGTAATATGCCAAAACCGCTTGATGAAATGTGTTTAACTTCAGAGTGAGTAAAAGGTTAAAACACGTCTCTAAACAAATCACCACCTGTCTTTAAGTCTGACCACCTTTTGAGAAGATCTTGCACTACAATCCCATTAGAAGCTTGAGAAACAACAATCACTTGATAAAGCTTGATAAAGGACAAGTCCGCGACTTATACTTGCACTAAATTTGTGATTTAGAACCTATATTGAGCACAACAACGTAACTCCTTTAAATATAGGTAGTGATATATACCCAACCTGCCATCCTTTATTGTATATATCCACTTCTTGAACATCCAAGTCTAATCACCATAAATACGCTCGAGCAAGGGTCATCAAACATCGTGCATCCATCCAACCCCGAGATGTTTGTGACACTAAGTACACCAACCCGTGAATCAACAAACCAACCAAGCTACTGTAATTTCCCAATTCCTACCGATCTCGTAGCACAAACTAATCCCGAAAAGATAATCAAACCCCGTAAGTTTTATTATGTCAAAATCCATGCCCCACCTATTTGTCCAAAATTGATTTGATGGGATTTTACTACTCTTGAGATTTAAACCGAGAAATCAACAAGAATAGCCTAGAGTAAGGTACAATACTAATCTTCAAAATTCAAGTCACAGGAATCAAATCACAACTTGATCAGATCGCAACAAGTCAAGTCACAGATTGTCAATTTGTAACAAGTCAGATTGCAATCAACCAAATCACAATTAGTCAAATCGCAAGTGTTAACTCGCAACGTCATATCGCAACTGGTCAAATCGCAATCAGTCAAGTAGCAACAAGTCAAAACGCAACTTGACAAATTGCAATTAATCAAATCGCAATTTGTAAACTGTAACTCAAATCGCAAAGATCAAATTGCAGGCTCACTCAAATCGTGGACACCAATAGGACAATGTTGTCAAATCCACAACTCTGGAATCACGTTGATATTCATGAACCCAAATACTAGCCGTGACGTGTGAATCCTTGTGAAAATTTGTACCATGTCTGCGTATTGCGGCCCAATCCAGCAAATGTTGTATGGTCAAATCGAGTCCAAAACAAGGAAGCCCAATTTCATAAAATAGAAAATCCAAATTCAATCCGTCCACTACACACCTAGGGTCTGGTCCATTCTACTATCTCATTAAAGCCCATCATAAGTTCGGATCCTCTTCATAACCCGATCCATAGGACACCCCAGACCCGATTTACACAAGATTAGTTAAATTAACCTTAACCCTAATATTACTTAAACACTCAAACCCTAATCACATACACAAACTCCAGCGCCCCCATCATCAAACTTGCACTCAGCCACATAGCACAGACCCTAATCCCATCACATACTCAATGCAACCACACCAACACTATCACCAACGTTTTTTCAGATCCATCCATACGAACACAAACACATCACCAATATCATCTCAATCCGAATCAAACACAAACACACCCGTACCTTTACCTTTGTCTTCATTTTCTTCTCAAGGCTGAATCAAGAATGGTTCACGGCTTCAAGATCCATTATAGGGTCTCGGGTAGGTTGTGATTTGTTTCTCTTGATTGAAAGTCGAAACTTAGAAAGAATATGGACACTTTTGTTCTTGTTCTCTTCTTGAAGCAGTTTCGTATATTAATCGAACCCAAGATGAGAGGATAACAGAACTGTTATCTTACTTATCTTTTTGTTTCGTATAAGATAATGAAGTCAAGTCTTCAAATAAATGATCGGTGATGAGTCATTTTTCGTGTGATTGACTTTTAAAAATTCTTGATGGTTCTTTGAATATCACGAAAAGATGATCTGAGATCTTGACATAATATTAGTTTAGATGAGAGTTGATGTAGTATTGATTAGATGTTGGAGGTGGATTTTGGGATAGGGACTTAGTTGGAGTCAGTGGAGATTTTGGTTGTCGACATGGGATTAATATTTGGTTGTAAGATGGTTATGACTGACTAAGGTCAACAAGTCATGGTCAAATGGTTGTTTGTGGTCGACTGGTTATAATCTTTACCTCTTAATTCTGTATCTCTTGAGTCATAGTTACTGCTAATTGTTTTGGTTTGACTATGACAGACAAAACGCATGATCTGCTAAAATTTTGGCAGCATAACCTTTCATTAGTTTGATAATTTGTCTTGAGTAGGCAAAACGCTACACACAAATCGTCACCATTGACCAGTCAACAGAGCTGTCACTTTCGTACTTTCAGACAAATCGCTAGAACACAAA
>CP139501.1:94344350-94355055 GCA_021014915.2 Artemisia tridentata subsp. tridentata
GTTGATGAGTTTATGGTTCAAAATCGAAAAGGAAATGAAGTTGTTATAGATGATGTTGCTAAGCAATCTGTTACAACTGCTGGTGTTGATATTCAGAAGGTGGTTGAAGTAACTAAGGTGTTGGTTACTGCTGTTGCACTTAAAACTGCTGATTTTGAAGTTAATACTGTTGGGCTAGAAGTTAATGCTGCTAGTGCTGCAGACAAAGTTAGTGCTGCTACAACATCAGCAGAAGAAGAGATCACCATTGCTCAAGCTCTTAAGGAATTAAGAAGTTTAAGACCACCAGCAAAAGGTGTAGTGATCAAGGAGCCATCTACAACAACAACAACAACAACAACAACAACTATCAAACCACCACCATAGGGCAAAGGTAAAAGTGTTATGATTGAAGAGCCTATGGTGAAAACTCTATCAAAGACAGCTTAACTCTTAGCTGATGAAGAACTAGCAAGACAAGTTCAGGCTGAACTTATTGCTAAAGATTAAAGAATTAGACAAGAGAAGTCTAGAGAAGAAGAAGAGACTAGCCTTTCAGAGATTAATTCCTGGGATGAAATACAAGCGAAATCTGAAGCAGATCACATGTTAGCCCAGAAGATGTGGCAAGATGAGCAGGAAGAGCTATCCTTAGAAGAAAAATCTAAGCTCTTCATGGAATTCTTAGCTAAGCAGAAGAAATTCTTTGCACAGGAAAGAGCTGATGCTAAAAGAAATAAACCACCTACCAAGGCACAGCAAAAGCAAATTATGATGACCTAGTTGAGAAATATTGTTAGGAATTAAATGTTGAAGACTTAGTACTACTGCTGGTATAGCTAATAGTACAAACTGCTGCTAGTATTGATGAAGATACTGCTGCATGAAGATACTGCTAAAAGGATAAGTATGGAAAAGATTGTATGCATATCTTGTTTAGTTAGAAGTATATGGATAGATACTTATCTTGTAAAGGACTCCTTGTGCTTTAAAAGGAGGTCCTAGGTTATATGTTTAGAAATCAGTCATATACGTTTTTAATTAATATTCAAGGTCTTGTAACCCTAGTGATATCAGAGATCACTCATATTATTATCTAATAATATTGAATCGTTTGGAGTTATATTATGTGTTCATTGTTCATACAAACTGTGTCATTACTGTTACATCAAACCAACCTTCTAAGTATCATCAAGTAGATTCCGCATACTTGTTGATATAAACTGAAAGTGTACTCAACACATTCTAAGTGTGTTAGATCCTCTCAAACATGGATGGCTGGAAGCTTCCACAGTTCAAGGGCATGAGCTATGAAAGGGTTAAAGAACAGTTTGACAAAGTTTTTAAGAGGGTGAATACTTTTATTGCCATGAATGTTGAAGAGGTACTGGAGGGTTTTAAGGAAGCAGAGAAAGAGCAAAGGTTTAGTATAAAAAGAGCAGGCGGAGAACTAGAGTCTAAAAACATTAAGAAACAAAAACCTGATGAGCCATCAGAGCAAGAGCAGAAGGAAGGTGAGCAGAAGGAATGTAATGGCAAAGGTTCAGAAGAGATTAAACAATACATTGCAATTGTTTCAGATGATGAAGAAATTCTAATAGACTATGAACCTTTGGCTACAAAACTGCCTGATATTGTTGGTTGGAGAATATACAATGAGAGCTCAAGGAAAATAATTTATGAAAATACAAGAGCTAATGGACAGACTTATGTATTCTTAAGGTTTAATCAGGTGCTTAAGAGCTTTGACAGAGAAGACTTGAAGACTCTGTCGAAGCTTGTAAAAGAAAAGTATGGACCAACAAAACCATTGAAGCAACCAGTGTCAGATCATGATTATATTTTGCGGGGTGTCTTGAAGACCATGTTTGAACCTCATGTTGAAGATGAAGTGTGGAGAAGACCTGTCTATAATCTAAAGGTGATAAGCTGGAGGTTGATAGATACTTGTAGGGTTCATGAACTAACAATGGATGCTATGCATACCTATATGTTGTTTGAGAAGAAGTATCCACTCACAAAAACAACATTGGGAATGATGCCGGAAAGTAAACTTCAAATGGAGCATGACATGAATGAAAGCATGGCAGATGAGCTTATTTGGTTTATCATACGCTTGAAGAATAGCTAGTAAGGTGTTTGGAAGCATCCTCCTAGTGATGGTTTAAGCTTTGAATGAAACTTGATAATTTTAGAAGAAAATATCAAGTTTAGGGGAGGATTGTTGGGATTCAAAAACTTTAAGATGCTGCTGATGTTAAGACTGCTCATATGGTTAAGACTGCTCAGGTATTACAAAGAAAAAGCTCTAAGTCATTAATGCTGCTAATACAAGTTTTACTACTGCTGGTTTATTTTACTACTGCTGGTGATGCTGAAGAACTTCAAGAAAATACACTAAGTAGTTAGTGCTGCCAGACTAAAAGTTAATGCTGCTAGTTTAGAATTACAACTGCTGACGGATTACTGCTGCTAGAGTTAGAGTTAAGACTGCTAGTCTATATTGAGTCTTAGTTAATGCTGCTAATGAGATATACTTGTATAGTCGATTATGTTAGGTCACCATAATGATTCAACATAAGTATAGTAATGATAGAAATAAGAGAGAGAGATGTAGAGTAGGTCGATTACTTCACAAGATAAAATGACAAAGGTTTCTTAGCATATATGAATTAACCAACAAGAAATAATCAATCACGGTGGACTTTTCTTAGAGAATTGACCACTGCGATTGTTTTACTGATGAATGTCTTGATTCCATTCACCTTGGTCAGGCACATCAGCCATCCGAATCCCATTAAGGATAGTTATCGATACTTTAGATAGAATCCAAGTATAGACCCACATTTTCAGGACTCGATTCGTGAAAGGAATCTCCTTAGTGGGATTTCTAGCACTTACAATCTCAGACTTCGAGAGAATTAACAGCATAGTGTGAAAACTCTCTCTAATCCTTACTAAGGCTATTCCTGAATTGGATACCCTCAAGAAGGCTTACACAGGTGCACCGAAGTACACCAACAATTCAGGTGAGTCGCTGAAGTATACCAAAGTATCACTCCATGATTGTAGACCGTTTGAAACATAGTAACTACCACCATGATGAAAGTGGCAAGATCCGAAGATCTCATAAGAGACTCTTATACAACTTGTGTCCCTTTTGGTGAACGCAAGTGTAGATTACGAAAAGTGTATCCTAAGAGATCTTTTGAAGAATCTCATGGCTCTAGACTCGATTAGTGCGCTTTGGTTTTAGTTGTGACAAATGGTAATTTTCACATTTTTAATTAATAATAAATGGTTATTTATTATTTTGAAGCTGAGCATTTCTATGCGCGATTGCATGTTTCTGAGTATTTTTGAGCATTTTTGGAAGCTGTCCCGCATACTGTAGCTTACAATCACTCCAGAATAAGTTTATTTTCATCAGTAAGCATAAATTATTCCATTTCTGATAGTTACTGACAAGTTTTGTAATTTACTGAGAGCTTTCTCGTAATTACTGAAAAGCAACCCCACACGCGTACCGACAACACAATATATATGGTAGCAGTCAAATAAATGCATTTTTGAGCAAATAATAATATTTTATTATTTTTCTGACGGAAACGTCAATAAAAACTTTATTTTGCGTATACGTGTCCAAAAACATCAAACCGGGACTTTACGATAACTTTTAAGCTTAAACCGACACACGATACACCAACGAGGATCAAAAACACACTAATTCCCCTTCCTAAATGTTGAGTACAGCCAACATAAGGAGACAAAAATTATTATATACCAAGATAATGTTAGTGGAGGATTTCATATAATCTTGTATTTATACCCATAATAGTATACTAACATTTTCACACATACAACTCATCCATAACACTTACTTATATCATTTTTTCCCCTCTTCTCCACCATAACTCATGGCCAAACATAAAACATCAAGATCAACAAAATTTTGTTGAAGTTATAAGCAATCGGGGTGTACTTTCAAGTGTTTCGGGTTATTTAGAACGTGTTTTGGGTAAAATTGGTGCAATTTGGTGTGTTCTTGAGCCTACTACCACTCGACCACTTTAAACCATTGTAAGGATCTTTGAAAACTTGTTCAAATCTTGTTCATATCATGTTGTTTTAATGTTAAAAAGTGTTAAATGTGTAAGATTTGTTAATATGAATAAGTTAGGGTTTGATGTCATAAATATATATACTCGACTTTTATAAAGTTTTTGTACAAATTATGATGTTTCTTGCTTTTGTGGTTAATCTTGTTGCTTGTGGTACTAATTTGGTGGTACAAAAGTGATTAGTGCTAATTACGCGTAATTAAGTCGAAATACACACTTTTAAGCATATATATATGGATCAGCTACTTTAATAACTATATAATTATTGGGGTTTTGAAAAACATAAAATTTTGGCTTAGTGGTGAAATGGTGAAGGTTTTGCTTATTAGCTTATCATGATTAGCTTATTGTGTTAGGAATATAAATATTCATATGAAGACTCGGTCACCCTGAGTACTCATTAGCAATAAGAAGCTCGTAGGATTACTAGTAATAGTTTTGTTATTATAATATTCGTGGAGTGGGTCGGGTCTTTACCCACTCTCAGCTAACTCCAAAGCCCACTCGGGGCACATATGCTAGTAGTATAAATACCCCTTCCCATGTGTGGGAAGGGTTGGAACTTCTCACACTTTCAACTTAATACAAATTCACTTTCTCTGTCTAGTTCCCAACTTCTCATCTCTTTATCTCTCTACACTATTCTATTCGGCCATAGATTAATCCATACGTGTGTTATATGTTTATGAATATCTTACATTTGGTATCAAGAGCCATGGTTAGGTTCATTTGATTGTATGGACTCGGATTTCTTGGCTTGGTTTTGTGGTTTTAGTTTGGTTCGAATAGAGTAGGTTGAAAACTCCTCCATTTGTGCTTTGTTTGTGGTTGGATTTGTTAAAAGCTTGTACTTTCTTGGTTAAGGTTGTTATATGAGCTTAGTTTGGTGTTTGGAGAGATTGTTCTATCCGTTTGTGGTGTGTTTAAGTCAATTCGTATGGTATTCAAATTTTTTTCTTCGTTGCGATTTGAGTCTCGGAAAGACTTTCATTGTTGCGATTAGAGTGGGTTAAGGAAACTTTTGGTTGCGATTTGGTGTGCATCGGTTCTGCATTTTGGAGTTTTATTTAAAAAGGGAAAGAAGATAAATCGCAAGATAGCGACTGTTTTGTCCTATTATGTCTTGTTATTTGATAGTTGCGATTTGGGTAGTTCTGGTTGCGATTTGATAGTTGCGATTTGGGTATTTCTGGTTGCGATTAGATTGTTGTGATTTGGGTCTTTCTGGTTGCGATTTGTGCCTGCGACTTGAGGTTGTGACTTACGGCGATTTGATCTTTGCGATTTGAGTCACTGTTGACTAATTGCGATTTGACTAATTTTGAGTTGACTTGTTGCGATTTGACCTGTTGCCATTTGACGTTGCGAGTTGACACTTGTGATTTGACTTATTGCGATTTGGTTAATTGCGATTTGACTTGTTGCGATTTGACAAACTGTGACTTGACTTGTTGCGAATTGACAAGTTGAGATTTGACTTCTGTGACTTGAATTTTGAAGATCAGTATTGCTAGTTACTCTTGTTGATTTTATGGTTTCTTTTGTTGATTTTAGAAAATCCCACGAAAGATTCGATTTCTCGGTTTAAATCACAAGAGTTGTAAAATACCGTCTACATCATGGCAAGCACAGCTTCTGATGACATTCAAGTTGCTGGGTCTGATACCTGCCCTCCTATGCTTGATAGGACGGATTATGAATCATGGGCACAAAGAATACGGCTTTACTGCTTGGGAAAAGAGCATGGATTTAATATTCTTAAATCCATTGATGAAGGACCTTTTCAGATAGGCACCACAAGAGATGTTGTCACTACCAGTGAGGATGGAACTGTCACTTTTGGAATCGACAGGCCACGTACTTACAACGATCTTAATGAGGTTGAAAAGAAGCGTTATGATGTAGACATAAGAGCGTCTAACATTATTATTCAAGGACTTCCCAAAGACGTTTACAAGCTTATCAACTTCAACACTGAAGCCAAAGCTGATTGGGACAATGTCAAAATGCTTCTTGCTGGATCTGAACTGACCAAAGAAGATCATGAGTCTCAGTTGTATGATGAGTTTGAGCATTTCAAGATGAATCCTGGTGAGAACATTATTGTCTATTATGTGAGATTTCACAAGCTTGTGAATGACATGATGATCATCAGGATGACAATGCCAAACATCCAACTCAACTCTAAGTTTGTGAACAACATGACACCCGAGTGGGACAGGTTTATCACTGCCATGAAGCTCAACAAAGGATTGAGAGAGACAAATTATGAACAGCTGTATGCCTACTTACGACAACATGAAAAGCATGCTACTTATGATCGTCTAATGAGGGAAAAATTCAATCCAACAACATCAAATGATCCACTTGCATTTATTACAAATGTTTAGCCATTCAATCAATCCTCATCTGATCAAGCTTATCACCATCCTTATTCATTACAATATCAGACATCATTTTTCCAATCATCATTGCACCCACCATCTGCTGTGAACCCCCAACTGGATTCAGGATATTCTCATACTGACAAGATGATTGATAATCTCTCCAACCAAGTTTCTTTACTGGTACAACAGTTCAAATCAACACTCCCTTAAACCAACAACCAACTTCAAACTTCATCAAATCCACGTAATCAAGCAACTGTGGAAGATGGAAGGGTTGTGGTGCAGAATGTTCAGGCTAGGCAGAATGTGAATCAAAGGAACATGGGTCAGGGTAATTTACTGAACAGAGTTGGGAATGCTAATCAGGGACAGGGCAAGCAACCCAAGTGTTACAACTGTGGTGGACTGGGACAAATAGCAAGGAACTGCAATCAACCAAAGCATCCACAGAACTCTGACTACTTCAAAGATAAGATGTTGCTGATGCAAGCTCAAGAGAATGGAGCAGCCTTGGATGAAGAAGAGTTATTGTTTCTTGCTGGTGATGGGGGGAATACGTTTGATGCTGATGTGGATGATCAACCAGTTCAGGACTTGGCACTTAATGCTCCCAACATCTTCCAAGCTGATGACTGCGATGCTTTTGACTCAGATGTTGATGATGAACCCACTACTCAAACCATCTTCATGGCTAATCTGTCTTATGTAGTCTCACCACCTCAACAAGCTGGTACTTCCAATGCATCTGTCATATCTGAGGTACTAAAGCTTTATGACACATATAACATGGTAGATGAACAGAAGATTCCTAACAAAGTACAACAGACAGATGTTGTTGAATCAGATACTGCTGATATGGGAAATAATAATATTATTCCATATGAACAATATGTGAATCACAACAACGTGTCTGATATACCAAGTTGTGCATCCTCTGTTGTAGATAATGCTTGTGAGTTGCATGAAAACACTGTGTTTGTCCCTGATGACACTTTGACCACTAGACTTAATATCTATAAAGATCAGGTGGCCATATATGAACAACGAGCAAAATTTGAGCTAACTGAACGTGAGCAAAAAATGGATAGTCAAATGCGTACATTCATAATAGAACGTAATTTAAGGGAAGGAACATTGAAAAAAGAGTTATATTCTTTACAAAAACAACTGGATCAGACTGTTAAACAAAAACAAGAGATTCAAGAAACTGTTAATACACTAAAACAAGATTTCAAAGAAAAAGAAATAAAACTCTTAAATGATTTTTCCAGACTTAAAAATGTTAAAGAATAAAATTGAAAACAAGTTGTACACACAAGACCAAACCAGACAAACTGCTCAAATGATTCAGAAGCACAGAAAGTTGTGTGATAAACATAGTGAAAAGGATGTAGGTGAACCTAAGTCAGTTTTCCTTAGGAGAGCTAAAATTGCCCAACCTGCACTGTATGATGCAAATGTAATGCTTAAGCCTGGTCATGCCCCTCCCGATGTGTCATCATTTGAAGAGAGCAATGAGATAGAAGTAATAAGTAGAGAAGGAATGGCTGAGAAAATGATGGATCCCAAATGTATAGCTAATCGAGCCATAATCAAACCCCATGATTACTATGAAGAGAACCGATTGACTATTTTTGCACCTCAAACTAAGTTGACGCCTGAGCAAATATTTTGGTCTTCGGATGTAGAAAACAGAAAGGCCGAAGAACTTAAGACCAAAACTCCATCCTTTAGGAAAATAGCAGCTGCAACGGTGTACTCTGTAAGCTTTAACAATACATAATACATACGATTCTTGTGGTTATGGATCGAAATAGTGAGAGAAGAAAAGATGAGAAGTTGGGAACTAGAGAGAGAAATTGAAATTGTATTAGTTGAATGTGAGAAGATTTCCAACCCTTCCCTTGTGTGGGAAGGGCTTTATATAGGGATACATAAGGTGCCCTGTGTGGGCTGTGGAGTGAGCTGACAGAGGGTAAAGACCCGACCCAACTCCACAAGTACTAATATAACTAAACTAATACTAATGATACTAATAATCCTACGAGATACTTAATGCTAATAGATACTCGGGGTGACCGAGTCTTCATATGAATATTTATTCCTAACAATCTCCCCCTAAAGGAGGTCACCCCGGAAATTACACTTTGAATTCTAGCATTTTATTACATGACTGTAAATTCCTAGCTCGTAGTCTTTTGATTCTTCAAATTCTTTAATCTTTTTACTTTCAGCAGTAGATCTTTGATGAATGTTCATTTGTCTTGGATGATCTTTGAGGATTATTTGATGTCATCATCCAACGTACGTCTTCAAGTCACCTTCATGCAGTATCGTTTCCATGTGATGATGTGATCAATGGACCGACATGCTCACACTTTTTAGGATCATGATTATCAGCATCAGAGTTTGCGAAAGCAGTATTGAAGGCCTTTCATTTATCATGATTTCTTATATTATGATGATGAAGTGTGAGCATGGGGTGATGAATCAGTATTTTTCAGCAATCATCTGCAACCGCCAGGGATTCCTGCATACGACAGTTAGCAATAAAACGTCCGGTACTTACATGTTCGGACATCGAGATTGTTAACAACATAGTGTGAAAACTTTCTCTAATCCTCACCAAGGCCGTTCCTAAATCAGTTACCCCCGAGAGGGCTTACAAGATCTACCGAAGTAAATCAATGATTAGGAGAGTCGCTGGAGTTCACTCCATGACTGTAGACCGTTTGAAACCGCCGCAACCACTAAGTGTAATCCTCAAGGACTTACCGAAGTGCCTGCTTTCAGGGCTGTTAGATGTTGACCCTGGCAGGAATTTCCATTCAATCACTGAGAATTACATTTGTAAATTCCCTCATAATTGTTCTGGCAGATTGCTAAGATCTGCGTAGGACTCATAAATTTACAACTGGTGTCCTTAGTGTTGAACAACTAGTGTAGAAGTAACATGTGTTCCTATGAGATCTTATGATGCATCTCTTGGCTCTAGACTCGATTAGTGCGTTTTTGGTAGTCAGAGACTGGAGCGGTGTCCCCTGTTTCAATATCAACATAACTCATAATGAGCAGTCGATAGATTATGTAGGGTTCCCCATGAGAATAAAACAAGTCCTTTTAAGAGAACTTGAGTGGTTAGAAGGTTTAGTGCAGTGCGTCACTAGGTCCATGACGTCTTGTCTTCAATACCGGTGTTACCTTAGTAACAACCAGTAGCATATGAATTGAACCCGGTTTCTGCCCTAAGGTTGAATAATTGAAGGGCTATTTCTTTTCACCCTTTCTCATTTCATTTTCTTTTTAATTATTCAACCCCTTCTTTCTCCTTTCTCATATTACTCCTTTTTTCATAATCATACCTAAGGACTTTCTAATACTAACTATTCGATATTGTCCTTGGGTAGATCCCTCTGGCTCTGGCGGATCATAGGACGGTTTTTCCTAACCTTAGCCACCTTATAACTTCATGACTATCCTATGCTGCCGTTCACCAAATCTTTGAAAAATCTCTCAAAGTGTTTATGATTATAAAACACATTTTGCTAACACTTTGAGAGTGTTATAATTTTCAAATGCTCCCCCTTAACATGTGCTCAGTTGTTTTTAGTATAAATTTGAACATGTTGGGTAGAGTATGCACTTTTTGAATTGATCCACTTTCAGTGAACATGACCGATTCGAGACACGCTTACATCACTAGTTAGACTAGCTTGAAATTATTACCCGGCCTGGTCAAGTCCACAAAAAGTTTCTCAAAACGGTACACTCTACTCAGATACGTCCTCTTCGAGACACGCTTACATCACTGGTTAGACTAGCTTGAAATTATTACCCACCCAGGACGCATCCTTTCAATTAATGACAGTTTTTGTTTCGTCAATTCATTGGTGAAGTCTGAGTCGCGTTCGCTTGAGATGCCACATCCTTTTTGCTATCACAAACCATTTGCTCCCCTTCAATATGTGCATCGATATACCAAAGAGTTTAGCACATATGGGAGAGCTTACATTTGGTCCAAAACATCACATTTTTATCAGATTGCATATTTAAATCACATTCTCTCCCCCGATTAAAAATTTCAAACCTTTTGAGATTTGTGATCCTAATTGATTTAAATAAGTTTAAAAAATATGGGAGAAAATGTAGGTAGGTTTAATATGTGCTGATAATTGGAATGTTACGATGCTCCCCCTCAATCAATGAGGGAGAATGTTA